>JAOXYF010000003.1:15565104-15595072 GCA_028565775.1 Sternarchorhynchus goeldii
CCCCCCCCCCCCCCCCCCCCCGGCTATGTCCTTATGTTGTGATTAGGTGTTGCAGCATATTTACTAGATTATGCATTTTACACATCATGGTAAAATCAGTGTTTAGAGCCATATTTAAAAGTGTCAGTGTTTGTATTGAAATGTTTTTTTGGAACATTGCTTTCTCTGGAGGTGGGACTCACACTACAGATATAATTATGACAAATTTTCCATAGACTTGTTTTAAGGTTGATATTTATTTTTAGAATTCCTGCTTTAAGCCTGAACAGCTGGTTCTCTTGAGTCGTGGAAGTTACATCTGCTCCTGTTTTATGCTTTCTTTGCAGCTGTTCTTTGAGGACAACATAGATGATGCTAAATACTGTGGGCGACTCTATGGCCTGGGGTCCGGTTCCTCGCAGAGTCAGAATGGAATCTCCAGCTCCGTGTCGGAGGAAGCCAACAACAAGCACTGACGACCAAGGCCACAACCAAGTGGATGAGGCTCTTGTTTTTATCCCATCCAGCAGACATTGTTCTTCTCTCCCTCCTTCTTTCTTCAGCAACAAACAAAATTCAGTGGTTTTGTTGTAAAGGGATGTTGGAGAGGTCTACCAAATCCAGTTCTACTGTAACAGCCAAGCCAATTCCTGTACCCAAAAGTATTACAAATATCTTCTGTAGTGGTGTTATCCAAGCACCCAGTGTTCCAGGACATTTTATCTTTTGTTTTACAGCATTAAACAGAAAATATTTTTTAAGCATGGGACCAGCACTTGTGTATCTCTCTGCTAAGAAGATTCAAGGCATTTTAATATGCTCACCAGCAGTTTGGCAGAATCCTGTTCAGGAGTGTTTATTTTTTTTTTCTCCATATTTTCTAAAAAGGCTTGAAATTATCCAGTGTCATAAAGGTATAATAGAAGCATCTGTTCAATGTTGGAAACACACACTTGCTTGTAGGGATTGTAAAATTTTTAATTATGGTGGAATGTGTGTGTATTAAAATGTAAATTTTCAAAGGACCCAATATCTTTTAGCTTTTTTCCTGAAAGGAATGAAAGTTTTAGATCTGGTTGTGTGACACTTTTGAGACTGGATCGCAGGGATACACTGGTTCTGTATAACAGTTCTTTTAATTTGTCCACCATGCAAAAACATGTTTGTGGTACGTATTGTTTTTATTCCATCCGTTGTTTGAAACCATTGTATATTAAAATGTTTTCTATCAACAGTCATTCTTTTCCTTATGTCTCTATGAAGGGAATTTCCATCCTAAAAATGCAGCATCTTAAACCCAAGTTAGGACAAAACCACCTTTAAAGTCTTAATTTGATAAAATCTCTTAACCATACAGAAATCGCACAAAAGACATGGAAATTCAATAATAGCAAACCAATATCACAAAGTAGTGATATTGAAGAAATACATTGGATGTATGTATTATTCTCTGCACGTGTTAATGGGAAGCTGCCATTAGTTTAGGCTTCATTTTTTTTTTATCTAAGGGAAATTATTTGAAATTAAGCTCCTGCAGGCCTGGTTTGGCTTCGGTTGTTTTTTCTCTTCACATTTTCCAACATAATTCAGACTTCGCCTCTGCCATCCCCCCCAAAAAACATCGGCTTATGCCCGTTTTGTGGATTTGCATGAGTGTTTTAATTAATTATTTTTCGTTTTGCTTCAGGTCTTGGCTCACATGCTGCTAAAAGTGTTTCCATGTTGGTTTTTCTTTATGGCATCAAGCTTCCCTTCTGCAGTGCTCTGTAGTTGAAAAAGGAATCTTCTGTATAATGGAAAGCTTTAGTTTGCAGCAAACATGGTATCACTGTGGTCAAAATTTTTGAGGTCCTGCCAATCTGTCTAGTCACTAGCTACTTTATTGGAAATACCTTCTAGGTGTAAAGTTACATCTGTTGCAGTTTTTGTAAGTCGTCAGTGTTTGAATGCAGGACCATCTCAACCTAGCAGTGACACACCAGCATCGCTGCCATGCACCAATACCTCTGAAATGTGTCCTTTTATACATTTAATGCTGTTATGGATGGTCTGACATCCAAGAAACATGCAATCAGCAGGGGTTCTGTAGTTAAACACCAGCTATTTATCAACTGAACAGAGGGTGGCTGACAAATTCTGCATGGAAATGGGCCAGTCTGTAATTGTACACCTATGATGAGAGTATCTAATGTGGCCTGTGACTGTCAGTATAAGGTATGTGGTTTTAATAAACTGGGGTGGTAATTGAACTTTTGGTCAGCCTTTTTCTAACCGATTTGTGAAGCTGGTAGCCTGCTAAAGCCACAAATGTTTTTTTTGTTTTGGTTAGTTACCTGTTTTGACTGATGTTGGTTATAGCCAAAGATTGCGGTCAACTCTGTGATGATTTTAGATTACTGAAAATGTTTTTCTTACTGAAAATGAGATTCTTTCAGCCAGCAGTTCTGGTGATGCACCCTACTTTCAGTACCATGTATTAAGAATATGAATTAATAATTAAGAATATTCTCTGTATGCAGAGTGATATGGAGCAAAATTGCTCAAATCTCTCATGTGCTGTTTGTGGTCACTTCAATATACAGGACCAAAATGAAGTTGCAACACCCATATTACCAAACATAGTAAACAATCAAGGTTGTTACATATAATGGTACCAACTAAAATCTACAATATAAAGGTGCAATGGAAAGGACTTTCATTTTGAAGGCACTGTACTTCATTATCATAATACAACTTATCTTTTGGAAAAATGCCATAGTAATGGAACTTCAGTGTGTTCTCATCTTTGGTTTCGTGTTTAGTGGAACTGGAAGATCTGCAGCTTTGAAAACAAAAACACTGCAACTGTTCTAGATGACATTTTACCAAAGAAGTCCATTTGACCCTCATTAGTAAGCAGGTCAGTTGGCTCCAGTGAAATAATGCTCGTGGAAACCAGTGGAGGAAAACGGAGTATTGCCTTAACTCCCATCAAGAATTAAATACACCCTACATACACTCAGTTAAATACACCCTACATACATGCTTGTCCTCATACCTTTAATAATATTTAACATTTTAAAACTAATTTGGTGAAAAAACTTTATTCATGTTTTGACAGCAATATAACTGACCATGTCAGGTTAACTGTGCCTAAACAAAAATACAAATATTATATATATATATATATCCATCACTGAGAAATGTGTAAGTGCTCTTTAGACAGTAAAACAGTTACAAAGTGAATTTCTGCCAGGCTTTGTGGAGAGTGCCTGTAGATCCATATCTGAGCAACATTCTGGTAGCTTCCGCGCACACATGCTGTGGAATTACTCCGAAGTGCTTATTCATGTACAACAGGACAATGCAACATTCAATGACATCAGGGAATGGGTATTTCTGAAATGACAACAAAAACAGTTTAATTCTTCAAACCTGCGGGTTTCTTTTTGCTGACAGTTGGACTCCTATAACAGTTGGGTGTATAAACCTTTGTAGAATCTATTGAATTACTCACTTTTACATGGTTGGGGATAGCAGCAACCTTCTTCTGATGCTCAGTGACCTGTACAACCAGAGCAGGAAAGAACTCGCTATCTGCAACAGAAGATCTGACAGAGACAGAATCGAATAAAAAATAAATAAAAGCATCACTCATGCAACAGGTATTGTACACATTTTGTGGCTCTAAACTACATGAAAAAATGAAGAGGGAGAGAGGAAACCCGAGTGATCTGGTGATCAGTGAACATGTTCGAAAGCTCTCTAGCACCTTTGCTTGCTCTCCAGGCCTCCAGGTCCTTCCATGGTACTTGGCTCCCGAGTGGGATGAGAGGAGCCAGTCTGTGGATGTGCGCCCAGGCTTGGCTGAAGCTCCTGGGGACAGTGATGTTGTTGGACCAGGAGACCCACTTTGCTCTGAATGTCTTCTATTGCTCTCCGAGTGGCTTGAAGGTTGGCATGGGGCTCAGAGAGAAGAACCTTCCAGAAACTTTCCCCGGCTGAGACCTCAAACCTCGGGGTGGCTTCCGCATCTTGGTTATTGGACTGGGATGCAACTCCTTTTTCGTGGCTGGGGTCTCCATTTTCCACAGGTGTTTGGCCATTCATCTCTTTAATACCATAGGAAACGGGGATGCTACTGCAGCTGTGTCTCCACCAGTCTTTGTACATGAACTGGTAACAGAGAAAAGCCTCCAGACTTTGGTAAACCACCAAGCTTTCATCATCACTTTGCATAAGTCTTTGCTTATACGCTGATACAGTATCCATTCCTGCGAAATTGACAAGCATCTTAAATATCAAATTAATTTGCAACAACAAAACAGACTCGATTCAATCTTTTTAAAATCGAGCTGAACGTAGCGAGCGTCTCTCACCTTGAGGTAGGAGAAGCTGGCACATCTCCGTCATTAGAACAAAATGGCCTGCCTCAAATCCCCGTGTGACAGCTCGCAGGAGCTCCTCCACCACGGAGGCCCAGTCACTCAGCAGCTGACTGAGCACAGTGAGCATCACGTCCAAAGCGACATGAGACAGGAGCTGGATAATGTAAGCACATCACACATTATAAAATACAGTGCGGAGCTCATGGACAGTACGATCATTTTACATTCAGAGGATTGTAAACCAGGCATAAATAACGGTGCTTGAGGTGACTGTGCCAATGTGTGGATGTACCTGCTTCATTGACACACTGGCTGTGGCAGGCGGGTTGTCTATGGGTCTCAGCTGATGACGGAGTGCCCTTATCTCGTCCAGGTCAGTGGGGACGATACCAAACACGTCCTGCCACACCCTGAGGACAGCAGTGAGGAAGTCCTCATCGGTGGGTACTGACCAGTCGTGGGTTGTGGCACAGCTCCAGGTCACCATGCCGGTGTGTGCTAGGCGCTGAGTGAGCATCTCACTCACACAGAACTGAAGCCTGTAACCCTGCGAAGGTGAGAGATGGAACGCTTGGAATTCATCCATGTCTTCACAGAGGAGCATTAATTAAAGTCAGAGCAGTGACTGGTGTTCACACCGGTACCCTTTTTATGCCGTTTCCACATAAATACATCCTTGCACAAAGAGGTTTTAGCCACAAACACATTCAGCATAAGGCAGCAAAATATTGATCTCAGGCATTTCTCCCACAGGCGAAACCTGGCTAAACATCAAGCCCTGGGAACAACATATTTCATTCTGAGAACTCTTCCCACGTATAGGTAAGGGTGACATTTACACTGCTATGGATTTGGCCAACTCGCTGAATCTACTAAGCGTAAAAGAAAATTCGGGCAACTCACCAGCAAGGTGTCTTGTTTGCTCAAGATATCTTGCACCGCCAACCAATCCTGGGAGACCATCAGGTCCTTGGCACATCTCAGAGAGAGAGAATGGGACAGGTCTCGTTCTCCAGCAATCCTCGCCAGGTTGGCAGCCGTCTTCAGTGATGAGACATCCCCTTTCTTAGCAATGACCTTGGCTGCATCAAAACTGGCATTTGCAGCAAGGTAGCTGTGGAGAATAGGTAGAAATTCATCCCAACAGTAACTGTGACTTAAATAATCAGCAGGTTGCTTTTCACTTGCTGCAGTTAATAAAATGTTAGACACTTTTTAATATCAGGTGTTATTAAACATACTCCAGGGAACTGCCTTGCATATAAACTCTTTAACTGGAAAACTGGGCCCCTATTGTAAAACTTATCCACTTTCCCTTGAAAATTAAAGTTGTTAAAAGTATTTGAAAAGGTGGAAACATTAAACCATAAACCTCATCAGGTTGAATAAAAGTGTAATCTGATCTTTATGTAGCATCTCCATTAATCCCGACAGGTTTAGTGTACCATTTAGCAGCAGTAGCGTAATGGCCGTCCTTCTCCAGCACGGCAGCCCAGCTCAAGTACAGGTCCTTCAGCACGGGATCCTCCGCCCGCAGCCTTGCTTTTGCCAGTGCCACAGCCTCCCTGCGAAGCGACCAGAGGTTCTGCGGTTAGCCTTGAGGACCCCTTCCCGACCCGCGCGAAGCCGACGTGGGCGTCTCGTACCTGTAGAGCTGGTGAGCTTTGAGCAGCGCGATGGCTTCGTAGAGCTTGTGGATGGACACGAGGTGGGAAGCGGCTTTGAGGAACTGCTCTTGCATGCACAACTGCTTCACGTAGGACTCCACAGTCCTGGCCCACGCCTGATAGCCAGCTGAGAGAGCCCAGTAAAAAGCATTCATCTATATACTATATTCATCAGTTTTACAGGGCACATGACATGCTGTTTGGTAGCTTTCAAAAAAGTTCCAAATATATATTTGTTTCCATATCAATTCAGTCTTGTACCAATCACACATTATGTATCTAACACCTAAAAACCTGAATCATACTAACGTTCTGTCAATAACACCTTACCCATTGGTGCTAAGCTCACTAAGTGGTCCGTCAGCTCTCCTTTCTCAGTAGCTAGATGAAGAGCACCAACCAGATCTCCTCTCCACAGCCTCAGATAGGTCACAGAGTCATAGTGACCTGCTTCCACATGGCTCTCCTCTACAGAAAGAAAGAAAAACAAAAGCCACAGGGTAAAACAGGGTTCAGACCAAATCAGCAAACCCCAGACATTAACACTGTTCTGGGACCAGTGACTTTCAATGGTTTCTCCTTCCGTTGCATTTACCTTCTTCCTTAAACATCCTGCAGAGGGCCTCCCTGTCTGTGAAAAGTCCAAGCTGGATGTGTTCTCCTGTGCCTGGCACACAGCCTGCAACCTCACCTGAGAATGGCAGGATGACAATCACGATGTATCGGCCTCTCCGACCTGGAACTACAATTCTACATCTGCTCCTTCACAAAGATTTGAAAAGCTTTCTTTGTTCCTTTTTTAGTTTGAATACTCCCGGATATTATAGCATCTTTGACAGGACCTTGAAACTTGTGGCCCTACGAAATTGGCACAGCAAAAAAAATTAAATAAAATAATGAATTAAGACAAATATAAAATGTTCTCATGCGAACACCGGAAGAGCATAACCAGCGTGGCTACGCCGTAGAAGCACTGCGGACCTTTGGCATGCAAGACCGACGCCAGCGTCAGGCAGTCCTGCTGGAGCTCGTCTTTGAGCCTGTGATCCATGGAGGTGCTGAGGGGCAGGATGGAGCGCGCCTTCCTCTTCTTCGCAGGCAGCTCTGCGAAACGGAGGCCAAAGCAATTCTGATTATCTCTCACTCGCAGGCCGCTTTGCCAAAAAAGTAAATATATATATATATAACAAACACTACACACACTATTCCACACGAAAAGGTCAGGAGCACTCAGACGTCATAGCGAGTGTTAACCTACGCGTTTAAGTCTACAGCAGGGACAGAGTGCAGGCTGACATTTAAGTAACGATGCCTTCGCCTTGAGCCTGTAGCATTACGGGCTCTCTGTCTACAGGCGGAAAAGAGGGATTTGCATATCAGGCGTTAATACAAGCACGAATGTTTCAGGGACTGCAGATTTTCTACAGGTAACTTCTTTCATGAGCTGTTTTTTTTCCTTAAAAGGCCATTTCTTGGTGACTTTTTTCATAACTTGATAAGGTACAAAATGAGGGCTAGTCGCTGCATCAAACAGAAATCCAGGGTTTTGACAATAACAAAACATCGTTGTCTTACACTGCCCAAAAGGGGGGGGGGGACTGCCCAAAAGGGGGGTCAAACAGACCTATTTTTTCTTTTTTCTTGTCGTCTTTTGTGTCCTTCTTCACTGATAGGAAAGATTTCCCACCGTTCTGTATCTTCTCTGTTGCACTCACGTCCTTATTGGTCTCCTTAGACAAACCTGAATCCAGAAAGAAAAGCCAAGACATTTCAAAAGGCCTAAATGTCAGCATCCCTCAGCCAGCCAATGGGAAAACAAAGAACAACATCGTGAAAAGATGAGGAGAATATTACCAAGGGCGGTGGAGATGCTGACGCACTCTCCCTCCTCATCCTCGGCTTCGTCGTCGGACTGGCCTTCGTCAGGTCCGCTGCCCGCTGCTCCTCGTTCCTCCTCTTCTCTCCTCTCTTCGTTCTCCTCCACCTTCGCTGCACCCTTCCCAACTGGCTTCTTCTTCTTCTTGGTTTTCCGCTGTGGCACCTTCTTTTTCTCCAACTCCACGCGCCTCCTGCCTGTTGGAATGTCACCTCCTTTCAACGTCACAGGATCGTTCACATTTACCCGGTCTCGCATCACTTATGGTCCAGGGACACCATGTTTTCACCATGACTGAGAGCCAACTCTGCAGTCCCAAGGCCTTGACTGCTTTAAGGAGCACACGAGCGCTGATCCGGGATCAGCAACAATACGTACTCTTGGGAGGCCTGAGGTGCTCCTGCTTGGACACGGCCCACTCCTGGACAGTGAAGTCGTCTCCGCCTGTCCACACCACATCGGGCTGGATGGGGGACCACTGTACACACAGCAGGCGCCCGCTATGACCCCTGTAGTTACACACAGGTTCATCCTTCAGCACGTCCCACACCTGAAACACAGGAAGGTAGGGGCTGCATTCAAGATACCAAGCAGGACTGAGCCAGACTGGGGTGTGTTGATGATGATCGAAATCTCCTCGGCTTGATCTCCAGATGACGCCGTCGGCTGGTTCAGCCATGGGATTATGCCTCTACTCAAAACAACCCCCCCCCCCCCCAAAATCCAGCTTCTCAACATATGCTGTAAACAACCAAATCAGTCTCCTGAGTCTCTCAACTCAAGTCAGACCTGAAGGTTTTTGTAAAATCAGCTTAAAACACTGTGTGTGTGTGTGTATTTAAAAAAAGAACAGAGTGACGTGGAAGCACAAAGGCTGGACGAGCAGGCCTTGCCTGAGCCGTGCCGTCATAACAGACAGTCACCAGGCGGCCGGTGTGGTGTGGACTCCAGGCCAGGCTGGTGATCTTGTTGGTGTGGCCAGACAGGCTGCGGAAGGCCTCGGTCACCAGCACTGGGTTCTCCGATGGGTTCTCTGTGTGAACAGGAAAAAAAGCTATTACCTATTACCTAAGGGACCTAAAAGAAAGCTAAATATAAAATTGCCAACCACATACTTTTTCCACATACACAGAGGTTTTTTGATTGTTTGTTTTTGTTTGCTGTTTACTGCAACATTAGAGTCCAAGCACTAAACCAAACCCAACGAACTCTGATCCCTTAGCAGGAAGGCGGATCGACCCACCGATGACGCTGCTGAGGTCGTGGATGTAGATGAGGGCATTGCTGGAGCCCGAGGCCAGCAGGCAGCGCGGTTCGGGCCCGTCCGAGTGCGGGTGGTGCCAGCATAGGGCGTTGATGATCTTGTGGTGCTGCTGCACTGAACAGAGGAGCCGTAGGCTGGGCGCGGCGTACACCTCGATGGAGCTGCCACCCGCACACAGGCCAGATCAAGAGAGGAAGGCGATCAACCTCGACGGAGCGGATGGTGCGTGCGATTTTGCGTGCGTGCGCGCGTGTGTGTGTGTGTGAGAGAGAGTCTTGCATTACATCTTCGGAAACGGTGGAAATATTCTTTTTTAAGTATAACTAATATTAATTGATTTTCATTTATAATGAGCTTACAATAATCTTTATTACTGATATGACGGCATCTAGACAGAAAGCCTGGGGCTCTTCTACATTAAAAAAAAACAAAAAAAACAAAAAAAAGAGCAGCTCACCCATCTTCGTTCCCAATGGCTAAAACTTTCCCATCTGGTTTCCAGCTCAGATCCGTGTGTGGGGAGAGTTTGTGCTGCAGAACACATGTGGCTTGTTAGAACTGAGCCGCAGAGCTAAGATTTTGACGTGTGCAGCCACGACATGCGAGTAAACAGGCTTACTTTGATGTTGTTTGTGTCACGAATGAGTCTGTCGATGTTGGAGGCCTCTCCTGATAGGTGCCAGGGGTCATGCTGAAAGATGATGCCTTCTCCAGCACAACTGTACAGGCTATAGGAGGGTCTGTCTCCTGACCCTCCTGAGTAGGTGTACACACACACACACACACACACACACACACAATTACACCAACATTACATACAAGTACTCTCACCATCCCTCAGCAGCATAAGAGCCTAAACAGCATAATGCTTCTGTTGAACCCTTGCACCAACTCCTCAGCTCCTCAGTCTCCCAGTAAGTTGTTTGAATATTGGAGTGCGGCTCACCAAATGACAGAGGTGGAACAGGAGGTCCCCAGTCAAGGCTGTAGACTGTCCTGCGGTGGAACGTGCTGGAGATCTGTGGAGGCCTGGGTGTCACAGAACAAGCACATGCTCACACACAGACACACACATCATTTCTGGGTGTAGACTTAAACCCCTTTTAGTGAGACTAGCAGTACATTTAATAACAAGTCACTTAAATGCAAGGAATACAAGCGATGGTAAGTAAAGAGTGTATGTTGTTACTTGTTGGAATAAGCTTCATAGATGCCCACTTTCCCATCATCTGTGCCAAAGGCTAAGGAACCTTCCTTCACTGGATGCCAAGCCAGCTATCAAAGAAATAAAAATAACAATACCTCATCAAAACACAGACGCAAGCTGTGGAAAGCAAACAAACAAACAAACAAACAAAAAAACTCTGCTACTTAATACTAATTCACTAGCATTATGCTAACATCAAGTAGTTTAAACTTCTACTTCCTGTTGCTTACCGCTGTTACTTTAGACTTTATCCCCTGCCAGTAGGTCTTGGTGTCGTACGGGTTCTGGACGGACAGCGTGTTCCACACACGGATCATGTTGTCCCCGACCCCCAGCGCCAGGCAGCCCGTTGCCACGGGAGAGAAGCTTATGGAGTAGACGAACCCTCCAAGCGTGGGCAGAGTCCAGCAGCAGTCGAGCGAGGCCAGGTCCCAGCATTTAATCTACATGGGAGAAGACACCGCCCTACTGATCATCTCACAGGGGGGAGGATTATGGATGTGTGTATAACGGTACAATCACATTAGGTCTGACCTCTCTGTCCATGGAGGTGCTGATCAGCAGGCCCCTGTCCTCCAAGTGCACGAAGTTCAAGTTGAAGACGATGCGGCTGTGGTTCTGGCCGTCGGATGAGCCACCCAGCAAGGTCCACTTCTGCTTGCCGGATTTTGTGAGGTCCCACGCCACAAGCTCGCCGCTGCATGTACATGCAAACACAACCCCACCCACCCACAGTTTAATTAAGTGAAGGACAGGAGTGGAAGTGAGACACTTGTATCACGATAAGAGCTTAAAACATTCAGAGTCAGAAGGTCCATACCCAAAGCAACTGGATATAATCTGTGAAGGCCTTCCATTAGGCCAGTGCACAGTTAGCCATAGCCTCTCCTTCACCAGAGGGTCTACTCCTGTCCCCCGCCTCTTCAAAAACGGCAGCTTCAGGGTCATCACGCCTACGGAAAGAACCGCAAAGGCACAGCTCAAAGGGGGAAGCTACAGGACTGATGAGTTCGTCATGATCCGTGATGATTAAGGACTTTATCGATGACTAGGCAAAATCAGTATTTCTCTCACCTTTGCCTCTGGCTGTGCTCCAGATCCTAACAGTCTGATCCCGACTACCCGAAGCAAGATAGCCTCCAAACTCAGCTTCTTTTAGCCCGTTGGATGAATCTGCAGAGAGAGGACGACAAGTACAGATGAAACAAGCTGGATACTTAACCTTATTTAGCATAACATTAAAGCGGCAAAATGCGATCTATCTGCCAAATATTTGCTAAGGCCTGTATTCTGAAGATATACCAGTGTTGTCCTCTTGGTGACTATACAGAGCTTCTTCTTTAGCCTCAGGGCACCAGGCCAGAGCATGAATCTCCTCCTCGTGACCTCGTAGTCGATGGACCACCTCTCCCTTTTTGCTAATATCTATCAGTGCAATCATTCCATCCTTGTACCTTAGAGAGAAAAAAAAAAAATCAATTAGCCCAAACCATTAGTCTTATATTTCATATTAGGGAGATGTATACTGGGTAACAGTAGTACGCAATTAAAAATAATTTACTTGAATTCTTACCCAACTGCAACATAGTTCTCATTGTGTGGGGAACATGTCAAGCAAAAGATTGTTCTGGGCTCAGGGAAGAAACTGTGGGTGTCATTTCTGCCACGCCAGAAGCACACTACAATTCCCTTCTCATCTCCTGACACCACGAGCCCCTTCTCAACTGGAGACCAGTGGATGGCAGAAATGGTGCTCTGAACAAACACAAACGCATTTCACAGGGCATCTTTCTAATTTATATTAACGCTGGTCAATGACTTCACTGAGACTGCTTAAAACCTACTGCCTCGTGTATGGATATTCTTGGCTTACCTGATGAATAGAATGCTCTGACAATACGGCTTTCTGATCAATGTCCCATATTTTCACCGTCTTGTCGTCTGAACTGCTCGCACAAATGTTTTCTTGGCCACCATGCCGACAAAATGTAAATCCAGAAACTCTCTCATTGTGACCGTTTAGTTCACCTGCGGGAAAAGAATGAATGCAAAAAAACAGTGCAAGAACATATGCAAAAACTGTTTCAACGGCCAAAGCAAAATTTGACATTACAGCTAGCTACGTTAGCTATACAACCTAACTTACCCAAAACTGTTGGTGATGTTGCAGTTACTTTTAACAAGTATATTGTGTTTTTAGCTCCAAAACCTAGCACACCATTACTATTTACGTCACTGCAGCGCGAGCAATACCAGTTTGGGGAAGCTGGAAGAAGCCTTTCGTGCATTTTGATTATTTTTCTTTTATAACTGAGGTCATGTATCAAGTTCAAAGCAACACAGAATTCATATGCTAGCAGCTAGCAACTACACATTTCATTCACTCATGCTGTTTCTCCATCATTACAACCAGGCGTCTATCGATACAAGGTGTCGCAAAATTCTACGGACCATCAAATGGACCATTCCAGATAAACATATATACAGTTCATACATAAATATATTGCTTTTTCAGTGATAGCTAAGCTCGGATAATGTGAAATATATTAAGATATTTTTAAAAATGTAACCGAGCTTCTTAAATATTTTACTTCATATTGCTGCGGTATAGAAAACAAATTTCCATTAACATTAACATTTAGCTACAGAAGTTTGCGACTGCTGGAAAGCATTCTGTTGTTGCACATTCAACATGGCAGCCTCCTCTGTGACAGCAAATGGTGAGGCTAACTACTATACATTTTTGTGTGTTTAATGTTCATTTAGTTTATGCATTAAAGTTAGTATTTACAGCCAATATATTTTCGTCCACAGGCGTTACATTTCTGAGTCGTTTGATTAGACACATTCATACAAGGTACGTAATTACTAGCCGATTAGCTTGCTATCTTAGCTAGAGTTGCTAGTCCAATTAGCTAGTGTGTCCTGCATACATCGTAGAAGCGTCAAGGACGGACTAATTTTATACAATGTGTATTAAACATTTGTTTTATATTATTAATGTTTATGAAGATATGATACTTCGTCCTGAAACATGCAACAATATATTTTCTTGATTTTTTCTTATGTTTTCATGGATTCCAGATTTGTCGACCCCAGTTCACAGATGTCATGCCTTCACACCAGCGCAGTATTAAATAACAAAAAGAACTGGGAAAAGAAAAATCTCATTTTATATCCGCCTCAGCAGAAGGATGAGCCTCCCAGACCAGCCGTTAGTGACATTTTTACAGTTTTTCTATTTGGAAGATATATAGATAATAATAGATGATCCTGAACTGGTGGGGTGTTAATACTAGGAAAGTATTGCACATCATTTTGTTTACAATAAATGCTCACATTTTACAGGAGATACACCACTGCAGACGTCAAATTAAATATAGCAAAGACAAGATGTGGTACCTAGCTAAGCTGGTAAGTCGCTTTAAACAGCGAGAAGAACATTCTTCCATGTTATTCATTACAGTGTGATCATGACTGAAATTTAGTTTAACATTGTAATATAAATGGTATTATTGGGTAGTAGGAGGGGTTTCACTTCTATGCAACCAGTTTTTCATCATTTTGCAAAGGGAGTTTTTTTTGCTCTTATTAATCAATGCAGCAGTCTTTGAACTCTTCTTCAGTCTTTGAACTCAGACTTTAGAATGCTTGTGATTATAGTTGGTGGCTGACGGTGCTGGCCAAGCAGTTGGACACAATTTTTAAAGTGTAGCCTGAGTATTTCGGCCATTTTGAGAAGTAGTTGTTGCTAAACGTTTTCAGGAGGTGTTGCTGACGAAACTTGGGTTTTCATTCTGAAATGAATTCAGTATGTAGCACACCAAGTTAGTTCTGTAGCTTACCTGTATGGTGTTTCCAGTTTAATTTTGGAAGCTAGTGGTTTGTCATGTAGAATTGTGATAAAGGAAGAACCATTGTCTCATCTGTACATGAACATTAAGTTAACTCTTCACGGGTGGATTTTATTTATGACAGATTAAAGGAATGACCATTGATCAGGCTCTTGCTCAGCTCGAGTTCAATGACAAGAAGGGAGCCAAAATAATAAAAGAGGTACCAATGCATTTAAACAAACAAACAAAAAAAACAGTAACTGAGTCATCATTAGCCTGCCATTTGTATATTGACCTCAGTGTCGCCCAATGGGATTCAATCAAGTAATTAGTGTTGATCTTAAAGTAAATTATTATTAATACAACAGGTTCTTTTGGAAGCCCAAGAAATGGCTGTGAAGAACCACAATGTTGAACATAAATCAAATTTGTATGTTGGTAAGTATTGCATATTGCAGACATTAACCACTGAACCCACTTAACAAGTTTCTGTTTATTGTCTGAGAGACAGCATAGTGCGTTGGAATTTGTTTGCGCTGTGTACTTGCGTACACAGTACAGTACTAACAAGGTGCTAGTTTTACTGAGCTGGTATTCTCGTTGTGAGATGGTAATTAGTATAGCAAAACTTTCAGCCATTATATGCGTGATTTGGCATCTGAGGTACTGTCATTCATGGAATCCTTAGCTGTCCTTCCCTTTGTGTTTCCCTGAACAGCTGAGTCCTTCTCGGGCAAAGGCCAGTACCTGAAACGCATTCGGTACCACGGCCGGGGCATGTTCGGTATCATGGACAAAGTGTACTGTCATTACTTTGTGAAGCTGGTTGAGGGCGAGCCACCCACAGTGGAGCAGAAGACAGCGTTTGACCAGGCAAAGGAGTACGTCGAACATCTTAAGAAACGGACGATCATCCACTCCCTGTAGCTCAAGTTTCAGGCCACCAAGCGGTTGTGTGTGTATGTACATAATAGAGGAATAAACAACTTGTTTAAACTGTTTAAAAACCTCTTGGGTTCTGATCAGTTCTTGCTAGGTAATTGGAAATTTCAGACTCAAAACAAGGATGACTCACCTCAACCCCTCTGCATGGCTTTTATCCTGATCACTGTTCTTCATTAGTTTATTTCTATACTAATAATCTATAAATGTAACACATTTTCATTGGATTGGAAAGATCTACTGGAGATATAATGTTCAGAACTTAAAATCTCAAAAGCAAGTCTGATGCCAAATTAAAGTAAATTGAAATTATTATTAAATTAAATTGAACACATTTATTATTTTTATAAGAGAAAAGATGGTGTTTTAGACATGTAACTTAGGAGATGCAAATAAAGTGCGAAACATGGTCACACCAAGGTCTTGAACAGCAGCTGCCCTGTTCTGTTGAACAAAACAACCATCTACCTAACATAAGTATTTCCATGTCATCCAGATGTCCATGTTCCCTGTTACTAAAAGAGAATTTGACATAATTGTTTATCATCAGCAAAAACCAACAACATTGTTTTGTTGTTGCATGTTTGACTTATAATGGAATAATGGGCCTAAAACAGACTGTTGTTGGATATAAGGCTAATTAGTGTCGGCTGGTCACGTCCCCGCTACCCTTTAATGGCACTTTACCCATTTTATACTGTCATGAGCTCTTTAAGCTTAATGTCAACTATGCTCTTTCAGACCTGAAATGTGGATGGCAGAGCAACTGATCTCTGATGATGTATTCCTCAGTTTTCTGTGTTTTTGAAAGGAGTACAATGAACAGTACATATTCTCACAAGGCTGAGTTAATTAAGTTGATTATTGCCATATTTATATCTAGGGATATTAGTATTGTTTGGAACATCTGCTCCATGTAAATTGACAGTGACATTATTATGGGAACGAGTTTGACTATTTGAAGTTGTTTTGGATCATTTTTGCTGTCATGAATATAGACAAAATGCTTGATAGATATGAGGTAGAGTTACGTTTGCATAGCATGTTTGATTTATTTCTGTGTAAGAGCTTTTTTCACGATTATACCAGAAGTTTAAAAAGACCTCTCGATAGGGTAGAGCACTCTTAATGTTTTATTCATAGAATAAACCTGGATTTGAGTCAGCTTTGGTTCTGAGGAGCCAAATCACCTTGAAGTGTCCCAACTCCCCTGACTGTATCTGGTAAAAGCAAGCTGAGTCCTCGGTGCAGTTTTGTGCAGTTTCATTATTTCTCCCTTTAAATTAGGATGGAGCATGTCTGTGAAGCCAGAGGTTCTTCATCTAATGCTTCCTGACGAGAATAACTCTTACTGCCCTCAGTGTTTTCATTTGACTTTAAACACCAGGGACCTGTTGATCAGTAGAGCCCAGCATCCATTTTAAAACCATGCTTAGCCTGATTTACACTTTAGTTTACCCTTTGCTAAATTTTTTATAATTATGTCTTTATCTTCTCATCACTTTTTTGTAGTTTTAAAACTACAATCATCAATGTTCCTAAAATCCTTTATCCTATGCCTGCTTGAGAGGTTTTTTTTTGTTTGTTTTTACAGAACTAGCTCATGCCCTCCATTTTCATCTCTTCATTCATCTATTATCTACCCCTCGCATTTCTATTCTCCTTTTATTTTCTTTCTGCAGACTACAGTTTGTATTTCACTGCTTCTGGTTTATATAGTTTATAATCTAGAGCCACTGAAGCATGCATATATTTGAATGCTACCCTAACTGAATTACACATTCATTTGTTTTTTCCACTTCTCTATTATTATAATTTTTTTCAAATTTCCTGTCATCTAATAGAAATCCATCTATTTTAATACTCCCTGATTTCTCAAACGAGATATTACACTTCGTGTAAAGATTCAGCAGTTGATCCATGCGTGGCTATATTTCATACCAATAAGAAATATGTCTCATCTGTCTAACCTTGCAACTGTTTTTTCAGCTGTCACTCCTCACACAGAAACCTATTCATTTCAAAAGTCTTTGAATTTTTAAGCTGGAGCCTATCAAACTCGGTACAAAGGCTGAGCTGATGTAACAAAGCACATCACAGCATACACATTGAATTTTCAAGCTACAGCCAATGGTACACTAACACTTCTCCCCCTGCTATCATCCCTCCTCTATTACAAAAAAATCCATATACAAGCCTTGAGTTTTTAAAGTGAGACTTTCTGTCTTTGTAATTTACTTTGACAACCCAACACATTTTGTTTCACAAATTTTTACATATTTGGTTGTCATACATACTTCATATATATATATATGAGAGAGAGAGAGATGGTCTATGGTCTTATTAAAAGTACAAGAGTATTGATATTGCAAATTTAAAAAATTGTTTTCACAATTGAAATAAAGTGTCATGCTTGGCATTCTTATCTTAATGTTGAGAAGAGGTGAGTTCTGAATGGAAGCACTTGAAAATTAAACACATCCATAACTTTTTCTGTTCCGTGGGGGCAGGAAATTTTACATGGCTTTGTATTCACACAGAATTATTCATGAGACCAAAGCTACAATCTCCAGCCATCCTTCCATCCTTGCCGTAAAGGTAAAAATGTTTCATTTCATTGGTGTTAGGTGTCTGTTACAAAAGTTAACTTTTTATGCTGACATAAAAGCAGTCTCAAATAGCCAGGTCCCAGTGTTCAGGGATTTATGGGTGATTGAAACGGGTCCTGGATCGCCAGTCTACCTCAGAACTGGGCCTCTGTGGACACGTTCTAATTCCCCCACAGTTTTGTGTTCTTGGTGTAACACCGGTTGACTCCTGAGGCGAGGAGGATCTTCATCTCGCCGTTTACTGTGCGATCTCAAATAAAATGCAATCTCCCGGCCTCAATTTAAGCAGACAAGTGCCCTTGATTTCAAGTTCAAGGCCTCGTCTGTCCCGATACTGTTCAAGCTCAGTGTTCTGAGCTGTGGTTCTCTCTCCACAGAGCTGTGGCTACTACCACAGTGCTGGTAAGCCAAAACGCAATTTTCTGCTTTGTTACCATACAATGAAAATGGAACACCCCAGGTTATAGACAGTTTCATCTTCCAGCTTAGATTCTGTTCAGCAAGTGGTTGTCTTGGCAGATGATATCATTACCTCAACCTTTTATAAGCAAAAGTAAAAAATGAAGGGGTCTTCGTGTAAATTTGTTATACCAGTAGGCTTATATTTGTCATTATATGTGTTTGACGGGACACCTTTTGCCAATAAAGAAATTCATTGCAGCATATCCCTAGATAATTCTGTGTGTAGTTCTGCTTCAATACAAAGCCCTTAGTCCAATATCTCTCCTTACACACTCTGTTATCCTTTCCATTCCTTCATCCACGTCTATTCAAATATGCTCAGAAGCAGGTGTTGTTGACTCAGGTTCTGGGGGTCCACTGGCCCACAGAGTTCTCCCTGCATCTCATCAGACATTCATGAGAGAAATCAGTTGTGTTAGAGGAAGGGAAAACCTCTGCAGGGAAGTGGGTTTTTGCAAACTGGAACTGAGAGTATAAAATATTTTCTTATATAATTTCCCCCTACACCGGTATATCTTATGCATAACTGATATTTAATCAGACTATATATTTCATCATGCATTTTTAATCAGACTATATATTTCATTATGCATTTCCATCTACATCACAGGGTTCCTAAAGGTACAATTTAGACTTTTATAGGTCATTTGGATTAGCTTTGAGAAGGCATGGGTTGTCCTGATGGAAGAGTGTTCCAGCTTAGCTGTATTCCTCCAGTAATTACATAAATCATTGCCTAATGTGCCTCCATAGGCTACATTTGCACAATTATTACCATGGAAAAAGATGACTATGCTATACAAAATATATTCCCAACCGTGCAGGTTTGTGGACCAGTGCTTTTGAAGGTCTAAAACATACATGGGATTTCCTATTTTATATTGGGGGGGGGGGGGCATGTACGACTGATCATTTGTTCATAATTTATTCAACCCCATCACAGTTTCTTCTGCATCTTTTCTGACAGTGACCTTCTGTAGCAGTTCTGATATGAAAAAAATGGTGATAACACACCACAAAGCACTGTGTCTTTGAACGATTGCTGGGCAATTGTGCCTTTGATTTCTGAAAGGTGAGAAGATGTCAAGACAATATAAAACTGGAACTCAGATTAAGTCTTGTGTATTGAGGTTAGATTGGATGGGTGTTTTTTTTCATGATCTTTTGTTTTGTTGTGGCTTCTGGATAAAAGATTAAAGTTATAGTACATTTCTTCAGTCAAAGGCTAAAAATCAGAAGAGCATATGTATGTTTTCCTGAGGGAGTCTGGTGCTAGCATAAGCCATGAGTGAGTGGTATATTATTTACAATATTAATTCAAGCATCCAGATGCCTAGCTGACGTTCAGAGTTTTGCTCAAAGTTCAGTATTTGGATTGTAACTTCTCTCACAGCATAATAACTTTGTCAGAGCTAATGTGAACTGAAGTTTACAGAAGGATAAGCTGAAATGCAAGACTGTATTTTCTTCAGTTTTTTTTCCAACTTGGCCTCTAAGAAAGATGCTTATTTTGGATCCTGCACTGCTCTTGTGAGTGCCTGGAGGTGGTTATTTTTCAGTCGGTGGTAGGATGGTAACAAATGATGTTAGCTTCCTTACAAAATCCATCGCAGACTTTCCTTTGGTCTAAACTGCAAGGGCACTATGAAGTTTGCCCTTGAGAGAGATGGGGAAAAAACACTTTCATTATATGTGTGTGTGTGTTTTGTTTGTTTTTAACATGAGCTACTGCTCAGTCCTGCCTTAGAGGAATATTCATCACAAAGCATACAAAAGAGAGAAAACCCACAATCTGAGAACTTTGCTTTTTTTTCTGACTTGCCATCCTAAATTTTAACTTTAATGTCTAATCTCCTTCTTCATGTCATCATCTTTCATGATAGACACACACCCCACACACCCAATTAGGACTGTGAGAAATGGGGGTTATTGAATGAAAAGTGGCAGGGCAAGAACTGGGGACTGGAGTAATCCAGTTAAGATACTGCCTATATTTGTTTTTATATGTCTATATGTTCTCTTTTTTATTTCTTATTGGAAAAAACAAATATAACAAGAAAGGGATAATAGCTTTTATTGCCATATGTACTAGAGATTATTACAAAACAATGAGTGACAATATTTACCACCTTCATGATCAAATTAAAGTAATTAATCAGATTAATTAACAAGATGAGAATTTAATGTCAGAAAAATTCACGATCACCTTACACCAGCTGATAATTGTAAGGGCAGTCATTCATAAACATGGCATGAAGCACACCACTTAGCCTAGCAGATTGGTAGACTCATCTTCTATCTGTAGGTGTCACTGTTGGAACTTGGCAAAACAGGCTCTCGTCCAACACCCCAATTTGTTATGGCATTGATGGACTATGACCTTCTATTGTGCAAGTGTTTTATAGTTTGTGAATTTCAAGTTAGTTCAGCATTTGTCTTTTTTGATCTGGATGATCTGGACTTCTCCAGTTTGGCCAGTTTAAACCTCTATGCTGCAGTCCGCTTTAATTTGCTGGTATTGCCATGTTGTCACTCATTTATCTCGGAGTATGACACGAAAAGTTCATGGCACAGATCCCAAGTTCTTCCCTCCTTCAGAAGTCACGCTACAAACCTTGTTGACTCTTTGACTCCGTTGGTCGTGCTTTGTGTTTTGCCTCGTTAGATCACGGGTACATATTCTAGCATCCTTTATGATTCCGTGCAGCAAGACACCAAGCCAAACTCAACCAAACATGTTGAGTTCTGCAAATATTTATATTAGGCCTAACAATGAACATTATGCCGTAGTCCAGTTAATTAAATATTTATGGAAGAACATTGGAAGAACATCGTAAGCTGTGAAAGCTTGCAAAAATCTTACCACTTCAGCTCTAGGCTAATTCATAAATTATCCCTTGCGTGCGTGCGTGTGTGTGTATATATATATATATCTGGTTGGCACGGTTCTGCACTGTGTGTCCATGGTGAACTATTGACATAATTTCTTGAAAAGACCCGCCATAAGCCACAATGGTGCTTCTCTTACTTACACCAGTGTGTTATGAAAGGTCTACTAATTAGAAAACGCATTACATTATATAGAGCCATCTAAGGTACATTATATACCACCATCTGAGGTGCACAAACCAAACCTCAGGAGTACTAGCATGAAACAATTCTAACACGTTTGATAACCATCAACACTTAAGCAAACTGATTCACTTCATATTGTTTCTGAATAACTGACAGGATCCCTTTCACTTAATTAATTTTCCCACTGACATTTTTCATTGTCCCTTGGCAATTGCTCAGCACTACAGGTGTTGGGTTTTATTAATTAAAATTCTAATTGATTTAGAAATGTTACACCACTTTGGATGGAGGTGGGGTGATCTTCAGGATTGCAGCCACAGTGAGTCAGGCTAAGACCTCAGTTGATAAATGGGTGCCATTTCTCAGACTGGCTGAGAAATTTCCTTGGTCTTAACTGCTGCACTTGTACCAAGCATTTAGACAAATCTAACTAAATGAAAAAGATTTTGTATTTAAATACAACTCTTGAGTTAGTGAAATCCAGTTTATTTATATAGCGCTTTTTACAATGGCCATTGATCCAGTGAGCAAGCCAAAAGTGACACTGGCAAGGGGAAGCTCCCTCAGAACATGTAGAAGAAACCGTGAGAGGAAGCAGCAGTGGGAACCCATCCTCCTCTGGTTGACAACTGACACCACAACGGTAACAGTTTTATTGGAAATGTTTTGCTGAGGCACGTTTTTAAACTGAAGAAGATACTACCTTCTGTATCTTTGATGCTAAATTCTTTCTTTTAAGTTCTAGCATTCGTCTTCTCTTTATTTGATGTTCATTATTAATACATGATGTGCAATAACACTAAGTGCAATAATCCAAGATTCATTCTGTTTTTACTGCAAAAAAATGTTCTCTCAACAAAGACCGTAATAATGTGCTGAAGAATAGCCATCCCAATATTTCAGCTGAACCCTGCGTCACTGGTTTTAACACTAATGCAGTATGCAGAAATGATTTCGGTATCCTGAGTCTTCATTAATTGATTACCACTGTCAAGTATAATGATTCTTCTGGAACATTCTATGACATATGAAGAAGAGATTGTATGGGCATGGAACAGAACGGAAGGCATGAATGCAGGCATACAAAGCATTAGGGAAGATGGGCAGACACAAAGTGGCGACCCCAGAAGGCTATTAAGGCAAATCTATTCCTGTGCTCAAGGTTAGAGGAAGACCAAAGTGAAATGATAGAGGTTGATTTGTTGCAGACACCCACTCTCCCTGAGACAACTGTGAGCTGAGGAACAAGGTCTTAAAAAGCACGGTCAACACCAGTCTTCGGTTCATATGCAGAGGTTTACATTTGGTGCTGTTATTTGTTCTCTCTCCAGAAACAGAATCTTTTCAGGCTACCCCAGCAATGCGAATGCGAGATGCTAAAAGGCAACGCTTAGCTTTTCAACACCGTTGATCTCACTGACTGGTTGCGCCGCCTCTTTCAAAAGCACCACGTTGCATTATTGTGGATTACTTTGGTTATTCTGCAGAATTAAATTACATACTTTAGCTCTTACCTCAGCTGTCTCTAGTATACCAAACTTATAGGCTACTAATCAATAAAACTCCAAAGGTTGAGCATATGTGCCCCCTCACTGGGCTTTTTCAGCTTCTTGCCATTTAATGTGATTTCATGTAATTAATACCTACAGAGCCCACAGAGGTTTTTGTATGATTTTCTAATATAAACTTAAGTTGCAGATCACTGGGACTCTTACACTAGACTGACTTTAATAGCCAGTGGACTGATCATGGGTGGGTTGGGTTCTTACTACATTGGTGAGGCAGCAATCACTTCAGGCCTTTTACTTTCCTCTGTGAGCCTTAGTCTGGACATCTGTGTGTTCCCTTTTAGCCTGTCCATGATAATACATCAGTGACTCCCTACACTTGACCCATGTGTACGTGTTAATGGTCATTTGTCATTTCTAGCTTGGTCTGTCTGCTGGGGCCCTGGGTTTGTTCTTGCACACATGCTGGGGACTCTGGGCTACAAAAAAAGAAACATTTGCCAAGTGACTTTGTCCTTCTCTGTCAGCATCCGTTGCTGGACATTTGCAGATATTAATCGCCTTGTTCTGAGGTAAAATTATGAGTAGAATACAGCTATACTTGTCCTCTACTAAAGCCTCAGCTGAATTGTTGAGTTTACCAAGTCTGATTTCTAACTCACCCCTAGTACATTATGTCCCATGAAAATTTTTAAATGTAACTTACAATCTGAGAAGATTACTCAGAACTACCGTCTACATTAAATATGTACAGGTTTGTTCAATGCCATTTATTATCAGCTTTGATAATGAGGACAAACTGAATATGCGGCACACTCTGAACACAGAGCTAGGCGTGCAGGGTAAAACGAGCTCTTCCAACAGACTTACTGTATTACTGAGCCATTACCTCATCACATCCTCTGCTGATTGCAGCATAATTCGAGGTGTATATCTGCACCAGCTCACCATATAACAACTGTACCTGTCCTTCATGCCTGTTTAGTAAGGTAAAACCCTAGGGGATACAAGACTCATAAGGCTATATATAATATATCCTGCCTAAATAAGGTAGTTTTTGTTTGCCCTCACAAGATGTGCCTGGGTTTTTTTCACTGGTTCCTGTCAAGAAAAAATGCTTGCATAGATGTTTTTGACATTTGCTCAGAGCAAAAAAACTGGCATTGTTTTGTTTCTAAATGGGAGCAAATGCACAAACAATACACAATATGTGTGTGCACATACAAGCTCTTGATAAATTATTTAATCCAGGAAGCTCTATATGAAAAAAATACTGTGTTTATAGCTTGCTTCATGTCGTTCATTTCTATTTCTAATACTTACTGGTTCAGTTTTAACATCGTCAGGTCGATTCTTCCCTTAATTTCTGGCCCAGTGCCTATTGCAAGTTGAAATAGACGTGTTTTGCCACTCAAACAGGAATCTCATTACCAGAGCGACTAGCTAATAGGTGCAAAAAATCCAAGAGTGAATGAGTCATTTTCTTGGAGCAGGTGAAAGTACTTCGCCACTTTATCGAGTCAAGTCATTAATATGCAGTCTGGGTGTGGGTGAGTGTGTGTGTCCTGATGAATCCTTGCTGGTCTTCTCCCATTCTCTCTCAGTAAAGGACTAAACAGCTGCAAAAGACAAGCGGGGAGCAGGAGGCGTCAGCTGCGAGCTCCCCAGTGGAGCGCGGTGCGCTCGGGGGAATTACTGCTGACGGATGAGGACGCTCACCTCAATCCTCTCCTCGTTACCTTTTGTAATGAAAATGCCGCGTCGACAGTCGGTTCAGCATTCGCCGGCCTGTCGGGTGGCCACGAGCGAAGACCATACAGAAGGATAAAGATAACGTTTGCGGTAAAAAAAAAAAGCCCTGGCCCCATTGTCAGATTTCTTATACTAGTGATGAAACGATGCGAAGCCGCGAGCGCAGCCAACAGTGGCTGTGGCTTCTGGAATGATTTTGCGCGACTCTCTGTCGGTTCGGCCGTGAGACAGGAAGCTGTCACAAGCTGTTTAAGCGGCGAAAAAACAACCCTGCTTTAATCTGCTTTGGGGTCTCACTAGCTCGTGGTGACTTCCAGCTACAGAGAAGCCAATCATCCAAAACGTCCGTCAAAAGCATTTGTTGTCCCTTCGCCTCCGCGTCTCCTGAGCAATAAAGGCAACTGGCTGATCATGGCGAGTCACAACACATTTAATATCGACTATGAAAATGGCTTCGCAGTACTGTCTGGGGGCTTTGCTTAAGGGATGGAAAATCAAACAAATATTGGCCTAATTTTTTAAAAATAGACCGTTCTAGCCCAGGAGCGCAAGGTATTATTAATGCCGCAGGACTACAACTTAATACGCGTAGTTGCTACAGGCTGTTCAAATGATGTACCCAACCTGTTGTGAACTGAATTGTGGAATTATATTGATAAATTGTTAACAAAACATATTCTCGTCCTCGGACATCTATTATTTAACGACCTCTGGAGAGCCATCTTTGTCTTTGGAACTGAATCCGGAAGAATTTGGTGTTCTGTCTGTTCTAACTGAACTACACACTTTAGTTAGGTGTGTTCCAGCAAGAAAGACGTGAAAATCATAGTCACAGTTTAATGATTATTTACCTGTAACCTACTGTACGTCTTTGGTATAAATATGGGGTAAAGGTGATCTCAACAAGCATTCGCCCATCTTGGATTCTTCACTGAACCACAAATGGAATGTAAATTGATTTCAGCACTTTCTCTGGATGACAGCCTTGAATGTCAGAGATTTTTGCTGAGTCATTTCCACCAGAGTTATCCAAACAATTCTAAGGGCTACTGGCCTTAATTTTTTAAATCATTAGCCTATATAAATGACATGTTATATCATTATCACAGATTTTTCATTGTTATTGTTCTCAATAAAGATTCTGCATTTTACACATAAAAATGACCAATATCTCCCCTAAACTGTAGTTGAATTAGAATGACAAAGCTGATCTCACCAGCTGAACCCTGGCTGTCCTAAACATTCTATTCACCCGCAAAAGAATTTCACAAAAACGCAATTTCACATTTGCATTTTGTAGACTCAAGGTTACTTTGCTATGTGCTACTGTGGTTTCATAAATCAGTGGATAATGTAATTGTCTCAGATCAAGCTATAGAGACTATTAATTCACTGCACACCTCCAGAGGCACTTAAGGTGGCATTATGAACACTAAATGTATTATCTCAGACAATTGACATGCAGTAGCTATCATTTTGGCGGCAAAGGGAAGTGGCCTAGGTAACAAACCATGTGAATGAAGTGTTCCTCACAACAGTAGTCTTACTCTGGCATTAGGAACAAGCAAGTCAACCCACAAACAAACCAACACAAATCCTTTTTTTTCTCCAGAAGGGACTGTAAGGAATACCTAAAATTCAGTTTCATACTTGCAAGACCAAACCTTGCAACCACGTAACGTGGTTTCTCGCTTCTGTGTGCGTGACTCGAGGTTTACATTGGCTGTTTTTCGGCTAGCATTATACTGAAAATATAATTTGTGTGTGGGCATTTGGTGATTTCATCTCACGTCTCTCTGCTCCTTGGCAGTGATGTATTTTAGAGAACCTGCATAGAATGTTTGGAGGGTTATAAGGCTACTAACATTGGACTTTTGGATCAGTCTCAGCAAAATGCTGTGTCATACTCTCTACTTTGGTATTAGGTTATTTCACAAGCATATGACAATTAAGGTAAATGTACTGCTACAGATGCCCTGTGTACATATAGCACTGGACAATACACTGAATATAGCTCAATTTTTTCAAGCAGGCTAAAATAACTTATCAGTGGTTTAACTGCGCTCATAAATATACAGTGTAGATATATGATAATTTGATATAATAATTTGGTTTTGAGTTTATCAAACTATTTCACACCACGTTGTGTTTATCACTACTGCTATCATGTGCACCCAGCACCTGAGTAAGTTAAAACACTGAACGAGCATTTTTCAGACAATCAGTTATACTGGTTAGCCTATCAAATGCTAAGATACTGACTTTCATTCTTTGGTCAGCATTTATGCTGCCATTTTGTTCCATACTATGTCTTCTACTGTTAAATTCATGCTTCTTGGTACCACTGCAGTTAGTCATTTCCTGTCGTCCACTTTCTCATCAGTCTCCCTTTCAAAATTCCCCTGTGATTCAGCGAAATGACACATTCTCTGCACAGATGGAGAGGAAGAGCCTCAGACTGGCTCTGGGTGTAGATTATCACTCTCCCCCAATCCCTTTGCTTTTTTTCATCAGGGAGGGGAACATGAAAGGCAGTGGGTCCTCAGGTTTCCTGGTTGGAAATGCAATTATGTCTCTCGGCAGTGGGAGACCGATGACAACGATGAAGTATTCTCCAGGTGCGGGACATGCTCCTCATCCTGGGATCTGCATATGTAGTAGGTGAGAGTTTTCACATGTTCCACTGAGCTGACAAATGGGCTCAGGTACATAGCTAACAAGAGGAGGCACACATGGTCGTCAAGGCACTGGAGGATGCGCCTTACTATGGGCACAAGCCTTAAAGTGCCTAGGTAATGAAACAGTGGTGCTACAAATAGACAAGTGAGTTCTCCTAAATGGTGGCAAGTGAGAAGGAGGCAGAGGGAAGCTTTGCAAAGTTGAGGAATGAACTGGGTGCTCCTCATTTATTTTGGTGCATCTAATGTTTACTTTCGTCTCAGTGGATCCATACCAGTGAGTGAATATTCCGTATCCACAGCACTTCTCAAAAATCTTTTGAGGGAACAAACCCTAACCACAGTTTAATACATAACTAATTAAAGGGCAAGTTAGTGATTGTATTAAGAGCAATATTTTGGTATGATCAAATACTGCTTCTCCAGTATGACGTTTCATATACAAGTAAACAGGCACTGTGTATTCAAATACTTCTATAAACTTTATGTGAAGTAACTGAGCTCAACTGACTTTTATCTGGACAACCTGCTGGACCTCATGTCTTCAAGAACCAGCTGGTCAATCACAACCATGATGGTGCCCTATGGGGGACCTGCTCAGAAGACTCCACTGTTCACCCCACAAGGTACAAAAAATTTATCACTCCAAGAGGAGATCTTCAGAAAATCGATGATCTTGAGCTGCAGGCAGTTGATGAGGCTGTATAATATCACAGTGCTTTTCCAAGAGAAATTTAAGCATGACCTCTTGTGATGAGAGGGAACAAAAACGTGTGCTGAACCCACCGTTTAAGCTTTCACACTCAGTTCGTGATAAGGAGCAAGATAATATTTCAGCAGATGTTACGCTCTTTTGCTCATTGCAAAGACTAGACAGTGTTTGGTGATGCCACAGATGAAGACAGATGTTTTCCCCACATCCACTCAGCATCAGTTAAATTAAAACAGTCCTGCAATGTTCTCTGCATTGCAGGCACTGGGCTTTATCTTAATGCAGAGGAACCATCGTTCTTTTTTTTTCATGGTCGTAATCGCTCGTGACCCTGGAAGGACTGCAACAGAGATGAAGTGGTGGGGTGGAGGGGCTTTGGCTAGGACCCTGCTGTTTTATTTCACTGAACGTGACACTCTCTCCGCTGAATAATGAACTGGAAGCGGGGCGATTAAGTACCACAGCCTTGGGTGGAGGTGGCCTTTTCTTATCTGCCCCGTGTGGCTACTGGTGGCCAAAGATGAAGACTACTGGCATGGTTGGCATGCTCAGAACATCCCGTGGGTCCACATACTGCTGAGAACATTCATCAGAGGTTGCGCATGCAGGCATGTGGAAGCACGCCAATTTGAGCCTGTGATCTGTTTGAATGGGGAAACCAAAGGGTCTCTCGGAGATCGCTTACTCAAAATGGCATCCGTGCATCCTAACGGCAGACATGCTATTCCGCTGAGAAGACAGCTCTGCTGACAGGAGGGGAGATAAGTTGTGCTTGATCAGGGAGGCTTTCAGAAGTAGAAATAAAACAAGTAGAAAGATTAACTGATGTTATTTAATTGGACTCCTGTGCTCTGTTGCAGTTGTGGAGCAGATGCTAGGTTCGTGGCACTGCAGAGTTCAGGCTGTGGCAACTGAGTCTATACTCCATATTGTATTTATTAACAAAACTGAAGGTGTCTCATTAAACCTTATTGGTGGCTGCCTGCACTGTGTTTCTGTTTTCAATACTGCGTCCTGGTCATGGCTAGACAGGTCACGGTCACACCGCAGCGTTTTAACAGCCCCCACTCAGATGCCCATAAATGAGTCCCAATATAGCAGGCTCACTTAAAGCTGTAATGACAGCTCCAGTGTAGAAGAGGCTGTAAAGTTGATTTCTCACTGGGCCGGTGACCTCTGCACACCTCTGCATGAATGCACAGAGTTCGGGCAAGGGCCAGGGAGCCCGAAAGACCAACTTAATCGCACTCTAACAGCAGCTTTGCAGCCATGGCTGGGGAAGATAAACAGAGACACAGCAGATGACAACCTTGGGCTGGGAGAGTGCTGGGGTGTAAATCCTGTCTGGTGCTCATGGAGTCACCCACTGTCACAGCACTCCTGCCTCTCATTCGTTTCGACCTGAAAAGGGGGGTTTGAGGTTGTCTTGAGTTTGAACCTGACAGGCCAGTATGTTTGTGTCAGTACCCTTATCAGTTGCTGGAGTAAAAACCCAACAGATCAGCACTGCAGATTAATTTCGAGAAGAATCTGCGCTTAATCAATCGGGAATTCCATGCTGCCTGATGGAGGCTGCTATGATTCAAGAGCGTTTTGTTTATTTGAAGGCATCTTCTGAAGCACTTGAAAGGTTATCACAATTCAGCTGTTTCTTTGAACATTTTCCCTTTCCATATATCACACACCTACAGCCCAAGCCCAAAATCTCATTTAAACTTCTTCATCATTCAACTAGAGCATTTCTCATCATCGACCCACATCCACACGCCATTTGACAGGCAGTGTCAACGGCGGGAAGTTTTTTTTTTTTTGTCTTTTTCCCCCCGAAGCAGTGCCATGCCCAGCTAGTGGAGGTGTACCTGTACCTGTGCACTGAGCCGAATGAGTGGCAGCAGCTTGGCAGCGAAGCTTGGACAGTTGCCTCTAATTGGCAGCCAGCGATCTCGGCCACAGCTGGAGTTGCTGATGAGCAAAGGTTGGGTGCGCCTGGAACAGCACTGTGGACTCGGCGGGGGGGGGGGGGGGGGGGGGGGG
>JAOXYF010000003.1:15595079-15631473 GCA_028565775.1 Sternarchorhynchus goeldii
AAACCTGCCCCCCCAATCCCCAACCCCAAAAGGTGATGGACTTGCCAAGGATGGTGGTGTGTGTATTGAACTGATTAATTTGAGTGGCAGTGTTGGTGGTGGGAAAGGGGTGAAGGATGTGTTTGTGTGTGTGTGCGTGTGTGTTGGTGGAGGGTGGCTGGAGGGATCCATGACATTGTCGCTTTATTGTCAGAGAGCGGCTCTGGCAGCAGCCTCAAGCAAATGAGACAAGGCATCCTGGGAGGGCTGCCACTGAAGCAGCGTGTAAGTGCTGTGGAGAGAATCCGATCGTAAAGCAGGGATTTAGTTTGGTCAAGAGGCATATTGCACTTGTGTACCACCTGTCATAGCAGATCATGCATATTAATGGCAGAGTAAATAACATTTGAATGTTTTAAGTGCCTTGTACACAGCATTAGAATAAGAAATAACTAGAATAATCCCATTTCTGTATATAGTACTAAAACCTTCCCATCTCACAGTCTGCTAGCTTTTTCCTCATTGTTAGACACCAGAATAATATTTTGCCCTAAACCCTCTGAGGAACACATTGCTGGCAACCTGAAAAGCAAGATGTAATACTATAATAATTATTACAGAATACATAATACTCTAAAGGCAGAGAGCAGAAACCACACTTGGCTTCAATCCATATGTGACAAACATGTGCTCTGATAACATGTGCTCTGCTCTCTCTACTTTAGGTAAAGGTCTCTGTTACCCTTTCCTATGGCGAGCTCACCCCTGTGTTCAACACATTCCACATGTGTCTCGTGCATCAGCCCTTCATCCAAGGTCACGCCCCCTGCCCCTCACCAGGGCTTCACAGTGGGCATCACATCATCTCCTCTTAACCAGGAGAAGGGGGTCCTTTTCCACGGTCCTTTAACCATTTGAAATGCTCCCTGCTGCCTTCCTTCATCCTGAGTTATAGTCTCTGTCACACAGGTTTATATACAGAAAAGTTTATATTAGTACAACAAATAATAACTCGGAGATTAATATTTCACATGTTTGATGAACAATGCTACTTATTGTATTTTTAGTCAAAACATCTGTCATGCTTTCATGTTTGTCTGTAAAATCCCGCTGTCCAAATAAGATAATTATTTTAAATATTTTTCACTATCATGTTACTACTACTACATTTAAAAGGTCCATCGAGTAGCCTATTCTAAACATTGTACTAGATAAGTTATTTAGAATCCTGGGGCCACTTAAAATAATGCTCACAACCGTGATCCGCAACGTGAAGCGTCGCAAAAAAAACTGTGAATGTCGGCCAGCATTCTCCTCTTAGCTAGACTTCGTACTGCTGCTGTTCTAAAAAACAGAGAGAAGTGTCTTTGAGCGTCGCTGCAGCCTTCACCGGCGAGCTGTTTGTATTGACTGTTGTCAGGAGCTTGAGCCGAGCAGTGGGTTTCATTACTGCTAGAGCTTCAAGATCTGCCGAGATCAGTGCCACATTATTCACGGCTACAATGGCAGGCAGCACTTATGCGAAAGCTGTAAACAACCTTGGCGTGAAGCATGCTGCGTGCCGTCTTTTCGTGTGGGGTTTCCCCCCGAACATTCCTTGAAAGTCTACCAGTTGACAAAAGTGATATTTAAGCATTTCGTCTTCTTTTCAACTCGGCATATCCGGAATATTTTGTGAGGAGGGAATGCAGGCGCCGAACGGGCTCTGAATGATAATACGGTGGTCCAGTTCCGTGGAAAATAGCAACGATTCGCTTTGGGTTAAGCCTTTGAACGCGGTCTCAGAGAGGAAGCCTACCCTACGGGCTGAGAGTGAAGATCCTTTCTCTCTCTTCGTGTGTTTGCCCGACGCCCCCCCCCTCCCTCCGCAGGATGGCTCGAGGGAATAAATGCTACTTCTGTACACAGTCTATACTTCTGCTTGTATCAGTGTTTCAGCACCGGAACGTTTGCAGTTTATATATCAATGATTATTCAAAAGGGATCCTTCCTGTAAGCATGAGGAAGTAAAATATTTAATAATTATTCATTACCCTCGTGATAAACGCTCCTGAAAGAGTATCATTAACGTTTCACGAGATATGTTTTGGCTTGACTCTGGTAATTATATAGGACATCATTCTCAACTTGTTTCTCCAGAGAAAACAAGACAATTAAAAAACAGTATATTCCTCTCTCCATGAAGTCACGGGTAATTGCGTAAGACAATTAAAGTAAAATGTTCTTGGGGAGACTCTAATATGGAATGTGGTGTTAATTAGTTGCGAATCTTAAAACTAAATGAAGTTTCCAACCGACATATGGACGTTTGTTCTTAAACTGCTTATCAGAAAACATGGAGATATATTTTGATCAATGTGCAGACTGATCAGATTTCTTTCGTTCATTCACTTAAGAGGTCACTCAGTTTATTACACTAGCCAGTGCTGCATTCTTAATAATTACTTTTATATGAATTTTCTATTAAAACAACAAAAACCTCCAGTAGCAGTCTCATTTTAGATCTTCAGTATAAACCACGGAGCATTTCCAATATTCTTTGAGTCCCCTGCTAAATCCATGCGAATTCCTTATTACTATGTTGTTGCTGTGCCTTTGAGAAAAGCTTCCATTGGTCTTCTCAGTTTATTTATATCTGCATTATGAGGTAAAATTGGGCTGCCATTTCCACCCTGACTGATTGTGCATGATAGAGATTATTTGCAGGAATTACTTAGGGCAAATGCCTGTCATTTTCATTTGCTTCCTAACAAAGCATTTTATAGTGTTGCCCAGATTAAAAAAAAGTTAATCATGCGTGTGCTGCTGTAATTCTAGATTAATTTTACTACATTGTAAACTGAAGTACATGGGAGGTTTAATTAACGTTCCTTGAAGTTTGTGCACCACTCAAACCACATTGTGGCACTGCCAACACCAGGCTTTGATGCTGATAAAAGAATTTGAACTTGTAGTGCATCCAGCCTTTGAAACAAAACTATTTGTTAAGCAGCAGTGTTATTGTCCCACTTCCCTACATGTCAAAAGAGGGCCATGCTGCTGCCGGACTGTAGTTTCCATGGAGTCACGGGTGATTTATGAAGCTGTGATGGATATGGATCGAATATATACATTCGTTTCATATTCATACATCTAGCTCCATTATCGGGGTGCCTTTGTTGGCATTAATCATAGGCTTCAGTGTCCTTCTCCCATGTTTTATAGGTTTGGATGCTTGACTAATTCACAGTCCACAGGCAGACTGATGTATTGGTCATTTCAGATAAAGAGGGCACGCTAATTGGTTTAGACCCTCTGGAGCCTCAGAGGCATGCAAGATAGCAGGTCCCAAGAGTTTAATGATGATGTTCAGACCAGCTGAAGGGGAGATACGGGCCGGGTTGTATCCCGCATTGATTTGTTTTGTATTTTGCCACAAGGGACATTGAGAATCCAGGTTACTCTCACTCTGGAACAAACACATAAGCCCATGTTTGAGCATGGGCATGATTCACCCACTACATAAGCTCAGTGTCTCTCTCTCTGAATCTTCATACCAGAATCCCACCCCCCACCCCTATTAATGAATAATGTATAAGCCCTGGGCAGTTTGTTCTTGGCTCAATGACACACAGTGGAGGGATTTTTAGAATGTACAGGAGAATAATCAGTGTCAGCGATTAGAAATTCATGTCTAGTTGTGTCTATGACTTTTACACCATGAGTCTAAATATACACTCCAGCACCATTTTGGGGTTCTTCCGCCAGTGCTGTAGAGACACCTTTTTTGGGGTTAGGCAAAAATATTTCACAGAGGCTCTATAAAAAACCACAAAGGATTTTTTATCTGATGGGTTTTTTTCTATCTGTTATTCTCAATAGGGGACATGGTATATTCATGACAAGATATGCAAGACATTGTACTTTGTGTGACAGGATTTCAGACTTCGGTGTATGGGAGGAATCTGCTGCACCAGTGTCAGCGTTCAGAACACTGCAAATTTGTTAACTCCATAAACCTGGTGTCATTAAGAAGTCATTGCACAAACAGGTGGAGGGTCTTCAGTCAGAACCCATAACCCCTATAAGAACCTCTGAAGAACCTTTAAAAAGTGTACAGTATGAAATAAGCCTTCAAGATGAAGTTTCAAGACTGTGGTATGTCGTACCTCATAGCTTGTTAACTGCAGCAGTTTTTTACACATTTAAAGCATTTCACCTGTAGGAAGACACAGAAACACTGAAGCAAATGACATTTATGAAGTGAACTTGAGCCTGACATCAAAATCAGTACCCGTGGATGTTTCCTTTGCCACAGTCCTGAATTCCATCTGAACCGCATGTGGTCATCACCCACATGTTTCCCACAGCTCAGCCTCTGTTTGCAGTGGCTCTGGATCTGCAGTCGCCTCTCAGAAAAGGAGACATGACAACGAGGATGTGAGAGAAGTGAGCGCTCTCTGCTCCGGCCCCTGCCAATAACCAGGACCCTCATTATCCAGCCATCAACAGGTTCATCACTCCTACTCTCCTACCACTCTGGAAAATTTTGTTCTGTCTCAGATCCACCCTGTTAATCTGCTCCTTTCAGAGGGAACACTTACCACATTTGCTGGTCTAATATACAGATGAAATGTATAAAGAACATTAATAATGTGTTATTTTTGTAGTTTGGGTTGTGGAACTTCTGGAAAGGCGGGTTAATTGCCTTCCAAGCATGTAAATACTCTGCATTATTTATCAGTAAAAAGCAGGGAGACATTAGCTGCCTCAAATATTTTCTGGATAGTAATTAAATCCATCTGATTAAGGCTAGTGAATGGTGGAAAAAGCCTATTAAGATGGCTAGCTGATGTTTCTTTTGACTTTGTCTGTGAGTTGTTTGTTATCGTTGTATACAGTTTGTCTGTTGTTTAACTGTACTGCTAAAATAAATCTTGGACTTGGAGTGTTTATGATCCAAAACGGCTATGATATTGGATATTGGACAACTGTGAACTGTGAATTTAAAATGCAGCAGCGGGCATGAGCGAATGGGACATGAATGTATCACATTGAATTGTGATTGTGATGCACCTGTGCACTTGTAGGATATTTGCTGCTTTGTCATGATATACGGCGGGTGTAGATGGGGGGGGCTCAGTTCCGGGATGCATGCATAAACACAGCTCAGGATGGCAGGAGCAAGAACAGATCAGCGGCGGCAGAGGCGTCAGGTTTCTGACAAGGCCACGTGAGTCACTGTTGGCTTGGCAGGCCCGGACTGGACAAGCCATTCGTAAAAAGGGTTTCACGCACGAGCTCCCACGGGCTCTGACGCACGAGCAGACATGCGACATCATGTGAGGGAACAGGAAGTGGTGGCATGAAAGAGGAAACAGCTGACCTTACATAAAGAGCAGCAGATCTTTTTGACAGCTTTACAGGCAGGTTAAGAATAATTTAGAAGATTCTTTAGAAAACAATAGAAAGAGAGAGTTAGGAAAGATGGCCAAAAGGGAGAGAGAGAGAGAGAGAGAGAGAGACAGAGAAAGATAGTGAAGGCGATAGTGAAGAAAGACGATAGTGAAGGCTAATTTACGTTTCCAAGCATGACTAGTTTGTTGTGTAAGGTTTCTTAACCTTAGTCTTGACAAGGACGTTTTTGTAGTTAGTGAATGTGAACTGAGTAATGTTGAGCCCACTGGTGAAATTGACCTTCCATTGTTTATCCATGTTTTTTATGTCAACTAGGCTGCGCAGTAAGTAGGAACACAACAGTAATATGACCTCATGATCGGTGCGAGCACACAGGCCCTGTGTACATGAAGCTCCTGTTCACTGCTGTCTCAACTCTCTGAGAGGGAGTGAGAGAGGGAGAGAGGGAGAGAGAAAGAAAACGAAAGCAGAAGAGATGGGTCACACAAAAGGTCAGGTTTAGGTGTGATTTCATGAATGGAAGATCAGCTCCGCCTTGACTCAGCTCCTTAACATTCCTCTCACATGCACAGGCATTTCCGTTACCTCTTGTAAGAGTCTTGCATCGTTTGCAGCTTATCGTGGGGGGGGGGCAAAAGTAAGTTAGATTTAGCTCAGCTCTCCTGGGCTTGAACAAATAGCTGAGAGAGGAGTTAATCTCCAAATCAATAGTAATAAACTTACTCCCTTCAGGCGATTTGGAGAGTAAAAAAAAAACTTTCTGTAAAACTTCCCCAGAGCCCCAGGCTGCTAATTACTCTAAAACTTCTATAGCACTGCCTTTCTGGGCAACTATATTCTCAGGGACTCCGAGATGATCCATTACCTTTGCATATGTCTTCCTGCACGCTCCCACCATGAAAGTGGCAGCCTGATGGATTTGACAGTGAACTTTCGTCTCCAAGAAAGTGTAACTCACATTTTTTTATTCCTCTTTCCCCCATGCCTGCTATGCCAAACCCAAATACTATTATACTTGTTATAATTCATTATTTTTTCAGTGACAAAGGTCCTGTTCTGAAGGTGACTTCATTACATTATAGGTTATTGCCTCATATATCAAATCTATGAGACCACAATTTTATGCTCTGCTTTGTGCTTGACTGTGAAATTGACTGCTTTCTATCAAAAAGTAATTAAATTAGGCCACTGGTTATGGGTTAAACAAGTGAGAAACTGGTGAAACCCATGGAAATATGGGTTTGTAACAAATCGAGGGTGGTTAGCACTTACATGGTTCAGTTTTGTTGGAGATGGACAAGACAAAAAACGAGGAGGGAAAGAGATCTTCTTTTAATCAGCCAATAAATGCAAAGGACCAAATAACAAATAAAGCTCAAGATCCAGGGCCTTCTATTCGATGCCTACCCCTAGTCACCTGAAAGACCAAACGGTATATTTAACCGCTGGTATTCGTGTACGCTGCTGTTTATATAATACCCATGCGAATTTCGCAGAGGAGCCTGTAAACAAACAGGCTGACAGTGAAAGGTCTGGGAGAGGAGCAGGCGCGAGCCCGTGGCTCTCCTGAGCTCTCATTATCACTGCTCCGTCTCTCCGCAGCCTTCCTGGCTCCTCAGTTCCTCCTGCCCTCCGCTCCCTCGCCGGGACGAGGCCGGAATGGGAACAGCTGGCTGGCATCAAGATCACAGCGTCGCACGAGGAACGGCTGCGTAATCTATAGAGGCAGCGTTTTCCTCTCCTCACGAAGGCGCCGACTTTGTCGAGCAAAGGAAAAGCAATGGGATGGACTGGGATGGAGGCGGCGGAGGTATTACACCCGAGCGTCTCAGGTGGAGGCAGTTTTGACGGCCGTGTTCGGGGGGCTTGATTGTTTTTTTGGGTTTTTTTTATCGGGAAGAGGGTGAAGTTCAACTCACTCAGAAATGGCAGTACGTGCTCGAAATCACAGCGCCAGATTTTGTGAGGAATTGAAAAACACAACGTATTCTTATAAGTATTTTTGCCACGTCAGTTGCCACCTGAGATGAACAAACTGGGTAAAAAAGAATTAGTTCCACTTTAGCCAAAATATGGTGAGGCACCTTCGCAGGGAGTATGGGCACCCACTCAATAAAGGTGAAGAGGAAATTCCACAAGAATGTCAGTTCTGAAATATACCCAGCAGTGTGAGGTAGAATAATTGCTTCCACTGTGCTTCTTACTGTCCTATTTCTCTTCTGAACAAAAGATACAAAAGTCTTTTTTTTAAACCAGCTAATCTTCTCTTTTGTTGCCTGGCATTATCAGGATGTAAATGATTTAACCTAATGAAGTGAAAATGCAATTATTCTTTGAACTGTTGTGTCTGTGAGTTGGAATGTACACCCGACATTCTGGAGACATTATTTTTACAGGCTTGGGTGGGCGGCCCATCTCCAATGGTAGCCTTTTAATGCAGCTTGCCAGCAATTATGATGAATCGCAGTAATTAACCATTTCCAAAGAAAGCCTCCCGTAATTGATGAGGACGCCTGCGAAAGTGAAAAAGCAGGTATGGAAATATTTCTTTTATACTTGTGCGGGTGGAAAACGTAGCCCGTTCGTTTTTATTATTTTTTTTTTCAACGCAGACGGAGCACTTCGGCCTTTTAAACGTAAGGGAGAGGGGGGCTCCGGAAAGTGCCGGGTTATAACGGCAGAGCTGGCCGAGCGAAGGCGTTCGCTCAGCATGTTTTTACTGCTCCTGGCGGACTCTGCTAATCCTCGTTGCCATTATGACTCCCTCACAAGCCCCTCCCCCGTCTCCCGTAGGGAGCGCCTCTTTTTATCAAGTTCCATTTGCTTCAGCGCTGCAGCATCGTGATATTATGCCTTTCTATTAGATTTCGCCGGAGAGGTGGTGGCAAACGCAGATGCTCCCTGTCAGCTCTTCCATGGTAACCGTCGGCCCGAGTAAACAAATAGGAGGGGCTTTAGGAAGGAGGGACGTAGGAGGGGGAGGGGGGGCATATGTTTGGCCCTTGGGGTGCTGGGGGTTTTCTGGATGGATTAATACAGGCGCCTCTGGCTTCCCTGCAAATGCGTGGGTGGCGGCGGAGAAGTCACACAGACAGCCTGGCTCTCTCAGACGGGGCCCCTGGGCCCCTGCGTTAGGTTTTCGGTTGCCCTGGCACATATAAATGATCGTGCGCACATGGGTTTCTGTCCTCCCCTCGGGAGTGTCGAGGAGTTGAGATGAATCAGGAGTGGTAGGGAGGGTTGCTGGGGTGTTTGTGCTGGTCGACCCCAGGAGGTGAGAATAAATTTGGGAGGAGTGGAGTACAGTGTTGCTTTTAGTTTTGTTGGTGGCCCACCGCTGAAAGAGATATCATTGCTGAAACTATCTATGGAGAATTCACAGTGCAACTGGAGAGCCACGTCATGAAAAAGCTAAGAACTTTGTACTTTTAATGAACTGATAATCACATTGCCAGTGCAGCCTATCACTCATTTGCTCCCATTCTAGTGTGTGAGTTCTCAATGTAACAATCTAAACTAGTTTAAACTAGTTCTCTGCTAGTGTATGCACAGTTGTTTAACCCTCAGTCTTTGGCTTGACTGTGTCCCACCCAACTCTTGCTTGGTAATGGGAGACGATGACAACTCCTCCCAATGACAACTTCCTTCTTCAGAACTTCCTATCACCATGAGGACACACGACACAGCTACGATTTGCACTTGACATTTTCCCAAACGACTCACTTAAAGACTCAAGACCTCATTATCTTGATGCTATGTACAATTATATGAGGCTCTTATCACAAACCTTTAATGTACTGCAAATCCTGAATGGGACAGAGCATGTGTCCTAGTTGTGTGCCCGTCCACTGGAAATACTTAAGAGCTCTGGAAACTGTTACACCAGCCTAAAGATCTTAACAGGCACATCACAAATCATTAATCATTTTTAATCCAAACAGATCTCGAGGAATGCACAGTAAATCAATGGAAGGTTACTGGTACATGCTCAGGTTCATTATCCTGATCTGTATGTCCATTTATCAATATTGTACCATGGCAAAATTAACTTCCACAGTGTTTATTTTTACACCATTCTCCAATGTACACTGTACGTGGTCATTTTTCTGTGGTGATGCGTGCATTCTGCTCAGTGCTCTGCTACAGTACCTGAGTAAATATATAAACATCTGTGGACAGAAGAAGAAGCTGGACTACTTTGGCACTATGCAATATTTGAGTCCCGTGGCCCTGAAACCATTCAATCTAGCAAAAAATATGTTGCTTTCCATTTAGTGTGACACCCAGTTCAACAGCCAGCAGCCTGCAAGGATGTCCAGAGGGCAGGGAGCTGTGGCTGCTCACCGCAGGCCCACGGTCCACGGGGAGCCGTGAGAAATAGAGCGGGGCTTGAAGGAACCAGCGTGACGGCAGGGCTGTGACCTCGTGGTGCCCCTGCCGTTTGCCGCAGACAGAAGATCAGTAACCGAAGGTCGTGGTGGATCTCGGAGAATGGCGTCTTGAGTGGGGGGGCTTGAGTGAGAGGGTGGGGCTTGTGGTGGTGGTGGTGGTGGAGGGGGTTGTTGGTGAATAAGGCAAGGCTCCTTTCATCCATTGAGAGGGAAGGCAAGGGTCCCCTCAGTCCCTCAGTCCACCCCTGGCCTTACCTCAGCATCTATCACCAGCCCAGTGGCACTCGTTAACATCCTGCGGGATTACAGATGGGCCTCTACCTCCTCAGCCAGGCGGAGGGAGACATAATGACATCCCTGCCACCACCAAAGCGCCAGTTCTCCTCTTCCTTCATCTATTCCTTCTCCTCCTCACAGCAGCCCACTCGTCTTCCTGACTAATGCGGAGACGGAGAGGGTGCGGGACGAAGCCTCTGCATGACGCCCCGGTCCTCTTGATGGAAACAGCTTCTTGGTTGTAGGAGGCTTTTGCTGCTACTGTACATTATCGCACCTTTGACAACTTAATACTTGTGCACACATGACAGGAGCGGAAGGCTCAGTAGTGACGGCCCTACACTTCTGGAGGCCACTGAGCCCTGCATTTACTGGTGAACCCTTTAGCCACTTATGTGGTAAATGCAACAACACGCTACGCTTACTGAAAGATTGGTAAAGTGATTATTATGGCTCATTTCTGTATTTTCTGTGTTAGCATACTTGTTTTAGGTTTTAGTTAGCATTTTCCATTTACCCCTGCTGCTCCTCACCATTTTCAGTAAACAGAGTTAGTAGGGTTTTTGAAATGTAATGCTGGGTAAGAAATTTTAAAATACACAGTGGGCCTACTTTCAGCTGTGAACATTAATTGGTTTTATTTGTTGTTTGACTGAACCATATTTAAGGTACTTTTTGGATGTTGTTGTGAGCATTCTGCCAGGTGTACTTTTAGGATGGTTTTATTGATGTTATCACCACATGCATTACAAGAACCTGCCATTAGGTACAGACTCTTACTTCTCTTGTAATTATATACCTTTCATATTAGTTTCAATGTATTTCTTGAATCCTGCTCAATTCAGTACTTGTAATACTTATCAGTGTATTATTACATAACTCTACAGTAAAACTGAACAAAATACTCAAACATTGTAGGTTCTTAAACTTGGAGTTTCACCCCAAGAGGTAAACAGTCAAGACAGACAAAAGAACACCAAAGCAGAGTAAAAACTCAACTCTCGCTCATCACTATTCAACAGCACACAGCGCTCGCAAGTTCTCCACATCATACATGTGCGGCGCTGACGAGAATGGCTCTGGTCGACAGCTCCATTGTCTTTAAATCAAAAATACTTTCCCCAGCATCTGGACAGAGACAGAAATACCGTTATCAATATTCCCCACAGCGTGCAACAGCACCTGCGGATTCTCGCAAGGTAATCAATATTTTATGCGCAAGAAATATGGCTTGTTTATATTGTTCTGTGTAGGCAACCGAAAGCTACATGAAAGCTGCGAAATGGAATGATTTACTTCGGGTCATGATCGACGATACTGAGATGTGTTTTCCAGCTGGGTGCTCGCTGTGTGACAAGGGTTTGTGGAATTCTCCAACCCTCCATATTAAATTATTAGCTACAGTCTGTTAAAGAAGTACACAGCTCTGCCACACACTCCTACTGTGCAATCTCCAAGTGTTTAAACAGTGGCACAATTTTTTCCTGCAATACCCCAGAACATGGGATTTGAAATGAAACAATGAATATGAAGTGGAGACTGTCAGCTTTAATTTGAGGAAATGCATGTTTCCATTGGAGAACCATAGCCTTTACAAATCACAACCCTTTTTATATATGGCACTCTCATTTTAGGAGAAAATAGTAATTGGACAACTGACTGCTCTCTGTTTTGACCGGGTGTGTTTTTTTTTGTTTTTTGTGCATTGTTAGCTCATGGGAACTAACTAAAAGTGTGCAGTTAATTTTAGATGTGCCATTTGCATCCACAGTATGTTGCTATAGTCAGTGACCACAAAGAAGTATTATTGCAGGCACTAATATATCCTGAAAAATATTCTAAATCAATTAGAAACATAAAACACTTTGCCAAAATCCACTGTGGTGTATTTCTAAGGAGCTTAGCAGGAGCAAATGACCTGGCAGACTGGGGTAGTAAAATAACAGCAGAATATACAGCAAAAAAAAGGTTATTTTAATGATCAAAAACCACCTTCTCCAGGATCTACACAGATTTATCAAACACTACCAAAAACAGAAGAATGATTATGCAAACCAGCCACACACCTCAACACTGCTGCAATGGAACTTTCCAAGACCAAAAAAAGTGGAATGATCTTGACAGGCCAAGTCAATCAACTATTCTAAAAGTGAGCACACCTTTCACTTTCAGAAGACCAGACTAAAGGAAAAAATCTCCAAGTTCCAACAGGAAATGAAAATGCCTTTATTATAGACCTGACAGAGCATTACTGGTGAAAGATAATAGTGATGTTCAAGGGTCACACACTTCAGGCAATCATCTTCTGCAGCAAAACTTGTGACTTGCAACCACATACTGGTTTTTCAGCTAACAGTTCAGAATGGAACAGGTATCAAAAGTTGGTAAGGTGAAATCTTTATATTTTATTTTTTTTGATACTCAAAATCTGTTCAAGGGAGTGAACCTGGATTCATCTGTCTGAAGTAGCTTGAGTTTCATTTCGGTGGAACTGCAGTATGGATGTCACAGGGGACAACCCAGGACATCACAAGCACATGTGCTGTTGGCCATTTTACTGTGAGGTCCCTCCCCTCCCTGAGCTGCTAATGTTGCCTGAGACAGACACTTTCAAAAGGAATGGGCTTCCTGTAACCAGACACTGACTTTACATTCTGGTAATTGTGGGAAATTCATTGCACTACGATTCTGGCCATTATAAACAAGACTGTATTTTCCTTCTTAATAGCTCCTGCACTGATAAAATATATTCACATCCCATAGTGCCTTCTTATATTTTAGTAGGACGTTGGATAAACAGTACATTCTGGCTGTCAGTGTCTTCCCATAGGCACACAGCTCCCTGCTTTATATTGCAGTGCCTGTGAAGACTAAGGGTTGAAGTGGGTTGGGGAGAAGCATAATTTGTTTTCACATGTGGCTGTGGTCAATGGCTAAGGCTTCATCAAGAACAAGGGTCAATAGTTTGATTCAAGTATGGGGGGGGCTAAGAGATTTAAGCTTTCTGCTGGACAAACCGCTGGTCTGATGGCGGGCCCTGCTTCTACAGTGTGATACCATCATGTCGTGGAGCAAGGCATGTAAACATAAGCTGTAATAAATAACAGAACTGCATGGATTCCAGTGCAGTGTAAACAGTGATTAGGTTTACACTGCATGTCAGTCCTGTGAATTTACAGCGTTTCATTTGCTGTTCTGCCGCCATCTAACTATGCTGAATCTTTTACACACTGAAGGTAATGACTGTAATAATTTACAGTATTAGACATGAGCAATACATATCTAAGAGAAACAAAGTGTGTGTAATAGACATTGCCTTTTCCAAGCGAGTTCCTTTTATTCATTGTTGTATGATGCCAGTGCTCTGTGACATGGCTGTGTGTAGAAGCCCAGTCCTGAGGACATGACCTTTAATGACTTTGAGGAAGTGTTCTGAGAACATTTGACTGAGGTTTGAATCTTGGGCTTGAAAGGACCAATGAGGCCCTCACTTCCACCCAGGAGTCCAAACTTCTTGTGTGACAAATGCACGATGATAAACATGATGAGCAAAATTACTTCTGAAGAAATAATTCACCTAAAAGGGCAAATTTTGCTAATAAATGTGAGTAGGTATAATCTGCCATTATATAAATGAGAAGACATCAAACATCCACAAACCTTATATTGCCAGTTACACAGCATCCTTATGTGAGGTGTTCGTTTAAGCTTTTACTGTAGTGTTATTGAACTTTGATGTTTTACCTTGGAAACTGGAATTATAACAGATTTTAAATAAGTAAGAAATAAGTAAGTCACTGTAAGAAAACAAGCGCATATATGGATCATGAGCAGTTCAACAACATTTTATGTATTAGAGACTCATTAAAAGCAAAAAATATTTATGAAGAGAGTGGAGGGGTAAATTTAGTCTAAAATAGTGTTTACAGTCTTTCAGACACCTGCATTCTAATTACGCTTCTGATGTTCTGGTTCTGTGTTTAGCTGACAAATATTTTGTGAATCATTTTCAATTTTCCACTTGCAACATTTATGAGCTATGGAGGGGAGGGGGCATATTACTCTAATTGCATTTCAGTGTGCCATGATTCAACACTGCCAAGAAATTAATAGTGGAACATAAAATATTAAGAACTGATTGACTTTTATTATGATCCTTGGGAAAATAGTTTTATCTCTTAGGTTTTTATTTAAAATATTGAACTTTTAAACCAGAACATTAATGTAAGATTACATGACTGTGACATTTTTATACAGGAGTAAGACATGAGTGTGTAAAAAGGTAATATTTTATTAAGACAAAATAATGGTGTGATATGCGAAAAAGGTAAAAAAAGGAATAGGATCATATCATTCAGTAAGCAGTAAGGTGAGTAGCCTGTAGCAGGGCTTACAATGTAGGGTGCTGTGGATGGGCACCTGTGGTGTTTACATAGTGAGGAGGTGGTACTGGGAACAGGTGAATGGCACAAACTAATATAAAGGTGACTGGGAGCCGAGGGCGTGGTTAAGGGAGGTGATTGACAGGTGATTGACCTTCACAAACCCTTACACTGATTGGGACATGGATTGGCAACTATTGATCATGCATTTTACATGTTTTCCCCTGTTTTTGTAACTAAGATTTGTTCCATACAAATTACAGAAAGTCTGCCACTACTAATGAGCTTGATCATATTGTGATTTTTGATCTTTCTCTTAGAATGGCTGCTTGCCGTAGCTATTGAGCACAGTCTACCCGTGGTTTCTGATCAGCGTGTGCTTCTCTTAGCCTGGTTACCACCCAGGGCTAATGAGTCCACTGCTGGGTGCTGTGCTGCACCAGGAGCGAATCCTGAGGACTGCAGGAAGGTCCCGCATTCAGACACGTTTAAGTGGGAGGGGCCATAAAGGAAGAATGTAACAGCTTAGTTACCATGACAATCACAATTCCCCAAGATAAGAGACGTTGTTTACTGAGGTTAATGGGCTGCTCCGTTTGTCTTTTGTCACCCTGCCTTGCTTAAACACATTCCATTCTCTAACATGTTTTTATACATAAATAAATATATACCAAAAGATCAAACTAATTACAAAGATCAGAATAATTAATGCGGCTTGAGATTCTTTTCAAAAGCGTGTCAGGTGTTCAGAGACAGATTTCAAGGTCTTAAGCAAGTAAAAGCTGACTCTCCACTTCAGGGATTTTAAGACTGGCAAGCATTATTCCTCTTAATGATCTGAGTCATAAACCTAAATGCGTTTTAATTTTGAAATATGAAACCTCACTTCTCTTTTCCGTGTGACTTAATCCATGACTCATTCTGAGTAACTGTATTTTTCTCTCAGATAGGGCTTCTAGCCCTATGCTGACCATAAGAGGAGTCCTGCTGAGATCTCTCGGTGGAATGTTCCGGATAACCTCCTATGAAATAGATGTTGACGTGAAAGTGGCAGGTTGTGAGAGGCATGGTGGCAGCATGGATGCAGCAGAACAGCCCACGAGGGGATCTCAGCGTGAGTCAACGTGATGCGAGCCTGTGGATCATAGACCTATGCAGACAATGGGCAAATAGTCAAAGAGAAGTGTGAAAACACTAAGAAAGTGCTGACTGGAGCCAGTCCCATGCCTGCAGGGCTTTGGGGTCTGAGTCTCTGCCCTTAGAGAGGAGGAAGGAGAATGTTCTGAAGAAGATATGCTTGCAGCGAAGGCAGTCACTTCCACTTCGGTCCTCGGACTTAGTTGCATTAGCCGATGTGGCTAGCTGTTTTGATATGGATTCTGGCCAATTTCAACGCTGTTGTCTAAAAATCTTTGCAAGAACTGAGGTGTTTCATAGCAAATAAATCCCTTTTATGTACTGTAGTGGACTGTAAGTAAGGATCAGTGATACTACGTTGCTTGAGGTAAAATCAAGCCTTAGGGGAAAAAGTACCAGTTGGCTAACTGTCTGAATCCATGAGGTTAGAGCTCAAAATACTGCTCTTTTTTCTCTTAAGCTCTACAATAAATCCAGTGAAGACATTGTTGTTGCTCAAACCGCAAAGCAGGTCTTGTTTCTTTATCCAAAAGGCTATACTATAGATGCACCATCAGCTCCAGGCAGTCATGGGAAAATAACTAGGCCTGCCCTAAGTTGAGTCTAATAAAAAGAGTCACAAGCAATGGATGTGGCTGATCTCTCCCCCCACTCTCCTTCCCCACTCCTCTTCCCACTCCTTCATTTATTTAATCTTCAACCTTGCCAGGTCCTTCTCCAAGGCTTCTCCACCACTCCACTGTAGTTTACGCAACACATTCCCAGGCATTCTCTATCCTATTAATTTTTGGCGACATGGCACCTCCCCTTCTGCATCCCAAGCTGTCCTTGAGTAGTTAGCTAATTAGTTTCTCGGCAATTACCTGCCTGACTGCTCTGCACACAGCACCTTCTTTGCACACTGTCATAGAAAAACCAGTTGTGGTTGGGGGTGTGGGGGAGGTGGAGGAGACAGGGGAGGGTGCGAGATGACACCCCTGATTTGTGTTCCACCCTCATTTGGCTTTTCCTATCCTAAGCAGCCTGGCCAAAAACAAAATGTCTGCCTTGTGTGAAGTGAAAAAGACTGCATAAACAATAAAAAGGAATCTGCTGGTTCCATGTATTTGAAAATTATTATTAATGGGTGTTTAGCTATTAGTCTCTCTTTTCTGTCTTGGAAGGAGGTTACCATCTGTGGCTCTGGACAGGCCAAGTCAGAGGCCTAACTTATTTAATACTTTAGCCTGATTAGCCAGTGTTCTCTTACAGAACACATTAAGCTGTATAGTGCAACAAGCCTCTCAGATATATATATATATATATATATATACACATATGTACACACATATATATATATCATTGGAATTGAAATGAAGCAGTACATTATTGATAACTACAGTATATCCTGCATGCTAATGAGATAATGAGCAATGCATTGTGCAGAGCAGAGGAGAAAAAAGGCTCATTATCACTGTACACGTAACATTAAGTCATTCTGTGATATATTGATATAGTGTGATAAATATTTCTATGCAAATATATTCTTGTGTCATTGCTTTGCATAAGACCAAGCTCCCCTAGAAACAACACTAACATTAACATTAGCTTCAGCTGTTTCAATTAGGTTTGTTTTTTTTTTGCACTGGAATTTGTGAGGAAAGATAGATACCTTTAAACCCAGGTATTATGCATAACCTTTTTAGTATAACATATTAATGAAAGAAATAAAAAGTGCAATTAACTTTAACATCTGTTGCATGGTCTTTGCCATATAAATTAATCTTCATAAGCTTCACACTCCAAGAGCCTTTCAAATCACTACATAGCAAGTCAGTGATTTAGCAGATATTGCTCCAGAGAACTGATCCAGAGTCAAATTATGACTACCAGTTCATTTTCAACCCTTGAGTAGATTCTTTTTCATTTGAACAAAGACATTGTGAAATTCCAATTAATAATAAAATGACACGTAGTCCCTATGATCATCATCTCTATAAGATGCAAGATTGAGAGATAGGGCTACATTTTAATCTTATCTTTAGTGAAACACATTATACTCATGCTTAACTCATTTTGGACGTAGAAATACACAATTCAACTACAACAAACCAGAATTTGATACAGTCTCAGACATGCTGATCTACTGTAAATTTTTCAAATAGCCTACTACATTTTTAAACTTTAAATAGGCTTATTACATTCAAACGGCAAAGCCTTGCTGTCATATAACATCTCTGCACAAGTAGGCTACTTTATTTATCATTCCCATTATATGCTAAATCAAGACACTTCTCAAGAAAGCCTCTAATAAGTCCATTAAAGTCACTAATAAATCCATTAACCCAATGATCCTCTTCAACCTCATACTTCACAGATCATTATCACTTACAGTGAGTTTGGATATTACTTGTGAATAGTCTGTCGTGCCTGTAGTTGTATCTCCAATCACGTATTTCTGTAGTACACTGGCTATTTTTAGTACAAGTGCTGAGTTTATGCTGCAAAATGTTGGTGTAGTATATCTTTAATACCTGGATGACGTGTTTGATTCAGAATAATAACAGCTGATATTTTAGTTGCCAGCTCTGCCAAACATTTGTTTCCATAAGTACTGAGAAAGCATGAATGTCGTCGGTCGGAATCTTGATGCAGTCATCCTTGTACAGGACTCTTTCACAGGCAGCTCAGATTTTTTCCGATGTGAGAGGTTGAATTCGCGCTGTAAACGGCAGCGTTCGCTCCTCGAACCCCCTCATGACACACGCACCAAAAGTCATTTTTGAGGGGTGTTTATCCGATTGCTGAGGAAATGCCACTCTAATCTCTCTGACGTGTTAAACATTCCATAAAACACTGACCTTTGAAGCGGTGATTGCTTGATATTTGCTGTGACGAGTAAACTGCTGCTACTGCACCGTGGACTCTGAAGCAAAATCAATGTAGCATAGTGTGGAGATGTTTAGCACTGGCAACCCCAAGGCAAAGAGGGCAGGAGACCTGCTTCCCTTTTTAGCACTGAAACATAATTGGAAATGTGATTGACTAATGTGGAAACTAAGTGCCCCTGTCCACACATTCATAGCTTGTTACACTAGGTTGACAAATGACATTCAAGGTAAAACTGCTGTAAAGACTAGAGAACATGGGCCATATTGATCCTGCTTCAGGAATAAGGGCTGTTCTGCTTTTTCTGTTCTAATTTTTATGAATACGATCATCGCATGGACAACTGGGAGGTGACTTGCATCACTGCTTGATAAATACAGGCTCATGTATTTGCTGGTCTGTATTATGAATCGTGGTTAATTCATTTATTTTTCAATTACCCAATTAATTATTGTTATATTGCCAATTAAGGAAATTCACAGTGTGTGTAAAGATTTGCTAATTGTTTTGTTTACACTGCTGTTGTTTACGAGCAACAAAATCAAACTCAAGACAGTGACAAAGTTCTTCTGAATCCTTGATGCATTTAAAGGGAGCATATCAGATACGAAGCGTTTTTAACGTATTACACACGCAAGAATTATGTCAATAAAAAAAATCACACTGCAGCTTTATAGTGTCTTTTTACTGTTTACTGAGACACCATTTCTTCTCTCCTATTATCCATAGGTACAGCTTACAGTACAACATTAACATCTGTGGGCTCGAACGTCTGCTCTAACTACTTGACATGAAAAAACGGAAGAGGACCTTTGATGTTTTCAAAGTGCTAAAACCAAAGCTAACTCTGCTGGACACAGAATCCAGGATGCGGCCCACCGACCAGCTCCGGAATGGCTGAGCCGTCCAGGAGCGTCTGAAGTCTTCGGGGTGTGCAACGATCACGTTTTTAAGCAGGTCATCCTGTCCCGCACACATCAAAGAGCGCTTTCCTTTGCCCTGTATTAATATGAAAGAACAGGTACTTCTTCTCCCTTCACTCACCGCTATCATTGGCATGGGGCGCGTGCCGCAGGGATCCGGTCCACCCTCTCCTCTTTGTACTTCAAGGTCCCCGGATCAAGCAGTGCGCCGTGAATTTAGAGTGTGAGGGGGGGGGGACGATGGACAAAGGCAGAGGAAGCAAGTGGGAGAAGCGAGCCCAGACTGCTTTGAGGACGCTGAACTGTTAAACGGTGCTCCCTGGGCGGAAGGTTCTCTTTGACACCGGCTCTATGAATTAATGATGACCCCATCATTCCAACCCCACCCCCCCTCCCCCAAAATAAAAAGAAATAATGAAAGAAATAAGGAAAATCCTGTCTCACAGATTTCAAAGCACATCCAGTTCATTTCCAAATGTGTCACAGAAAAAAAACTAAACAAAAAAATGGACATGGTTGGGGAGAGTCAGGGCTGTCGTTCGGTTCAGTGGTGACTGAACACTGGCTGCCGACAAATTTCATGCCTGTGCAGAGTTTGGGGGTGAAGTAAAGTCAACACTTATTGTTGATGCTTTTCAAAATGAAGCGAACGCCGCACCAAGTGATTTGAAAAGCCAAGCTCTGCAGATGAGCCCGAGAGATACAGAAAACAAGGCTAAATGAAAGTTTCGCGTACAATTTCTCATATGGGCTGAATATGAGAGTACAAATGGAGGTCATTAGATGATAACGCCTTCAGTGTCGTCTATCTTCTATGTAAGTAAGATAATGCTGGGGTGTGGTGTGCCCACCTTGGTGAGTGTGTTCTTTGAGGCATCTGTTTGCTGGTCTTATCTGGGATGTTGCGGGTGGCGCTGTCTCCTACTGGCTGTTGCAAACAGCACATTACATCCTCCCACATTCATGTGGCCAGAACCTTTATCAGATTCTCCTAATTCCAGCCACAGAAGTGCAGAAGAAGAGAAGGATTCTCTCTTAACAGACACTGGCTCAACCTTGAACGTCTGTCTCTCCTTAAAAAAAAAAAAAAAGTCTCTTTTCCGCTGTGCCTGATAATACTTTTATCTTTGCTTGCGTTTTGAATTGTATTAACCTCATTTGTATGGCGGTCCTGAGGAGCCATCTTCAGAATGTCATTAAGAGGTGTGGAATGTAATCTCACTAGTTTTAAATGTAAAGAACAGCTTTAGGTCTTATGGGGAGGTTTAGTCAGATTAAAGCTAAAGGAAAAAGTAACATCAATGTGGGGGGTCTTTTCAAATCGCTCACAATGGCTGAGTAGTAAGAATCTGAGGTACCAGTGCCTTACAGTCACATATTTTCAAAGAATTCAATCAAATATATTTTCCCTTAAGCAAAGGCTGTAAGAAAATCGCTAGTGGAAAAACTGTCATACTCTTGATTTTGGAGAAGTCAGCAGCCTAAACAGGAAACAGGCCCTGGTTAATCTTGAACACTCATTCGTCCAATCATCCTCCCATCTCCTGCTTTCCGACTGTGAGCCATTCATTTCGGTGGGCTTTGTCTAGTGGAAGACCCTCTTTGACAAAGCACCATGTCAAGCCAAGTAACAACAGGGCAGAACATCAGAACATGGACCAGATTTACAGGAGAAGATGAAGTGCACCTCAGAGCAACACCTTTTACGTCTCTCCGTCCACAACAGCAGGGCAAGGAAAGGGTCACGCCGTTTGAACGGCTGATGAAAATCCTCAGGTGTAACTCCAGATGCCTCAGTCAGCTGAAGTACTTTTATAGACATTTCACTCCAAAGATCCACAATCATCTTTTCTGAATAGATACAAACAGCCTTGTGTTTTCTTGGATTTTCACTCTAATAGTAAAACATGCTAAAAAGCTGACATACACTTAAATAAACAAAAATAGACGCATGTACCAGACAGCGTTGCAACTTGTAATAGATATATTTTTTACCTATAAATATAACAGATATACTTTAAAGTTCAACTTTATTCGTCATTTGTTGACTTTGCTGAAGAATTTATTTAGCATGTATAGATGAAACACACTATTTTGACTTATTTTATTTTGACTAAATAAACGTTCAGCTCTCTAACAGCAGATTCATTTATCCCCCTTTATTTATAACTGTAAAAGTCTGTATCTCATGATATTGTTTCTGAAAAATGTTATCATCTTTAGCGAATGTTAGTCTTGTCAGCTGTCAGGGGAAGTGTTGATATGTGGCAGGTGGATCTTTAAGCACACATTTAAAAGTTTGTGTATTGTTTACAAATAATAAGTGTCATTTTAATCCACAAACTACAATAATGACTGCATTATTTTAACCAAAAATGTTTTCAAGAGGGTTGAAGTTTCTAACTCATCTAGGAAAAGCACAAAAATATTATTGGGGTGGACGTAGGGGCAAATGGTTCAGTGTAAATGTTGGGATTATACAGCATAGAGGAGTTTCAGGGTGCATCTGTTAATACAAAGTTAAAGATACACTGTAGAGTATAATAAATTTTATACTAAATAAATAAATTCATTGGCATAAATCTCATGAGACCAATTCACCAATAATTATATGCTAAAGGTTACTAACATTAGTTAGCAAAATTTACCATAAGTAATTTCTCAAACTGTGGAAAACACTAGTGTGTGTGTGTGTCTGTGTGTGAGACAACCTGTGGCAAACACTTGTGGGATGTAGGGGGATGTGTGTGTGTGTGTGGGGAGGGGGGGGCAGAGCCAGAATCTGTAGAATGTTCACTAGAATATTCCGAAAGAGCATACGGGTCCCAGCAGTGGAGTGTATGGTTGCACACAGTGAGGTGTTGGAGCATATACTAGTACTGGCTGTGCATGGCCATGACTGATTAATGAATTTTGCCTGAGCAGAAGACAAGCAGCCAGGAACACGAATTCATTTGCTGCCAAAGGATGAACCCCTCCCCACAACACATACACACACATACACACACACACACACACACTATTCCAATAGAATATATTCTTGTTTACAGCCTCCTTCTTCCAAAACAAGCACACAAACTTTGCAATGTAAAAAAAAGTGTTTTGACTCATTCCAGAAGAGACATGTTAGACATGAATGAAGGCTCTGGATGCTGTTCACTTGAAGGGACAAGACGAGTGTGTAGCTGCTGCATTGTTCTTTGTTCAGCCCCTATTATTTGCCGTTCACCATTTTTTTAACCTTCTCTGCAGGATGAAAAAGCTCACTGTCTGTCTACGCCTCCTACACACTCTCTTCTTTGAGCATGGCCTCAGTCTGATTCGCATTTCACTTGCAGCTCAATGTCACATAACGTGCGTAGCGGTTAGCATGACTGTTCTGGCTAGTCCTGGACGAATGTTATGTATGCAAGCAGCAAACCAGGTGGTTAAACGACACCCTGTGCAGGTGCGTGCAGCCTTGAAATTTGCCCCCCCCCCAAAAAAACAACAACAAACTAGCTGTGGCTACTTAGCCCCCACTGCCACAGAGACAGGCATCAACACAGAGGCTGGACGCCCGTTCCTCACTCCAGCATGGTGCGACTGATATCAGTCAGCCAGTACTTATCTTACTTCCAACTCTGACCCATCGAAATGATCGTCTGCTCACGCACTGCGGATGGCCCCACTAAAATAAGGACACGCCTCCACCGTGTTTGTCTTGTCAAATCACTGTGTACAAAGCGAAGGACTGCTCTTACTGTGCTCTTTAATAATTCACATTGTGTTAAAAATGTAATAAAAGCACCCAACCAGGATAGTTTGTTTTCCCAACTCTGCTAAAATACCTGTTTGCCATAATAAAAATAAAATATTCTCAATGATATTATTCCCATAGGGGATTAAGTCCCACCCCCCCACACACCATTTTCAAAACATTTTCTTCTTAAATCCTGTTGTCTTATTTGCTTGAGCAACCAGTAAGTAAGGCATCGACAACAAGGACTTTTATCAGAAATTGTGTGTGCACACATGTAAATGAATAACTGTGTGAGTGTGTGCCTTTGTTTGTGATTTGTGTATCTGGGCATGTTTTTAGCAATTTGTGGGGACCAACTGTCCTCCTGATAATGGGAGCATTTGTCTGGTCCCCATATAGTAAAAATGTTTTTATTTGAAAAAATAAAAGTTAATGTTATGGTTCCCTTTAAATGTAGGCACAGCATTATTTAGCTAATATACATGTCAGTGGAAATTCCCTACAAAGAGAGAGAGAGAGAGAGAGTGTGTGTGTGTGTGTGTGTGTGTGTGTGTGTGTGTTTGGAGGGGGGGCAAGGGGAGTGCCAGCGGCCCAGTGGTGAAATAAACAAATACATGAACAAACAGCCTGACTTTAAGCTTGACTACATTCAAAGGCAAATGAGTACAAGTTTAGTGTTCACCACGTGGAAAATGGCCTGGATCTCTCCTCTGCTCACTCTGCTCCCTTTGGCTACTGGAACACACAATGCTGTTCAAGCTGATCTCAGATGTTGTCCTCTCTAAAAAAGAAAAAAAAATCTCTTTATCACCAAAGGCAGCTGTGTATTTTGAAAAATAATTCTTTTTATGCATCTTGCAGGAACACCCATCTCTTGTTAGAGTTTAACAAAGCTCTCATCAGGCCTTCAGAATAAACAGTTTACAAATAATATATTTGAATAATCTGCCAATCAAAGAGTCCTGCAACAATTCAGTGCTCCTGGTTAATAAAGGCCAATACAGACTTCTGGTGAATCTGAGCACTCCAACCATCCATAAATACTTTCTGAATCACAGCTTGACTCACCGGCATTGAGGAACAGCCGAAGTCCAAGTAGGTCTCACAACATAAGCTTGGACTGACATGTGAGTTGGTTTTTATGGTAAGGCAACCTATTCTCATTCACAGCTCATCTTATGTTGTAGCTTGGGCAAAACCCTTTGAGATGTTCCCTTTGTATGAGTCTGGTTCAAGTGTCGAGTCTGAATAAGAGTCCAAGTCGAATCAAGTGCCCTTTGGAAATTTCGTGTAAGTTTTGAAATATGTTAAGAAAATACAGTACAATAATGATACTACCAGAGTGTTTGCCCATTGTTACTGCTTAAAATAATTTCAAAACATGCTAAAAATGAATAAGCTATACGTATAGCTGTCAAAACTGTCGTCCATACCAAGGGTTCGGTGTGTTTTGTTAGTGTCATTTTTGATGTAGCTAGCGCTTCAACTATGTACATCTGACTCGATTTTGTACACGAAGGTAATGACTGCTAGCTGTGTGCAACCATTCTGAATTCAACTTAAAAAAAATAATACCGTCTCAAAACCCACAGACAAGACGCTCACGTGTGATTACATTGAAAATAAGTTTGGTTCAAACGATCGGTTAGATTTTTATTTCCAACCAACAAAAAGCACCTTTCTCTAGCCTTTATACATAATATCTTTGTTAGTTTAAAAATGTAAATAAATGCTCTTAATTTTTCACATAACATGTACAGTGTGCTATTCACTCGTGGTCCTGACGCATAAAATGAGGAAATGCTATTTTGCTATTGTCACATAAGATGGAGAAAAGGACTTATAAGGATTTGTGTACTTTCCCATAAGTGAAACACTTGAATCACAAATACGAATGAGCCTGGTTTAATAAAAAATATATAGTGAGTATATATAGTTCTAATTAGCTTTGTGACCAGACTATTGTTTGGCATATGTATAATAACACCTGAATTTGAGTGGATTTTGAAAACAGGTAGTGTTTATGGACAAGTATTTTAAAAGTCTGCTGAAATAAAATAACTTATTAAAAGAATAAATAACAAAACTCAACATTCAACAAAACAATATGTTGACTTTACAGATCAGGTACCATTTGACATCAGTGATGAATTTGGATGTAGTAGAATTCATCATAAAGTGTTTGGGACCCCCTTACACATCGGCATCTGATTCAAACTGATGCCCAAGGGTCCTGCCCAAGCAGAAGTGAATTGAGAATGAGCTGGGTAAGCATCTGACTCTGCCTTCAAAATAGGAGAAATACTGACTATTTGAACTTTTGCAACGATTAGTTCTGAACATTTTATTCCTGTATTGACTGGAGATGATTAACCTGCTAATCATTGTTCAGGATTAATGGTGTTTGTCCTCAAATTGAGTGCTTACAATCCCTTTCCAATGTCTGCTCTGAGAGCACAGTATCTAGGCACTGGATGTCAACTCTCCAGCTTGTAAGGTAATGGCAGGGAAGGTGAATGAAATGGAAATGGCTGGAAGGCTTTTGCACTATAATTAGCATTGGATGCTATTATTTGCCACATAAGTGACCATTATAACAGGCTGTCCTCTATCGTCCAATGCAAAGAGCCATTACTGGCCTCCATGAATACTCATTAAGAGACATATGGTCAGTGTGCATTAGCTGCATAGAAGCTACACGACAAGGTCTTACAGTGGTGACAAAGAGCAACTTGTTAGGAGATCTGCAAAATATGTAAACCTTAGCAGTTCTGAATGGCTATGCAGGGAATTTAGGAAAAGTTTTATTTTCTGTTCAGTTTCTGCTGTGGCTGTTGACGTTGGTGCACTGGGAACAGCAGGTATGGGTTGCTTTTGGACCAGATGTTTTTGGGCAACTTAATACCTTGTACTGAGGTCCATCAGTTTAAAAGATAGGGGTGATATAACAAACTACAGTTTGACACATTATGATGCACTATTGCTCTGGATTTCAGGTGCAAGCTCACATTTCCCAGCATCCTCTGAATCATCATCTGAATACTGATCCTTTGTAGTTGCACATCACTTGTCAAATTCCAGAGTTTTCCCTGGGTAGGAAACTGAATATGTTGTGCAATGACACCTGAGTAGTTGGCTTTATGTAAATTCTATTCTCAGGTAGATTAAATGCTAATGACTTTCACTTAGGATAATTATGGTGAGGGCCAGATCCTCAAGTGATCAGCTTATGCAAATGGATGTCGAAATGAGATGATGAACTGAAATTGGCTTCCCTTGACAGGCATCTGTTAGTTAAGGTGGAGGTCATTATTTCAAGAATAAATAAAAGAAAGTAACAGTGCATCACAACACTTTTGATAAATCATTACAACAGTACTATTCCGTTTCAGTCTTGCATGAAATGGAACGTTCTGTATATGTGGTTCCTAATGGGAAAGGGCCTGAAATGTCTTGCATTGAAGCATTTTCTATCCAGTCTGCTAGCAACTCAACCGTAACTCAATCAGGAGGTACCAGCAATAAACCCAAGATCAAATATTTGCATCACACCCAGAGGACACACCCACCAAAGTGCAGGCTAGCAATGCCAAGGTGAAACGTTTAGGTCTCACAGTAAAACAAAGGATTCTGCTATAACCTTCATACATCAATGAAAGTCACAGGTTTTACTTTCATAGTTTCATGTTTACAGCACCGACATTTAACAGGTCTCTATGTCAGAGCAGATCTCTCTTGATGATCTCTCTGATGGTGCTGCAGCTAAGACATTGTTGACAAACAACATTTTAATGCTTTTTTTTGTTTTGCTTTGTTTTTTGTTTGTTTTTAATGGGACCGTCATATAAACAGTCAGGTGAAAAAATTTGGACACCCCATGAAAACATGTCTTTTTGAGAATATTTATGTTTACATTGCATTTACATCTAGGCATTTAGCAGACACTCTTATCCAGAGCAACTTGCAAAAGTCCTAACTTTTGTATTTAAACATGTGGACATTTGATCTTTATTTTAACAATACTGAGGTTTGGAGGCAAAATAGCAACAAGTAAAATGAAATAAATGGCTTTAAAAAAGAAGTTGCAAAACTTAATTATTAGAAATGCAATTTTCTTGTGAGGAAATGCCTAAAATTAGAACCAGGTGCACCACATCAGCTGCAAATAATTAGACTATGGTTGGAGAGGCGTTTGGAGGCAGCTGTCTTATTTAAACCTCAGACTTAAGTTGGCTCTTGATTGTTGAAGTGAGTGCTTTGTCATGGTATGATCAAACGAACTCTCCGAGGCCTTTAGAAAGAAGGTTGAGAAGTGATTTAAAAAGATCTCAAAACATTTAGCCATTCCACTGTCAAGACATTTCAAACAATCCTCAACATGGCCAGCTCAGGCCATCTTAGCATGTTCAGCCCAGGCTACAAAATGCATAAAGAAGTCTCCAATAATCCTAAAATGTTATCACAAGACCTACAGGTAGCTCTTGCCACAATTTATTGTCAAAGTACGTGAATCTTCCATCAAAAAGGGCCTGCAGAAGTTTGAATTTTCATGAGAGCTGTGCAAGAAAAACATCAGGGCAAGGCTAAAGTTTTCCAGAGAACACCTAAACAAAGACCAGCACATTAAGAACAATGTGCTTTGGACAAATTAATCCCTAGTTTAAATAAAAGAAGAGGTGGATATGTTGTAGTTTGTGGGTGCTTTGCTTCAGCAGGGCCTGGCAAGCTTTCCATCATAGTATTCTCTATGAATTCTTCACTATATCAGAAGGTGCTTGAAGAAAATGTGAGACCATCTGTCCAAAAACTGAAGCGGGGGTGGACCATGCAACATGACAAGGATCCAGAACATTCCAGTAAATCTACCAAGGAACGGCTCAAAAAGTGTGTTTCTTGAAGAGTTCTGGAATGGCCAAGTCAAAGCCCTGATCTTAATCCTACTGAGATGCTTGGGGTTATTTGAACGGGCTGTGCATGCAAAATACTCCTCAAACACACAGATGAAAGAATTCTGCATGGAGGAGGAAAAACTTTCTCCCAGTTGATATCGGAGACTGTTGAATGGTTACAGGAAACAACTAATTGAGGTTCTTTCAGCCAAAATGGGAAATAGCAGATAGTAGGGCATAGGGGGGTCCTAACTTTTTTCTTCAGTAAGAATATTTTGTTCAAATAAATAATGACTGTTGTAAACAAATGACTGTTGTAAAACAGTCAAATTTTCATAGTTTTTGCAAATGTGATGTAATTACATCACTTTTATAGATATGAAGGAAGAAAGATCAAATATTGATAGCCATGTTTCTCAATAAAAAACAAAATATTAAACTGTAATATATACGCATTACACACACAGTATGGACAAAAGTACTGGGACACACTCCTTAATAATTTTCATTCATTCCTATTGCCACAGGTGTATAGAATCAAGCAAATCTGCCTTTAGAGGCATTTGTGGAAGAATGTGTCATTCTAAAGTACTCAGTGAATTTGAGTGGTACTGTAATAGGATGTCACCATTACAAGAAGTGAGTTTGTGAAACTTCTTCCCTCCTGGATATTCCACAATCAACTCTGAGTGGTATTATTGAAAAGTGAAAGTGTTTGGGAACCACGGCAACTCAGGGTCACTGAGTACTGAGGCACATTGTGTGTAAAAGTCGCCAACGCTCTGCTGATTCAATAACTGCAGAGTTCCAAACCTCCTCTGGCATTAATATCAGCACGAAAACTGTGTGCCAGGAACTTCATGTCATGGGTTTTCATGGCTGAGCAGCTGCATGCAAGCCTTACATCACCAAGCACAATGCCAAGTGTTAGATGGAGTGGTGTAAAGCACGCCGCCACTGGACTCTGGAGCAGTGGAAATGTGTTCTGTTGAGTGACGAATCACACTTCTCTATCTGTCAGACTGATGGACGAGTCTGGGTTTGGCAAATGCCAGGAGAATATTACCTGTTTGACTGCATTGTGCCAGTTGTAAAGTTTGGCGGAGGAGGGATTAATTCCAGCGAAGGGAAATCTTAATGCTTCGGCATACGAAGACATTTTGGACAAATGTGTGCTTCCAACTTGGGGGAACAGTTTGGGGAAGGCCCTTTCTGTTCCAGCATGACTGTGGCCCAATGCAGGGTGTCAAATATGTACCCTACATCTCTGTATCTTTAACTACAGTACAGTACACTACACAGCAGTTATTCCAGCAGATAAAATTGTGACTAGTATGAGGACAGAAAAAGCATCTACATGCATTTAAATTTGTCAATCTGGATCCTTTCCCAGAATGTTCTCTCCTGGTTATTGAGAGGTAGGCACATCTCTACAACTGGAAACAAAATGATTAAAAAGAATGAAAAAGAATGATTCTTTCTTCCTTCTTTAAAAGTTTGCTCATTCTTGTGTTACTTGCATAATTAAGCATTTTTAAAAGCTAATCCTGTGAACCTGCATCTTTTTTCTTCTCTTTTAGCGGACTGTATCTTGCCACGTTTCCCCATCTTAAGAGGAACGATGTCAAAGAGAGCTTTTCCTCATTAATTTAGATTAATAAAAAATCTCGGATGGTCCGAGACTGTCAGGCCAGCTACATCATTTAATTACGGCTTTTTGAAATGAGTTTTCTTTTTCTTTAATGTTTCTGAACTCCGATAAGAGGCATCTCATTACGACATACTCTGCCATGGTTATCCCTCTTTGCTGGACCTCGGTCAACCATGCTGCTCTCTATGAGATGCCCATTCACTTCTTTATGGTTTGGGTGAGAAAATAGAGAGAGTCAAGCCTCAGTTTAGACCACTGATATATTGAGACAAAGACAACATACATCACAAACACAGGTATGCACTGATGCTAATTATATCATTAATATTGTCTTCTAGCATACAGAAAGGAATTCTGATTCTTTTAAGGGATTTTGATCTATTCTCACCACCTTTTTTTTATAAAGAAGATTCTAAACATATTCCTAAACATTCCATGTTGACTATTTTAAGTATCATATGACGACGACACATTTCTACAGCTTCTTTTAAAACATCATGAACTGCAGTGAGAAATATCGGCAACTTATTCAAATGTTAGAATTGCAAAAGAATTACTGCAACTTACTATGTAGTGCAATAAGTCAACCCTCCGTATAATTAACAATAACCTTCCAGAAACTGATAGAACCCTTTAGGGATGCATAGAGAAGGACAGATTTCAAAATTTACGAATATTTCAGACTTCTTTTGGTTATAGCCCCTCTCCTGACATGACTGTAATCATAGGACATTTTTACACCTCCTCTGAAATGCACACTGAATGTCTCTGTTCACCTGTAAAGGCAGACTTGTGCAAAGGGAACAGTGCTGGCCGACTATCCTTCAGACCCAAGTGCTCTATAAAGCCAGAACAAGTGGAAATGAAGTGCCCTCCACAACCCTTCCTATGTTGTAAAACAGCCTCGTGGATCCAGTAGTTTTACTGGGGCTGAGGCACCCTTTCACGGCAACTTTATGTCATGCATTATGCATGTGGATTGCTTATGAAGTTCTGTCTGTCTCTCTCTGTCTCTCTCTCTACCTCCCTGTGTCTGTATCTTTTCATTTGTCTGCAGCGAGGCAGACGCATCCCCGACGTGCAGGTGTGGTACTTCAGATTTCACATCGGTTATTGATGCTTAGTGCAATATGCTAGGGGACCTGTTGCATGAAAAAGTGTTTGCTTTTCCATCGATGCTGGCACGTGTTTGAAGAGCCTTATATACTTGCTTCGCATGAAGTGGACCCAGAGGACCAGAACAACAGCGTATGAAAATTGTGACAGCCGATAGCACGACTTGTTTACTTATAATGGAAGGCCAGAAAGAGAGCATGAGGTTGCCAAAAGGATAAAATATTCTTGGAGTTAAAATAAAAAATCCAGGAAATTGTGATTAATAAAAATATATCACATGCAAAAAATAAATTTTGTGACAGTTTATATGCATATGGGTATATGAATAAGCCTTTCTAGGAACTGTGTGATGAACTCCACCCAAATTATGAGGGCTGTGTTTGTCTGTTAATTACAGGTATTATAGTGTGATAATGGAGACCAGACCTGATTTAAGTCACCTTGTCTTAAAGGTCTAGAGGAGCAAGTGCAGAATATCTGCAGCCAGATCGTATGTACCAGACAAATGAATGAGATCTAAGTCTTAAAAGCCCGTGGAGGGTTGGAGCTTGTTAAAAAGCAAGTAAGATAAGAAATCTGTCAAGAAGTACAGGCCTGAAATAAGATAAGATAGAAATGTAGACTTGGCAGTCAAAGCTTGTTATGTCTGAACAATGAAGCAGTTCTAGACTTCAAATAATACTGAATTACCAGATGAAATGAGAAGAAAAAAAGACAACAGGCAGAGTAAAGGAGGGGAAAATAGTGTAAGACTAATTGGGAACAAATTAGCACAAATTAACAATGGGACATTGGTTTTAAGTATTCAAAGGTTAATGTGATTTCTGACTCTGTCTGTCAGGGCCCTGGGAGATTTTAGACGGCATTATGGTAGAGAAAGGAGAGAGAGAGAGAGAGAGAGAGAGAGAGAGAGAGAGAGAGAGAGAGAGAGAGAGAGTAAAGAGAAATAAAATCATCAAGAATGTCGGTGTATACCACTAAGATATGGTAATGAATGCATAGGGTTGCCAGTTGCCTTCTTTTCACCTTTGGCTGGACTGTCTGAACCGAAGGGAGATTGAAGCACCTGACTCCTCCTCGCCTCACCACCCCACACGACCAACACGCGACCAAACCCAGCTCAAGCTGTGTGCGTTATCACCCACACAGCACACGGCTGAGCTAGCTTACGTGTGCTTAAAAGGCACACAAATGAATTGTTGGAGCTCTTATTCCTATGTATTTTTATGTGTGTGTGTGTGTTTTTATTTATTTAATAACATAGCTATGAAGCCGTAGAAGCACTTTGCTTACACGGCTGATGAAGGATCTCTGTCCAAAATGTTTCTCTGGGAACTTTGTGTTCTAGGCCTACACTAAAATGACTACTGCCCTCTCTCTGTCTGTCCCTCTCTTTCTTACTCTCTCTATATAATTGTAACTTGGTAAATAGTATTTTATGTGTTGAAAATATAATATTAGCGTTCACACACACACATACAATGGCCAAAAGTATCTGGACACATGACAATAAAACCTATGAGTTTGTTGGTCATCCCATTCCAAAACCATGGGCACTGCATCTTCTTTGCTGCTCTAACACCCTCCACTCTTCTTGGAAGGCCTTGTACTATATTCTGGGAGTGAGTGTGATCTTCTGCCTGTTCAGTCAAAAGTGCCTTTGTAAGGTCAGGCGCTCCAGTTCATCCAGAGGTGTTCGGTGGGGCTGAGGGCAGAGGTGTTCGGTGGGGCTGAGGTCAGAGCTTTGTGCAGGACACTAGTTTCTTCACATTGGTCTTATCAAACCATATCTTCATGCACATGGGCACAGTCATGCTGGAAAAGGAAAGGTCTTCCCCAAACTACTGCCATAAACCTATATAACATTTATCTATTTATACAGTAATATTACAGCTGAGGTACCTAAGCCCAAACCCCAAAAAATAGCTATAGATCATTATCCCTTTCCTGCACCAAACTTTACTGTTGGCAGTATGCATTCTGATAGGTAATGTTCTCCTGACATCCACCAACCCTAGACTCATCCATCAGACTACCAGATATACCAGATACTGAAATGCGATTCATGACTTCAGAGAACACATTTTATTTCTTCTTGGTGGGGGGGGGGGGGGCTGTTTTTCTGCTCTGGGTTACTCTCCACCATGCTAATCCCTCATTGTTACATTCTCAGTCACCCCTGCTGGTTTGCATTTCTTTGCACTGCGTTGCGCTCCTGTCTTTTTCTCAGTACTCGCTTAACATTCTTTCCATGTCACAATTTCGCCCGAACTTCACCTCATGATGCGACTACTGATTTATCCCGTGACCCGAAGGATAATCCGGTTCACATTTACATGGGGGACTGACGTAAGCTGCTGATCTGAGTTCAGGGAAGTTCCTTTATGCGTTATGCCTACTGGCAGATGACCTTTATACCTCGTGTGCACCTAACACAAAAAGATGAAGACGCCGCTCAGTGACAATGACATTTGTAAATGGTAAGACCTCATCGTAAAAAATAAAACCCCACTTCACTGTTTAACTCGAATAAGGAGACACTCGCACGTCCTCGGTGTCACCGGTCTACAGTGGCGCAGGAGACGGCAGCTAATTCTCGATTTCGTGGTATGGGACATGTTTCAAATGAAAGTGCCACGACACCAGCGTGCAATTAAAATGCTAATATCTAATAGGGTTATACTACAGTGCAGTTTAACAAAAGGCTGAATTTAAGCTTTGAGGCACAATTTTGAGGAGCAAAAAAGATAGGGAGCCAAATTAATTTTGCCGCTTTCAAACAACGATCTAGTAATTATCAGTTGCTATGGTTGTTTTTTTTTTGTCTGTTAATTTCTACTTTCCTCATTTTCAGAAATCATAAATATGAAAAAAATATGTAAATCCTTTCATGTGATAGTTTTAATGTGAATGAATTCGTTCCAACAGCAAAAATATGTTTACTGAAATTAGATACTTCCATCCTTTTTTAAAATAATATAACAATTTGTAAAGGCTTATAAGGCTTACAATGGCCAGACAGCAGCCTGCTAACCGGCAGAACGTCCACACATGCCACAGATGGCATTATGCATTGAAACGAATAAAAATGTTGAGGAGGAATATCACATTAAGCCTTTCTCCCAGCTACGAGAGCCACAAAAACTATTGGAGGTGAATTTCATGCACAGACTAGAGGCGCCGTCATATCCATTTACCGATTAAAATTGTCATCGCCTGGACACACAGCGAGCGGTTCGCCAGCATTTCCTTGCCGCAATATCCTCAACACATTCTGAAATCTTAAGAAAGCGATTGCGCACTCACTTTGTGTAATGGATTGAGGCACCTCAATCAAATCAAATGCAATTGTCTGTCTGGGCGTGTTTGCTCTTTCCATAATATGGCCATATGTCTCTCAAATATCCACCACGACCGTGCTAACGATTTGTATGCTCATTATGACGGAAGTATGGCCGAGACGATCATTGTGGGTCTATATTTGCAACACACACCCAGTCAATTTAGACATGAGGAAGCGGAATACGTGCCCACACGTAAGTCTCCTGTCGTTGACTGTGAGACCTGGTGCCAAGGATGAAATGCTGGAATGCCATTCTTAAACGTTGCAGAGAAAACTGTAAATGTTATCTTGCTCCTGTGGTGGGAAGTATTACCTTACATTGCACATATTCACAGTTTGTGCATTGCCTATGTAGCTATACTTTTAACCATGACATCTTTCCATTTCCTGTGGAGATAAACTATGAAATTATGAAAAATGAGTATCATAAATTATGATAAACTAGTACGTTTCTTAAAGCATGCTTTCACTCAACTAAAATAACATTTCAGCAATTTGTGATAATAAAAATAACTCGTTCATTTAATGCATTCATGCAAATATTCTTGGTATAAATATATAGAACTGAAATATAGACAGACATTGGAATTTGAAGTTTTACTTCTAGAGAGTATCAAAGCAATGCAGCATACCTGCATTACTGTTCGGGGGGTTTTATTTGTCATTTTCTATACAGTTTGAATTTAAACCCAGTAAACTTCCCATCTGGGATCAATAAAGTGTTAACTTATATCGTACATTATACTTGGATGATGCTTGTTTTTGAACACAGGCAGAAAATGCCTTTAATGCTCTCTATTTATTTTGAATAATTCTACACTTCACCCCTGAAAACAGAAGGCCCTGTAATAAAAATATTTTATTCATTTCATTAGTTTACGTTTCAGTCAGGAATACACTGCTTGCTTGTTTAATTTACTTTAGGCCACCTTAACTGTTCACCAGACAAGCTCTGACGATGCCACTGGGAGCTTGTATGCAATAATAATAAAGTACATTTCAATAAATACTGGTTGCAACGTTAAAATGAAGTAAGAAGGCAAATGATTCATTCAGCTTTCAAAGTGCGACTGTCTTATAACTGACTGAAGAACCTCTTCCTGAAGGCTATACCTGCTGTGGTGTGTGGTGGATAGACTAGCAGGCTGTAGACAGCTTCAGAATGAGATGATTCCCCCTGAGTCCTCTTGGTAGGCTGTTGAGGTCCAGAGTAGCCCAGTGCTCTCCTGATACTTGCCGATGGTACCAGTATACCGTTCCATTATTTTCTTCAGGTCAGGATGAGTGGAGCAGCCCTCTTACACTCCGTATCTGTTGGCCATTCGTTTACATTTAAATGCAATTATCAACATTTTTTGTTGTTGTTGTTGAGATACACCAGTGCAGCATGCTGGACAGAAATGGCTTGCCATCGACTCCCAAGTCTACATCTTCATGTGCTTCTTCACATGTTTCGCTGTAATTACACCCATTATCTCTCCATCCCCTCATGCTGTTTTCAGCAGCTGCACCTGTCCAGAGAGAGTTAGCACTGTCTAAACAAACACTGAGACGCAATCTGGACACAAGCATGCCTGCCTTTGGCAGTGCTGGATGTTTGGGATTACAAACAACTGCCCCCCCCCTCTCTCTCACACACACACACACACACAAATGCACGCAGATGCACAAACACCCACACGTACAATGAACCTGCTTTAAAACCAGTTTTCCTTTCATTATTATTTGTCAGTTGTACTGACCCTCAAAGCAGGCCTTGCACTAATGAGGAGAAAATGTTGATAGATCAGCAGATGAAAGGTGGGTTGTGATTTTGGCACATCTGGAGGGGGTGGGGCAGCCACAAAAATTCAGTAGCATGTATAAATAAATCTCATGTATACTGTAAAACATGGTGTGATGTTACAGAGGTATGAAATAAAATAGCAATAATAATAATAATAATAATAATGAATTTTATTATACATGAAAATATTTTTCCAAACTGCAAACTCCTTGTTTTAGGGGTTCTTTTAACTACATGTTTGTCTAATTGTGGATTTCGAAGAGGAGCACTTCAGTTTCTAAGAAAACTAAATCATATATATTTTTTTAGCAGTCAAGTAGAAACCATAAGCCAAAAACAGTAGGCAGCTAATGGCAGTGATATGGAGTTAACAATAGCTAGTTAACCAAATAACCTCTCTGAAATTTAACGCAATATTCACTCATAACGAAAAGCTGATGTAGAACTGCCTAGATACTGTCATCATCAGATACTGTCATCAACACTGTTTGTGTTTAGAGAGCTTTAATTATTT
>JAOXYF010000003.1:15645929-15656725 GCA_028565775.1 Sternarchorhynchus goeldii
GTTATAAATATAGGTTTGATATATAGGATACATATAGGTTTGATATATAGGTTATAAATATAGGTTTGATATATAGGATACATATAGGTTTGATATATAGGTTATAAATATAGGTTTGATATATAGGTTATAAATATAGGTTTGATATATAGGATACATATAGGTTATACATATAGGTTTGATATATAGGTTATACATATAGGTTTGATATATAGGATACATATAGGTTTGATATATAGGTTATACATATAGGTTTGATATATAGGATACATATAGGAAAAAATGTCTGAGCAATTAAAATAAGTTAACTATTATGATCAAAATATCACACATCACAGCAATATCACTTTTTTTTTTAAAGAACTATAGCAAGAGTTTCCTTTCTTGCACTGAAGGAGGCTAAGGGTCATGTTTCTCGTTTTCCCACTTCATCATTTCTTTTAGACTTGATGCTTTTTTAAAGCATATGATCTGAACACACACAGGTCCTGTAGCTCACACACGTTATAGCGCAGGTGTAGCGCCATGCTAACAACACCAAGGCTGTGTTTGATTCCCAGAGAACACACGAGCTGATAGATATGTACGTCATTCTGTATGAGTGTGTGTGCACCAAATAAAATATATTATGCCTACACAATCTTTTAAGATAATCAAATTCTAGACTCATTCACACAAAATGCTGGTGAAGTGCCGTTTGCTATATGCACAGAAGATTTTGAACTTTCGAACTGTATTAATCAGGCACCCACCAAGGAGTGTGGAGCTCTCCAGTGACTATTTCTGGCACAACTAAGTCACAACTGATTGTGTTACCTTTGACCCAGTGTGCTCGTTCACCCCGGGCTGCTTATACCTAGTGCTTCCACTCCTTAGATCTGTTTCTTTACAATCGGTGACCAGTAAATTTGTCTTATTGAGATTCCACCACACACAAGCCTTATGTAATTCCTGCTACATTTTGTAGTTAAAATGATACAACACTTCATGTTTCTTGCAGAAGACTCCCAGTGTGGCACTGGGTTGGAAGTAAAATGCTTTTATACTCTACTTTAAGAAAAATAGATAACTAATCAAAATGTTTGGATAAATACAAAACACACACAGTCACTGGCTTGGTGTAAACCAAATCCATTAACCAGCTATGACACTACCACTAAGTCACCACCCTCCCAATTCTGAATGGTATAATCCTCTTTAACCAGTATTGTGAGAATGAGCAGTTTTTCCACAGAGACCAGCAACACTGATTACCTTTACAAGTGCAATGATTTGTTGGGCCAGTCCAATCAGTATTTGTCGATTTCTTATTTTTTTTTTCTAACTATAAAAGGATAGTTGAAAATGAGTGATCTGTGTTTCATAACTTGTAGACCACAATGACGAATGTGAAGTTTGCTACACTGTAGACAGTAATTTGAAATTCCTTTTATCCTTTAGATGATGAACAAAAGAAAGCTTCAGAAACCCAAAGCAGTATCGCCTCCATGCACATTTATTTCTATTCTGATTTAACTTTCAACACTGGAAGAAACAAACTCGGCATTGCCTGAAGTTATTGAATTAATTATGATTCTAAGTGATTCAGGCACATTTTAATAACAAATAATTTTTCTAAATGCTCATCTTGACAGAATGCAGATTGTAGTCTTTTGACTCTGAATGCTCAATATGGATTTTGGTTAAGCTGATACACTGGGTCCATCCTTGCCGTAAAGAGCGCATTTCCCTGAAATACATCATATTATGAATAATAATGTGTGCAGTGAGATGCTTCAGTATGTCATTAAACAATTAAAGCAGATCATTTTCCAGCTCCACAGCAGCTGAGGCTTTTCTTCTTTCTTGTCGAGCGTCTCCTCTCGTTTTTTTTGGTCGTCCCTCTTTCCCTTAACCTCTGTTTAGTCTCGCACATAACCCTGCTGTTGCAGGACTCTCTTTCTCTCTTTATAGCCCTCCTCTCTCTCTCTCTCTCTCTCTCTCTCTCTCTCTCTCTCTCTCTCTCTCCTTCTCCCTCTCTCCGTCTGTCTCTTTTGCTGTTGGATCTTTTCTCTTCAAATCATCATCTCCTCTGCTGCAAAGAAAACTCCACCTCCTCGGTCCTGCTAATGTAGTCACTGACAGTGCGAGCAGTTCTCTCTCCCGCTCTCTCCTCTCCCTCTCTTTCGCTGCCGTTCTCCCTCACTCTCTCACTCTGCATTCATTTGCTCATTCTCCTTCCCTCTCTCTCTCTCTCACTCTCGCTCTCTCTCTCCCTCACTCTCGCACTCGCTTCGTCTCGGTCCGGGATAAATAAAGCCAGCCAGAGGGATGTGGGGGGAAAACACAGACGTGGCTGCCTGAGGACGAAGCACAATGTTGAGGCGACTCTCGCTCGCCGAGCTCCCGCGCGTGTCTCCGCTCTGAGGATTACAGCTGCTCCACCTCTCCCCCACCACCTCCTCCTCCACCACCACCACCACCACCACCACCACCACCATCCCCTGCATCTGCACCCCCACACCCCCACCAGCTCCCAACTGGAGGATGCTCACTTCTGCCTGCTCTGCTGCCGTACCCGCTGCCAGGACTACCGCTCTGAGCCCGCCGTTGCCAGCTACCTGCCCTGGAACGACACTTCCAGCCAGCCAGAGGGGCCTCGGGCTTCCCTTTCCCCTGAAACCCATGGAGCCCAGCCTGCTGCTGGATCCCCCACTTTGGTAGACCTTCCTCTTCTTCTGCTCCTGTTGCAGGCTTGGCAATAGCCAAGGCAGAGAGAAGGAGGCACTGGCAGTTTTCCAGACCCATGCTTTTCTGACTTGTTCGAAGCTGCAATTGTCTGCATCTGACAAAGAGGTAGGAGTTCTGTGCTTCACGTATGCTGTGACTCTCTGGTGGCAAAACCAGAGCTGGAGAATGGGACTCTTTGCACTTCACGTGCTTTCTGTAGTTTCGTTCTAATTTCGATCTGATGTTTTCGATCTAATTTGTTATCTGTGGTGCATGTAATTATTGTTAAATATTTCTTTACTTCTCTCTTTTTTTTTGGCATGCGACTGATTGGTATAATACATACCAGTAACTTGTGCTTCAGAATAAACATGAGAAGAGTTTTAGACAAAGTTATGGGACATAAGGAAATATTCAGAAACAGATAAATATATATATGAAAATGTTCCAATGATATTTCATTGCTGTTTCAACTACATTGCGAAAATATTAGTAGTAGCTGTGGTGATCTGTGCTGTTCTTCTCAGCATCCTGTGTTGCACTGTTGAACTGAACCACATGGTGACTCCAAAGATTACAGCCACGGGCCGTTCAGCCATTACACTGGAGCACCGGGCTCAGGTGATGTCTGATAGGGTAGAACTCAATGAAGCCTGGAATCAAGGCAGTTTATTTAAGGCCATTTTCATGTGGTTTTGCCTAGATGCACCCCCCCTATGTACATACATATGCTAAATGAACACGAAGCATAAATCCAGTCTGTAAGGAACAGCTGCTCAGATCTTTTACTTCTTCTGGGAGACCTGCTATGTCCTATGGTTTTCCAGGAATGTTCTTTGTCTTTGAAAAGGTCCCACAGCCCTCTGATGAGAGCAGTCTGTTTTTTTCAATATGCTTCAGTGGCTGCATGCAGTTACACTCTTACTGTTTCTGGTCACTTGTCTCCTTCTTTCTCTCTGTCTTTCCCTCCCCACTCACTCGTTCCCTCTTTCACATCCATGCACACACCTCACTCAACAACCAGTGGAGCAGCTTCTCCTCATTTGCTGAAAGGTCATTGTAGAAAAGTGCAACTGTGCCTTAAAGATGTATTCAGGACTTTGGAAACCTGGTGATGGTTTTAAAGATGCATTCAGGACTTTGGAAACCTGGTGATGGTTTTGTCTGTGGAGATGGAGGTGGTGGGGGAAGTTCAGAAGACGTTGATTTCACTGGAGAGTCTAATGAGTTTGGAGGTGAGTTGGCAGCCTGCCAAGCCCAAGCAGAGAGAGCAGCCCCCGTGCTTCTGCAGGGAAGAAGGGAACTAGGCGCCCTGCTTACCTGCTGCAGACGGCCACCCGAATGGAGGGCAAATACTGACAAAACTGCCTGGTAACTAAGGGAGTGAGTCATTTTGCTGGAAAGAGGAGAGAGGTTAAGTGTTGCCTTTGACCGTTTGATGTGATGTTTTCGAGACTGCGTAGAAGAAAACCACAAGTGCATTAAAGACATCTGTACAGGTGGGGTGACGTTTTAAGAATGACTAGGCAGAGTGAGTGACATTACCAGCCACACATTTTATAGGCAATTTGACTTACCTTTCTGTTTTTATGGCGTTACGGTAAACAAACCAGGCATTTCATACAAATGTCATAAGATTGCCTCACCACCCAGTAACTTTCGGTAGAGGACAACAAGTCTCTTCTGTTTTCTTTAAAATTTCCTGTTACACACTACACTGGATTCGTTTGCAGTGATTGTGTATAAGTCCTGTTGGGGTGGGAAGCATGCATAACATCTTTTCAAGCCCTAAGGGGAAGGAACAGGAGGTTATTTTTACATTCTAATTAGACAACTACAAGCCCTTGCTTAATTGGTGGTTCCCAATTTGCATATGAAGCATGCTGAAAAGCGATAGGCTAAAAACATCGGTTGAAATGAAATGGATTTGCAAAAACTAGACAATTCATCAACATTCTTTTGAAGCGTCAGGGAAAAACTGAAACAGGGTATGAAGTCAGCAGTCTCCGAATGCTAACCAGGAGGCAAGAATCCGGCATGGTTAAATAAATATATAATCTGAGCCTGCAAGACCACGATGCATTAAATATGAGAAAACAAGAACGACAAGCTGCTCATATCCTCACAGAAAATGTTCTCAGTATTTTCTTTATGTGGCGTTTACTGTGGAAGTGAACTTTGAAATGATCATATGGTAATTTAATTAGATTTTAGATTTTTTTTTTTCCTGAAAGGAAAAGAGTATTTGTGATATGGTTTCGTTCGTAAAATAAATAAAAAAAAACAAAACAAAAACGAAAATATTGCGGCCTTGAAACAACGTCAGATGTATTTGAACATTAAATGCGTTCCCATGTGTCAGATGTGAGCTTGATTGAAGTATTTACTGTCTGACATGGTCTCTTGAATGCTACATGATGGTTCATATGTCTGCTTTTTATAGGCACGGCAGGTTTATTTATCTTGCGTATTTGCGAGTTTTGCTGTACATAAATACACATGTATAACAGCAACAAAAATAAAACGTGCATAAAAGCCACCAATTTCCAAACTGTCTAGGAAAGAACAGCAATACAATGAATCCAGTGTATTTAACTGGTGTGTTTCTGGGTTCGTTTTTGTGTGTGTGGTTGGGACCCTGTTGACTTCAAATGCCCCCATCATTGATTAGGTTGCAGAAATTGCTCATGTGAAACTTATTGCACATGGATAAATTAGGTACATATTGTCTATTAAATATGTAATTAAGCTGCAGTCATTCATTCATTCATTCATTAAGTTATTCGTCCAATCACCCAGTTACTTCTATGTCATGTTCTCTTTAATGACACCAAAGTTACTTTTGATTGAAACAGATGCTCTACTGTATATTTCAGCTGATCCATGCAGGACAGTTTTGCTCTGATCACATCAGCATATCCTGAGTGTAAATAAACTTTGTTCATCTGAATGTCACCTCACTAAAACTGAACCTGTTTTTTTTTCTCATATAAATCGTGTCAGTCACTTCACTGCATAGAAAGTGTGTCTATCCAATAAGTGAGTCGACTAAAGCTGTCTGATCTGCCTTGAAAGCTATGGAATTTTTAAAAATATTTATTATATACTGCGTCTCACCCACATAGGAACCAACACCCAAGATCTTAGTAGTCTCTACAAGTGCTTGAATAGTAGCAGGAATGTATGTGTGTGTGCATGTGTGTGATTAGTAATTGATTTATACTCTTTTTGTCGACCACGTGTTACATTAGAGCCAGAATTGGTGACCTTGGATCAGGACAAATGCTGGCTAGCTGAAATAAGATAATTAGACAATTAAAACAGGACTCTGAGTTCTCTCGTGGCCCCTAGCTGTGAGCGCTTACGCTAGTGCGGACACTGCATGCCTGTCTCTGCTTCCACCAGCCTTCCTCACCCGCGGCTGCCTCCTCAAATTGAGACATTACGGTTAAGCTCCGTTCGTGGTGGAGCTTTGCTCCTGAGACCAGCGTCCGTCACAATGACGTCTGACAGTGTCTCATCAAAAACTCCCCCTTGAAAGCAAGTGACTCCATTTGGTCTGACAACTCTGTCACATTCAGCAAGGCACTATTAGAGCACCCCCACCTCCTCCACCCCCTTGCACCCCCCCACCCGTTGCTCCCTGTTCGCATGCAGAAGCCTGCGCTACACCCCTGCTACCTCCACAGCACCTCCACCTGCCTGCCACTGCCCCCATCATCTACCTCTTGTCTTATTTATTCCATTCCTTTATCTTCCAAAAGCAAACCTGCAGTTTCCACATGGGAGAATGAAAATCTTTCTCAACGCGTTCCCACCGCTGGGACGACCATAAGTTTAGTGGAGCCTCGACAGTGGGTGCATGAATCGGACGCGAGCCCCTCCCCCCGGAGGTAGCGGTGGGGCCGGCGTCGGTCGTGTGTGACCGGGACGCATTCATTATTTGATTGCGATCTGCCGGCGTGACTCACCGTTACTGAACGTGTCACGGGAGACTAGCAGCATGGAGTGGAGAGCTCAGCGATGCACCTATCGGCTGCAGGGGAAGGGCTCAGAGCACAGGTACCCTGGAGGGGATGGAGAGGAACTCTCGCCTGGCTCGCTTGGAGCGATGGCTAAGGGTCACCTTGTTATAGAACTCACTCACTGGCTCTCGATGCCATGACTTGATTTAGAAGTAACACCCCTGCCATATATACATGAAAAATGGTTGCAGTTTATATTCATTTCCATGGGCTTCAGGTGTGATATAATACTTGCATTCACTGGGAGCCGAACAGGATAATGGTGTGTGCAGATCATAAATACATAAATAATCAGATACTTATGTGCACGCGATGCACAAGGTAATGGAGTTAGAAACATCCTTTGGTATGTTAATGTAGGTAAGTAGATTATGGACCACATTGACTATATGAATGATGGCCATATTTACCTGTTGAATGCTTGATCGCATTGACTAATGAGCTCTTGAAATTAAATTTTTATCCTTGCCAAAACTATTTTTCAGGGATGACTGGCTCAGGGTATCTTGGATCTTGATAATGGATTACATCTAAAACTTGCTCAAAGCATGTTTTTGGCTGATGGGAACATTTATCTATTTTCCAATAAAGTGTGTTGTTTTTTTTGTCTGTGCAACACGACAGCGGAGCACATGATATATTGATCTGCTCCAAATATCCAAACATCTCAGTTCTGCTAAGCACTCCAGCAAAATGTACATTTTCAAACTAAAACTTTTAAACAAAGAAGGAAACCTCTTTTTACTCACTTCTTAGTCAGGAAACCTCAGTACAACAACCTTTCCAGAGGACTAGCTATGAGAGTCATCTTCAGAACATGGTGCTCAAATTTAATACTGCTTTTGACCTCTTTTGACCATACCACACCCTGTCAGAACAGGACAGAACAGAGTTATCTGTATTTCATGTGACTTTCTGCTACAGCAGGCCCATTAGTTTTCCTCTCAAATGCATTTGTCCTACAGTTTCTCACACTTGGATGTCTCGCATCAGGTTTCAGCTCTACCTTGAACACCTATAGCTCCTAGTTGGAGTCCATCTCCTGCATGAATCTGTCACATTAAAACAGATTCGCTGCTCAGAGATTGATTTCATGTTTTTTTTTTTTTTTTAACCATAGAGATTGTGTGCCTAGGCAGATCTATAAATATACTTATAAAATTGAGTTCTGGATATATGATCACCGCAAAATGAATTGCTAATGTATGTCTTTGATGAGGTTTTGCTGACATGTTTTTGTGTGCTTGTCCATGTAAATGGTTACCTGAGTCAAAGGTAAGTAAACGAGGCCTGACTGTGAGGTGCTCACGGACCGGAGCTGCTCTTCTGTGTAAAGGACAGAGCAACGGTGAGCAGGAGTTCTCCATTTCCATGATTGCGAGCATTGTTCTGTTTCTCCTGTGCAATAGCTGTGACGTGGTGTATGATGATTTCTTCAAGCAGTTCACAAAGCGTAGCTGTACGAGTTCTCTCATTTGCTCTGCTTCATTGCCGTAAGATGAGATGCTACGTGGAGTCATTATCAATGATAATCCAGTCTTCTCTTTTCAAAGACTATGGAGAACAGTTCTTGTGTGTAGTTATGGTTTACTGTTAGGGAATATTTTACCTGGGACCCTAACCCTAACCCTAACCCTAACCCTAGCCGGGAATAGGATTTGTATAGGATTGCACAGTATTTTCTTTCCTTTTGACAAATGTTCAAGAGACACGCACACACACAGGGACCAGACCACCCCAACACACCCCCACACACCACCAAACCCACAATCTAGCTGTCTCTGGCCGTTCCCCCCCAGGGGCTTCTCAGCTTAATGGAATGTAGTCTCCTCTCAGAGCGGCGCACTCACAGAACAATTACGCCGACAGATTCATTTAAGCGCCATCGGCGGGCGGATAGAAAGCCCTTTACTGACAGCCCAGAAGACAAGCAGACAGCCCACTCTCCCACTGCTTTGGCCAGGCCTGCCATCAACCCCCTCCCACACAGGAAATGATGACTCTGGTCAGAAACAATGAGCACTGTATCAGATACCAGTGGGACATCATTGTGTTGTCCTCGGCCCATCGGAGGCGGGGGTCTCTTTGGCCCCACAACGCGTGGCTCTTTTAGCCTGTCTGATGGTGGGCTTTGTGAAGGTTTCTCTTCAGGCAGGCTGGGTAGCAGCCCTACAGTGTGTGGAGGTGTGTGTGTGTGGGGTGCTGGAAGCAAAGCCTGTTTTGGGGTGATGTGTCTCTGGTCATTCCAAGAGAGAACGGCCAGCGTGGAAGCTTCCTGGGTACAGCCTTAAACGTCAGCTTCCTGGAACGGACACAGCAGATCAGGAAGCTCTATAACAGCTGCAGCAAGAACCTGTTCCCCACTGAGTGATGCAGTAAACCTTGGAAAGACGTTTTACATGCAACCATAGGCCACCTATAAGTATGAAGATACTTTAACTAGGCATTCCATTGCCTGAGAAATAAGCTTCAACGTTACATACATAGAGCTTTACAGAGCAAATCCATACTTAGAAAGAAGACACTGTGCTGTAAAGTTTAGAAGTAAAGCCCTCCAAACAGGAAAGGAACAGGAGGAAAGGCAGGAAGGTGGAGCTTCCAGACGTTAATTTACCTGTTTCAACGGACTGCTCAGGCTGGTATTTTTTTCCTGAGTTTGTGATTTTGTGCATTCAGTCCCTTTATAAATAAAGTTCCATTTGGGTCATTATTTTGTGGTTATAAATGGACGAAGGTTACTGGCTGTTGCTAATCCAGAGCTGCTTCTGATTCCTGCTCGTCTTGTCTGGGTTCAAGCCATTCGAAGTGCAATTCCATAATTCCATAATATTGTATATTCCTTGTTCTGTAGCTTGTTGGTAAATCCAAAAATAAGCAACACCATTGGAATTTAATTGAACATGACTTCAAAACGGCTTTATATAATTAACTGACTATTACTCAGTTTCTAACAAACCGGAGATTCTATTTCTAAAACATAATAATGATATATTAATTACACCAAACATAACCAAGAGCACAGTGGTATTTTGCTGCTCACTGGATCTTGCTGTCTTATACAACAGTTTTCTTTCCTGCACCGGTCCCTTGTGATGAAAATCACCAGCGTATTCAAAATCAACTTGATTAAGTGCTTGAAACCTTCCTTCTAAAAACCTTGTTTAAGGATTTCTAATTTAGCTCACAACTTCCTTTTCTTTGTTCTGCCTTGAATATATAACCCCAAAAATTGCTCAGGAGCCTTCAAGGTCCAATTAGGCGAGAATGACATGTCCCTCGAGAGCAGTGATTATTGTGAACAACAGCTTTTTTTCATGAGCTCAAAGCTATCAGATCCCTCCTGTGAGGCTAATGCATGCTATATGAAAACACCACCAACACTGTCTAGGTCTGAAGATTGAGAGGCAATGTAATAATGGCCCAGTCACTCTTAGAGTCCTGCCAAAACTCCATAAAACGTCGAGGGGCAGGAGAGTGGGCTAATGGCGGAGGTAGAAGGCATTTTATTACCTGTGAGTGTATTAGACTGTCATGCATTTTATTCTGACTGACTTTTCACTCATCAGGCTCCCTTGGTTTCTCTTCCCCTCCCAGCTACAGCTGCTGCTGCTGGATGAGGCGTTCATTATGAGGGTAGGAGCAGCGAAGGGCTGAAACAGGCACTCTGCATCTATGGCATAGAAAGAAATGTCCCGATGATCTATTGACAGCAATTAAAGAGTGAAGGTCTCACTGGAAGGCATCAACAATCAGGGAGGCTATTTACATCGATACCAATGGTGTGGGTGTGGAATGGATCCCTTAGTGGAGAGTTTGATTGGTTTGTGAAACCCTCTGAGTAAAATCCATGTGTGAGAGAATGCGTGTGTGTGTGTGTGTGTGTGTGTGTGTGGTGTTGGGGATTTGGCTCCTCTCTGAAGGTTTCTCCCCTCACATCGTGTAGACAGTCCCCAGAGGGTATGACGAGACTTTTTCTCTGAATTATATCGTCACATTTGGGAAATGATGCTTCTCTTTCATCCCTGATGCACTTCTACAGTCGTCCCCCCCGCATCCCCCCCT
>JAOXYF010000003.1:15657919-15668916 GCA_028565775.1 Sternarchorhynchus goeldii
ACTAAAAAAAACTGCTGGGGGGGGGGGTGGGGGGTGGGGTGGGGGAGGCGAGCAATATGAACAAGATACAGGAAGGATAGCGTTAAGGAGAATTATGAACTAGAAGAATGAAGAGACTGGGAAAGTGGGGGGGGGGGGGGGTGTAATGCCACCTCCTCACACATTTCCCTGTCAGAGCTCTGGATTTATTTATGCAGTTTCCTCCCTCTCTTTAGTTAATTGGTTGTGCAAGGGTGGAAGGAAAACGTACTTTGGCAAAGGCTGACAGATTAGGGAGTAGGGAGGAAACAACAAATGCTGGCAGGTAAAAGTTGGGTGCACTGCGCTCGGTTTTGGAAAGAGGTACTTTTTTCCATTACCCGGCTGAACAGAGAGGGGATGTCACAGAGATCAATGGTGTAGTACTGTATACACCGCTTTCCTTTTACAAACCAAAACCGTTCACTGGAGCTTTAGTGTCCAGTGCGGTTTTCAGAGACAAATACGGTCCAGTGATTTGTTATGGAGGCCAAGCTCATCTTACATTAGAAGGCTGCATCAGTTTGTGTATTTTTGAAATGCTTCTCTCTAGGACTTTGTTGGTGCTTGATTTTAATACTTATGGCACTTTATGTTCTCAGTTATGTGACTGTCAGCCAAATAATGGCTTGTACAGTAAAGGTATTCCAGCGTCCTTATCTGGCTTGGGTTTGTTTTGTTGTTCCAAACAATAAATAAGTAAACAGGCCTTAATATCATTGCAAGTGACATAATTTTTTGTGTATCTTGTGCTTTACAATATATTGAATGTTGATTGGTGACCCTTCTATTCACAATTAGCCCCTTTCTGTGCAGAGAAAGCACCACACCATCCTACCTGACATTCACACAATACGTTCATTCACGCGAAGAGGTGGCCGTCTCACCTGGGATGAATACACATGGCAACGTCAACACTGTTCTTTTATTTGGAATTATGAGACGAGCTGTGATTTGTTGAGCATCACGGGCGACTGTGCAGACAATCGACCTGCCAGAACGCAGCACCGCTTCACTCGATGGCCAATTACTCCCTGGCACTATGGCTTAGCGCTGCTTGTGCGAGGACAGAGGCCCCGAGGGATGCCCCTCCACCCCCCACCCCCCTCCGCTCGCAGGGTCGTCTACAGGGGCCACGGCACCGCAGCTGAATCGCAATGAGCCTCGCGCGGGGGCCCCTGCGCTTCGGCATCCTCGAGCAAAATTACTTTTTAAAAGGGTCCTTTTTACACTATGAGTTTCCATTTATAGGGACCTACGCTACAGTCAATGTGCTGCTAAACATTTCATTTGCACATAAAATACTGATTCAAATACCAAGGCTACTGGGATAAGATTATTATTATTATTATTATTATTATTATTATTATTATTATTATTTTGCATTCTTAGCTTCGTCTTTGAGCAATCGTGCTTTGTGTGTGCCGAGGGTGTTTGGTGCTTCTTGCTAATTGCAGTTATCAAGGGTATCTAGAAGCTACACATAAATAATGAGTTATTTCAGTGAAGGACCGAACAAGACATCCATCAGAGCAAGTGAAGCTGCGCTGTAGCAAGATCTTCCAGTTAGACAACCTGCCAACAGCAGAGAACTGGCCTCTTACATGCCTTTTCTTGTCTCTCTCTCTCTCTCTCTCTCTCTCTCTCTCTCCTTCCTTCCCTCTCTCCCAATGAGTAAGGCCTGCAACTATTCTGACGAATTCAAATTGATTTAAGATGCCTTAGTAAAAGTTATTACTGATGTTGGAAAGATGAAAATGTTATTACGTATTAAATATTTTAGTTTTGTTTTAATTCACCTAAGATTCTGTGAAGGAATGGGATAAATGGTCGAAATTAAAGTGATTTAAAACTATTGCGATTAAAGTATTTCTCTATATTGTCATTCATCTGTAGTGTGTGCCTTTATGGGAGTCTTTCCCACACCAGTCCTCAGGGCCACCAGACGGTTCTATGTTTTCGCTCTAATCTAATCTGTTGGGAACCTGAGCAGAGCAAAAAATGTGGAACCATCTGGTGAGCTCCGAGGAGTATGTTGGGAAACGGTGCCTTGTGGCATTATGTATTAATGTTTATATCCAAAATACAACTTCATTTTAAACAAATACAATCATATCGGCCATATCTGATGTTTATTTCTCTGGTAAAATACAATAAACTGGTATATTCAGCTCATTTCTAACTAAGGATTTGGAGCTAGATAAATATAGATACATATCTCGTGTCCCTCTCGTTTTTTCTTCTCCTCGCTGGTGGCAAAGCCATATGCTTGTATCATTGTTATATAACTGCACACAGCTGTTGATGACAAGCTCCGCAACGATCTAATTGGAGAGCAATGAAATATGAGGCACAATACAAGGCAAATTCTGTTGTAATTACAATACACAGAGGAGAGCTTAAAGCAATCCTAATACGCTCAATATCACTTTACAGTTATCTTTATGGATCTCTCTTTCTTCTCAAGAGAAGAGCACACTCAACAGGAAGCTGTTTAATATGTCTTCATTACCTGGCTGTTTACATCACGTGGGAATAATATTCCACAAACGTATACAGACCGCAAGCGCTTTAGAGACTAAAGGCCGGTCAACATCATCACGGGTTTATGCGGGGTCGTCAAAGACGCACGTCCACGTATCTGGCATGGAGATACACCCAGCTTGTTTATGTAGCACAGTGAGGGTAGTCTTCAGGCAGGGGGTGCGTTGTCAATCAAAGCCAAACAGACAACACTGTGCTACTGTCCAAGATCTGCCAGCCTGGGTCACTACAAGTCCTGTTTGACAAGCAATTAACGCGGGGGGGGGGGGATATCTTTCTCTCCCCTCCGTGCAAGTTGGGAGATGTTATGAAACAGCAATTTATGAACACCTCCCATTTGTTCCGCCAATCAATCATTATCATGCCTGGCTGAATATTGAAAGGCATAAATATTTACCTCGCTCGGCGGGATTAGCGTGGGCCCGTTTGTGCGCGCGGAGGCGGATCTCGGGGCGGAGAAGCTGCGCTCTGTGCTTTGTCCAAGGGGTCTGAGGAAAGCTGAACCTCTTACTAATGGCCTTGGGCTCTGGCATTGCTGCTCTTCCAGAGCATTACTCATAAATGCAGGAGAAATACAGATTAGCCGTCATGCTATTGGAGTCGTCGGCGCATTTGAATTCTAATGGCTGGCCTCATAGGACACTGACAAAGGACCTAGCCTTGACAAACATGCAAAGTTAGAATTAAGATATATGCTTGTTATGCTGGCTAAGCCATTTATTGTATGCAGGCTTTAGTCGAAGCGGCAGTCATTTTATTAAGCATACCTATCTTACAGGTGTACGACTACAAGCCATGGTCTGTTTTGTCTTTCACTAATCTTCAGTACTTTTTTAGCCACCCTCAGGCTTCTTTGTTGGTGGTCAGTTTGAACATAGGACCTGTTGGAAAGGTATTGTTTTGTTTCTGGGCCATTCCCATTGACACTGACCTCAATGTTGCATGGTGGTGGATGTAGCACTGAAACTGAAGCTTGGTACAGGATAGTGTCACTGATAGGCTAGATCAAGGCTAGATCAATGGTTTCTTAGATCAAGGGTGGACCTGCTCTGGTCCTGAAGGTCTGGAGTCCTGCACACATTGGTGTCCAGCACAACACACAGCTGAGCATCTATAAGCCTCTATTTTCTGTTTGATTTAATACCCTTGTAATTTGTGCTTCTGTGGTTTCCTGGAGTATTATTATTGTACCCCACTTTGGAAATGAGATAAAACATGGGCAGCAGGACAAGCCAGCACATGCAGTGATGTTTATGAATGCGTTCTCACCATATCTTTGAGGTCCAAATTAATTTCCACTTCACTTTTTGATCAAAAATGTATTCAGCGTTAAGATGAGAGAGTTGCAAGGCCAGCTTGGCTGTATAGCCTCTAGAAGATTGGAGATCTGAAAGCTGGGAAAATGTTTTCCAAGAGCAGAAAGGGCTTTGGCCATCTACCTCACAAAGCACTTGATGGAATATTTTTGCCTTATGAGCTGCTATGTGCCTGGTGTCAGAGGCATACTAACAAACTCTAAACTGTATAAAAGTCAGTGCTATCCTCATCGTTACTTAGAGCCAAAAAACATGGCCTACAAAGACGTCTAATAAACCAGGTACTTACTGTGGGCTAGAATGCAGCATTGTTTGTTTTATGCCTCCCCTGTCTCATATGATGTAAATATACAGTGCCCTCCGAAAATGCTCCAATGGTAAAATCAAAATTTTAGCTGCAAAGTCAGGCAGTTAGGATTAAAGAAGCAAAAATACACAGTGTCGGATTTTATACACAGTGTCGGAGGTGCTGAATAAAAAACCATCATTCCAAAACAGGAAAAGAAGAAAAAATACTTGACACTCCGTCATATACAAGAGTCTGATGTGCTTGTCTGACTGTCTTTAATCTGATTGGCTTTTTTTAGATTTAAGTGGTCTGGGGGGGGGGGCATCACTGTCCATGTTCTTTTGGACAATAATGGACAGATTCAGTCATTAATGATGACACATTCATATGGTTACAAAACATCTCAGTACCAGACTTGCTAAAGTGACAAAGCTAAGAAAGTGGCATCATTTTTTTTATCTTGTTTATTTATTTCATTTTCATTTATTTAGTTATGATTCATCCTCCGGTTCTTTCTATGGTGTGTTCAAAGTGCTGTTCTGAACTGAAAAAGGAGAAACATTTAACAAAACATTTAAAGTGAGATTTGTAATATCGAAAGATAATTTCAGTAACTGCGTAAACATTTTAGAATAAAGGGCAATCATTCCGATCCAGAATCTCAGACATATTTTTTTAGAATATTTAAACATTAAATATTTAAACACTTATTAATTTGGAGCAGGATCTCAAATACTGCCTGTACTTTTTTTATAAGGGATATAATAGACTCTTTTGAAATTGGTATCGACTTTAGTAAGCCCATCAACCTTGATTGATTCAAGCGATGACCTATGAGAACAGGATCAATACATGCCTCAAAGGTGTTTAGGGTTGGACCATCCAATCAGAATGCATTTCAAATGTTGACTCTGCACTAATCTTCAGGTCTGTATGTAAAGTTTGTTGCAGAACATTTCTCTGCCTTTGTGCTTGGGACGGCTGTGTCGGAGGAAGACGCTGCGCGCTGGGTTGCAGGATGCAAATATGCAGTTTGCTGATACCAGAGTGTATGATAATCTTGTTTCAATTTGGTGAACAAAGAATGTAGAGATTGGAATTGCTCCACAGGGGGCTAAAGATGCAGTGTTGCAAACCAGAAGTTTTTCGAAAGATCATTCACACGTACTGTCACACTGGTGTTTATGCCTTTTTACAACAGTGATACAAAGGTATGCAAAACAATGATGTAGCTTGGGTAATAGTACATGATTCATACTATGCTGTTATATGCTGTTATATACTATGCTGGGATATTTTAGGTAGTGTTTGAAATGTAAGAGTCATAAGAAGGTTCTCCACAACCTTTATGGGTCAGAAATGGGGAAACAAGTGGTTCATTTGTCCTCTGAATCTCATTGAAAGTGTATCTAATGTGACTGGTGAGTGATGCGATGGTGATGCTAATGTTAGCCTGATGGTCAGTATCTGCAAGCTCGGGGGCCTGAGGGGGAAAGGGAGCGTCTGCAGAAGCTAGCCAGACTGGAGACACTGACTGGCGACACCCACGTCAGTGGTGGTGTCCATTTCTTCAGATCCCACCTGGCCATATTTATCAGTGTCAGAAACTATTTCAGGGCAGCACCCAGAGCCAGGGGTGAAGGTGGTGGTGCTGGTGGTGGCGGGGGTTCATGGTTTGGGGCGGAGGTAACTCCAGGACTGTATTAGGATTCCTTCATGGATCATTTGACATTTATGAGAATGAGAGGTTATTCTAGAAGTGACTGCAAAAACGTTTGTATAAACATTCCCCCTGTGGAGTGTATCGTCCGGAATGAGCCTGGAATGAATGAATATGATTTTAAAAATACATTTGCTTATTTATTATCGTTGGGCGCCTGCCATAAAGTTTGAAAGGGGCACTTCACTTTATTTTACTTCGACTTCCTTCTAAGTATTTACTGTACAATTTCTAGTCACCTCAGACAGTTTTCACATTAATTATTTAATTTTTAAAAAGCTAATTAAAATAAAACTTCCCCCAATACCCACTGAACACCACTCAGTGGAGAAATACATATTACACATATTTTACCACTGGGCCTCAGCTGAACCAGGAAGACATGCTCCTGGTAATTACTTTGTCAAGACTCTTTTTTTTTTTCTTGAAAAAAACATTCTATACTGAAAATTTATTAGTTGTTTGTTTTTTTGTTTTTTTACCTTGCGCATCGTTGAGAGTATTCATCTGCTGTATCTGGATACTTCCCAGACATTTCCGCGCCTACAGAGCAAGTATTCATTAAACTGCTAAGCAATCATAGAAATGTGGAATGTTTTGAACATGGTGCCATATCAGTTTGAGCCATATTTTGGGTGTCATTGCTTGTAGTCACAATTGGTGTTCAAAGAGTTCAAATGAACTCCTACTGTTGCTCTCCGTGAACAATTTGCACAACATGTTGCCGATTGCTGAATAAACTATGTAGCGACTGTAACTACAATAATTACAGTGCACCTACCAATTAACCAATTAAAAAAATGGAGTGGTTTCTCCCATCACCTGTAACTATAACCCATCAAGAACAGAATGGACTGAATAATAACAGGAATTCTTTGACCAAAATAGGCTTTTTTTTAATGTCTTATGTTCTTAGTAGATACATTTTTTTAGTTTGACATTGACAAATCACACAACAGGTTGAATTAAGCTTATTATTGTTCAGTTTGGCAAACAGTCTTCATGGTGAAAAAAAATGAAAAATTCTAATTATATATTGATACAGAAATTGTATTTTTGTATCAGATTATTTTTGAACAGATTAGGAAAGGAATACTTGAATATTTGATGCATTCTTTAATAACTTGTATTGGTGATTTTAGGAAATACAACCTGTCTTATGCTTTCCATTGCATGACGAGCAGTATTTTTCTCAGAACAATAAGGAGCTCACTGAGCAAGCGATCGGAAAACAAAATCTTTACACCACATTACACTTTCTTTTGCCTTAGTAAATTCTTAAATTAATAAAACGCTAATCTTATTTGGTAATCATCGAAGCTGTTACGTGTGTTACGAAGCTGTAAGTGTGTACTCCTGATATTCACTTTGTTCGCTCCTGACCAACTGAGGTAAAATTGATAATCACTTTAAAATGAATACATTATTATTATTTTTTGCTATTATTTTGTTGTTACTTGGACAGGAGATAAGGAAATTATATTTGCTGGCACTCTCCATATAGTTTCCCTATGATTCTCTTCATACGGTTTTTGTAAAGGGGCCGAATCGTTATCAGAGACCCCATTTGGCCCCGGGGCCAGTGGAATAAACAGCAAGGTGATAAAGGAGTCTTTTTTAAAAGGTGATAAGGGAGCCTTTTCCACCTTCCTCGCCAGTGTACAGCTGGGATCCTCCCTAGCTAGCCGAGGCCTACTTTGAAATAAACCCAGTGAGGTGCCAGGCGTGATGCAAAAACCACCGGGGGAGGCGAAGGAAGCATAATCATTTTATCTCCGCAATTTTATTTGAGATGAAAAGTTTGCTTTGGAACTTGGGGGGGGGGGGGGTTGGCTGTGTTGACTTTAAAGCTGTTGACTTTAAAAAAAAATTGAAGCATGGAATTGAGAGTAGCTACATTACTTGATGGGCTTCCTGAAACTTCCTAATATTTAAAAGCATTAAAAAGTGCATTAGTTGATTTCTCCCCCATTTCTTTCTAATTTAAATCAAATGTGAAATATGTAATAAAATTATTTTGGCAGTGGCATCAGCACACGTTTCAGGTGCATGTCAGAAAACTGCATTCTGGATGAGAGGTTTTAAGACACTCCTCAAATCCCCACTTTTGCCTGTTTGGCTAAGAAAACAGTCAGTGTGGTCCGGTTAGCATCCTTCATCTGTACTCTAGGGAAAACAAATTTAAAATTACATAAATTGCAGCCAAAAAACTTAATGACAGGAAAAGGTGCTAAAACAAGTTTTCACTGAAATTGATTTTCACAATTGGATAGAATTGTTACATGCAAGGGGGTTGAAGCTGGATGCAGATTTAACAATGTTCCTCCTGGGCAGTTGTGTAATGTGTTGCTGCTGTTTGAGTGACAGACTTTCCATACTGAATTAAGAAGGTACATCCTCTTAGAAACGTAACTAAAGTAACACGTTCGGTGAACCGCTTATGTGTAAAACTGATTAACTGCATAAACCTCCATTGCAGCTAATTAATGACTGATAAACTCATGGGAGCCTCATTACAAAGAAATATTGAACTGCGAAAAAACACTCAAACATTCTCGCAGCAGCAAATAGTTATGATTCGAATTTGAAATAATTTCACTATAAAAAACCTCAAATTTGTAGCTTTATATTCATTGGTGGGAATACATGGAGGATCCAACTACTTAACCACTGTAGGTGGTGGTTCCTGATTTATGCATATTATTATATGGCCATAATAACAATAATGGCAATTATTATATTATTTCACATAATGGCCCACGGGCTGCGTAGGTGCCTGTTTATTGTTGCTGATACAGAAATAATAAAGAATCAAGCAGGACCCCTTATGGCCTCTTGGGTAAAGCGACTCAACAGATTAATAAGATACAATGAATTTTAATTTTTTTACATTCAATGAATTCCCATTCGGATCAGGAGCTGTGGGTGGGTCGTCGGGCCCCGCCCAGTTGTGACAGTGCAGGCAGCAGCTTTTGATCCACGTCGTAAGCGCTTGGCTCCGCCTACCTCGGTCAGCCCTGTGAAAGGCAGCAGACAGGAGAGAGGCGGCAGGAGTTCAGCACAGCTTAACTGTGGAGATCCCACTCCCGCAAAGACCAGACCTGCCATGGAGCCTCGGCAGTGGTTGGTGCTGTGCACCTGCAGCCTTTCGGGATGCTTCTTTTGTGACTGTCTGGTCAGCTTAAGTATTTTTTTACTGTTATTAATTTGAGGCAAGTTTTCGGAAAGTGCTTCTTGGTGTCAAGTGAACAGCGATTTTCAATGCGTCAGCTTTTACTTTTTTACTGTGCAGTATCTTCTACTAGTGAGGAGTTTTCTAACACTTCTTAAGACTGTTAAGCACAATGATATTTGTAGGACTCCCTGTACTTAGTGTTCTCACAAAAATTGCCCTCAATGTGGCCATAGATCCAACCTTGCATTCTCTTTCATTCTCATTAGCATATGTAATTATATAACGTCTGCTTGCATGCATTAGGTCATATTAGTGTATTTAATTACATAACTTCAGTGTGCATGCACGAGACCATATAAGCATATGTAACTGGTTATTACTCTTCATTATGAACCGAGGGGCTCAATGATTTAAGCTCATTGATCCTAGCATTGGGTGGTTGCTGCTTGAACCATGTTGATGCCCCTGGGGAGAATCATCTGTAGGTGAGAGTCCAAGAGGGCATAACTGAGGCCAGGTTGCATGGCTACTCCCTTTCCCTACATCTCCCAACACAGTGCTAACCAATCTAGGTGAATGTTTGAACATAGGTGGAGCTAGTGGTTGATGCTTCATTCCTAATGTATTGAGGTGGTGGCAGTTTGTATGTGTATTTGAGAAACCATATCCTAGCATGCGTGATGGGGGATAATTAATTGGCCAGTGGGTACAATTGGACATTACTAACATTGAGAAAAAGCTGAGGTAAAAAACAAACAAACTTGTAAATGCTATCAAAAAAGATTCTGGTGTATCATTAAAATGACAATAAGGTGCTACTAAGGGTTATTTTGAGACAGTGCCTTGCATAGTAAAATGTGGAGGCGTGCCACAACAATGCAGTCAGACAAATACCAGCGAGCTGCAGCTTGCTTGCAATCACCTGACAGATCTGACAACAGATTTCGAAATCAGTGATGGTTCCTTTGATGCCCAGCTTTGACTTCAGCTTAATGATGGTCAAACTTTTGCAATTGTTTTTTTTTTGCAATTGAACAGGTGTCAGCAGACCATTATTTTAGCTTGTCTTTGTCTTCTCCAACACAAAGCCATTTAATGGAGTTCTTTTAAACTCAGTAAAAAAGAACAAGGAGACTCAAGCAAGTATACGCTACCAGTAATGATGAAAATTACTTTTATATTTATAGAAATATCTCAGTTTTTCCGGTGTGATTCAGTTTCATCGTCGTCTGTCATCCATGCTCGCGTCTCAGTTAACTCATACAGATGTTGTTTACTACCAGATGAATCTCACTTTCACTGTCTGGAGTTTTTGTACCTCTTTCTTTTTCAGTTCAATAATGCTATTCAGGATAATTTAACTGCTTTCCCTCCTGTTGATACAAGCTACATTTTCAATTGGCACAAATTAATGCAGGATCTTTATTTTTTTTCTCTACACCCAGAGGCATAGCCTCCACAAAATGCAAACATGGTAAGCCACCATGATGATTCATTTAAATTAGATTCAGATTGTGCCTGTTACAGATTCTTTGATAAAAGCAGTCCTCACCATAATTGGCTGAAGACTCTTTGCATGGAATTAATAATAAGATTTAAACGTGACAGATAATGACAATGAAGGAATGTAGTTTCAAGACTACTGATGTACCAGGAACGGTAGAGACCAGACTTGTTGCCTGGTACTACCATTCACTGCACAGCATTTTCACACAGGCATCAGCAGTGCATCTTCTCAGATCCATGAAAGCGTCTGAGATCTTCTGGGTCTCACTGCTGAGAAATATGCCTGAATTTCTAGGGGCCTGATATCATGCAAGCAACCTTACTGCATAGAGTGCCAAATTATTAATCCACTTTGTACATAGAGTGCCAAATTATTAATCCACTTTGTACATAGAGTGCCAAAGTATTAATCCACTTTGTACATAGAGT
>JAOXYF010000003.1:15669016-15687379 GCA_028565775.1 Sternarchorhynchus goeldii
TTGTACATAGAGTGCCAAATTATTAATCCACTTTGTACATAGAGTGCCAAAGTATTAATCCACTTTGTACATAGAGTGCCAAATTATTAATCCACTTTGTACATAGAGTACCAAATTATTAATCCATGTTGTACATAGAGTGATAAATTATTAATCCACTTTCTACATAGAGTGCCAAATTATTAATCCACTTTGTACACTGCAACTGTTAGTTATAACTAAAGCTAACCATAAATGGTTAACATTAAGTCCTTGTGTGTCTTCTTTATAATCATTTTGTAAATTATACAAAAAGATGAGCATTATCCTTAAGATAACTTGTAGCAGATTTTTTCTTCTTGATTGCACTGCCCAGCGTTACAAAAATTGTGATTGATTTTTCCTGTCAGACAGCTGAGAAATCTATATCTTGCTTGCTAATAATGGCGCTTATCTGCAAATCAGAGAAAATCAAATGTTTACACTGGGTGTAGTCGAATGTGCATTTAGCTAAATTACTACTAATAATAACAGTAATTCATATCAGCATTATCATGGATATAATGGATATCCTACATTGCAAGCAGGAAGTTGGGAGGTTAACCTGAGCTATCTCCAACAAAACCATTAACAGATATTTGTGAAGATCATTCTTATCCCATATAACCATTTATCTAATTACGTGATTAATGGGAGGACAACAGTCACTCTTTGTAGGCAACAAGATAGTTACCTTTATACGTTTGAGTGTACCATTAATGTAGTCACCTAGCTACTTTACAGACATGCTGTTCATGTATGTTTAAATGGATGGATTAATTAATAAAAATCAACACCTTTTTGATTGTTTAATTAATTTTATTCACATTATATTTGGGTACACATGACGTCGTGTAAATGGTTTGTACAATAAAAGCGCAATATTACATTTTCTTTTCACATGTCGACGATGAAACACAAAAAAAGAGGCTAAACACTGAACTCTGGGGCACACCGACATATCTATATCCCTAGGTGACCTTTAGAGAAATAAAATGGCTTATTTAAAGCCATGTCAATAAGGGCAAACCTATCAAAATTGTGATCATTTACTATAGATAATCAATTGCATTTGAAAACAGGGAGACATTATTAGAGACCCAGTGTGAAAATGAGGTTGACGGTGTTTAGGAAGTAAACTGTGACGGGGCGATCAAAGAGACGGAAGCAGGAGGCGAGGGTGGCAGAGGCACGTCTTTACTTTCCTTTTATACGCAAGGATACAAATACAGTCAATGTAAGCGCAAGAGCGCTAAACAAACACAATCGGCGCAGCGATACTAACAAGGCGAACAAACCAGCTCGTGTGGAGCTCAAAGCGCCCGTCAGAAGCACGGGAGAAGTGGCTCCAATGTGCAGCACCGGAGGACTATGGAAGCAGAACAAAACGAGAAACGGGTGTGCTGCGTTAGAAACAGGGTGATTGAGACCGTGGGAGTGTTTTGGTGCTGTGACGTGGATGAGGGGGCGTGTCCTCACTGCTGCGGGACTGGCCTCCCGTGACATAAATATCATTTCTCATTTCATGACTGCACACTAAAACTCTTTTGCAGTGATTTCATCTATTGAATTCTGAACATTTGTCACTTGGAAATTACTTAAGTTTTTTTTTTTTTATGTCCACATGATTTTAATATCAAAAGGTACTGCAGATACTGCACCATATCAGCTTATTCATTGGAACCCGAATTTGCCATTTGCCAGGACATGTAACAGTACTTATGGGAAATAAATCAACAATGAGTAATGTGTATTATTGTGTCATCTGGATTATATAAAAAAGAAAGGATTTGTTTATTGCTTGCCATCATTCCATGAATAATTTAATACCCCCAGGCCTATATCAACAAGAGCTGAAAATAAGAGAATGTATCAGTGAGCTCCAAACTCAAATAAAATACGGCAACAGGTCTGATGTGTTACTGCTTTCAAATTCCCATATTAGATTAAATTGTTTTAACTCTTTCTTAACCGGCTCAAAATAACTTTGATGATGTAATTCTCACATGCTAAAAATGTACCAATAAACTGCACAGGTCTTCAAGTGCCATCGCTCGGAAATATCCTACCTTGATTTGTGAAAGTCATTTGTCTATCTGATGACATTTATGTCTTTTTGAAGTTCAATCTCTGTTAGTATGTCTGTCAGACAGCATTTAATATTCAAAAGAGGCCAAAGGCTACCAAAAGTTCATTCAGACTGCAGACCTCTGTGCCTGTCTTGTCCTTTTCCTTCTGCCAAAATGTGATTTCTATGAAAACGTGTCTGTACCGCATCTGAGTGTATAAAGTGCAACATAGGACCAGTTCAGAATGTCATTGTCAAGGAGTCTTTCATCCCTGAATGCCATTGCCTTTCAATTGAACTCTGATGCAAATGAGCATCTGTAGCACCTTAGATGGAGCCCAATCCTTTCCAAATCCAATTTGGCAAACATTCATCTATCAAAGGCAAGAAGTACGGACTTCTGTTTGCTGAGCTGGTGGAGGATCCTATTTCACCGTGTCAGGTGCTCAGCAGGTAATCCTCACAATTATCGCTTTTCCACAGCTGAGTTTGGTTCAACAATGCATGGCTTCACCATGATATTTGCGTAGGGCTTTTTTACAACAGGATTTAAGGGCCATGCACAGTAAACAGTACAACAGATAAATGTACTTAGAAGACTATTCCAGTGTGTATTAAAGTATTTTGCAAATGTAATGTTAAAGACAGGCAGGAAAAATCATTGAGGCAGTCCAACAGAATGATTCTGCTAATATGTGACTTGCTATGCAGATGAGCCCACTGGCTTTGGCCTGGATGAGCTCAGCTAGTTCACTGGATGTTGTACATTGCAAATTCCATAATTTAAAAACATACAGAAACTCCTGTGAACTGTCTGCCCTCAATACTTCAAAATCTTAACACATGCACTCAGTGCTCACTCTGAATGTGCAAGGAAAATTCTGTAAATTGTTTGCAAGAAACCAGACTGACCAGAACAGATTATCTGAGTTTACAAAGTTCTGTTTGGGCTGATACAGCACCTTAAACTCTTGGACTTTCTGCCTTTTATGGTAATGGCAGAAACAGAAAACACACAGAGCATGATTATTTCCTTCCTCTGTGTTTATAAAGGAGACTTTTCTTGTAAGACCCTAAAAATTGATCAGTTGAGCCCTTAATAACCTACCCTGCAGGTCTTCCTTCAGACATCAGTTATCACTTCAAAGCGTTACCTCCAAAAAACCAAAAAGAAAAACTCCAAAAGCAACAAAAAAGACTAATTGGTGCGATTACTTGGCGGACTCGGTGACCCTCACTGCTTAAAAACACAACACAACCCTTCACAGAGCTGAAAGCAGTGGCAGTGGACCCAGAGAACAGTGGAGCCCATTGATTTGAGCTCCATTGTCCCCAACTCAGATGCCATCACCCACCCAAGTTCATGCCCTTGCTGGGGTCAGATGATCCTTTGCATTCTCGTCTCGGCTTGACCGATGATGACCCTCTTTGTCTCTCAAACCCCGCCTTTGATGGGCATAGGATATGCTGGGCATGTAAGCTTTTCCTTCTCCATCTGATCACTGCATTACACAAACAGAGACCAGGCACACTCCGGTCCCGGAGTTGCGCGACATCGGACGACTCTCTGAATTCCCGGACCACCCTTGGAGCTCGCTAATGAAGGTTCCTGTTGGACAGAGCCAGCCGGCGCTCGTGTTTCATCGCATGGCCGGCCAAAAAGGTCCCTGGTCAGACAGGGAAGGGTCGCGTGGATGGGCAGGTGGGCTATTAGAGCCGCGGACTCCCATTGCGCCCGGCAGACCACTGGCAGGTCATCCAAGGCCACAATGGAGAGGAAAAAGAGTGAGTGGCTGTTTTTTTTCCTGTATTCTGGTTGTAATTACAGCGCAACCCCAACCATGGTGGTCACCATCTGGACCATTATTACACATGTTTAGTGGGCTATGACTGCCTAGCTGAAGTGTTGCTTAACACAGTGTCTAAACAAAAGGGAGAGAAGAGGCCAGGTGTGTCATCTAAACCCACTTAGCAAATCAATTGCTTGTTGAATTGGATTCAGATGTGGATACTTCATATATAGAGTGTGAGATGAAAAGACAGTGCAGTGTTAAGTTAGCACTCGAAGTGACAACATCTGCAGGCTCTTCTCAGAAAATTTACATTCATCAAAGGTGAATCGTGTGGTGGTACATTTCTATCACCACCCAAACATAGGCGTTTTTTTTTTGTTTGTTTTCTTTCATTTTTTCCACACAGTGGTCATCAACATCAACAGTAGAAGATCATGCTAATGCTAACATGATGGCTTCTTATTACCTCAGGCAGATTGTCCCATTTTTCATCACGTTTGAGTCTCGTTGCTGGAGTCTGTGGTCTCCTTAGGTGAGGAGAGAGAGAGTTAAGGCTTTGCTCTGCTGTGGCGTTGTTCAGTTTGGCAGGACAGCAGCAAAAAACTCGAAATGCTGTTTTCTCCCACACTCTGAGGTACACGACGACTCCTCGCTTGGCTGATGGGGGAGGAATGTCTGTCTGTCTAGTTTTTTTTTTTTTTTTGGCATGGTGATGGCCACAACGTATCCCACTTGTAAATATTCTCTACGGCACTTTATTTTATATGTTTTTTCACCTGCTCTTATTTCCTGGGTTTTGCTGCTGTAGAGTTGTGTATCGGAACATGCCTTGAATTCCAGTCGAGTAGACGGATTTGCTATAATTTATTTTGCTGTTTGTTTTTTTTTTCCTCTCCAAAGTGATATATTGTAATGCTGTAATGTTGTTGTTTTTTTGTCAGGTAATGTGCTCAGTGTAAATGCTGATTCAAGCAGTCTCACTCAGTGTAATTCCCCCAAAAAAATTCATTTAAAAGTGTTGTTTGTGTGACCTGTCCTTTTATCAGCTTTGCATAAAGCAATTCGTATTCCAGTGTGGGAACAGTCATATATCATGCTTGCGTTTATGCACTCATGCAAGTTACTGGTGCATTACTTTATCAGTGGAACAGTCGATGGGAAGCAAATACGGTAATTGTTTGCATGTTCTCAAAAAATTGGCATTGCTGACTAGTTTGGTATGCAGTATGTAAGTTACGCTCAGTATGATGAGCTTGCATTTGGTGTTTGTTCACTTGAAAGGTACATTCAGACTGACTTAATTGAATATGTACCGTGCACTGCAGTTCTGAAAACGCTACACATCCCGTGGAGCTTGCTGAATCAAATCTGCACTGACGTTCAACTCTCCTGAGGTGAAATTAATTGTGACTAGCTGGATTAATGCTAATTTGTTTGGTAAATGTAGTTTGTTTTTCACGATCCCCAGTGTGTCTGTGTTTCTTTATTAAGAGGACAAATTGTAACTGTTGAGAATAATATAATGTGACTTAACGGAAATGGTTATGGTCAAGCTCATTGTGTACCACACTATACTTTCACTGACTTCCACTTTGAAGATACTTTGTCCCCAGTAACAGGACAATAAACATTTATACATGTTAATAGAATAGTTAGGAGCTATTAATCACTGTTCAGATGATCAGCTACCTACTGATTCTACTACTGCTAATATAAATATAAACTGTAATCTGTTCAGAAACTATTATTATGTTGGACATATTTGGGAATTTGGGTATTTGAATTCTGGATATTTATGCTTGAACATTCATCCATGTGTAATAATATAGTTATAACACATATATGAAGTATTTATAAATCCTTTGTAAGACATTTATTAATACTAGAGAATTAGAGCTGCAGAAGTATTATGTGCCCTAAGTAGTGAGGTATCGCCACAGCGTGTTTCAGATGCTAGTTTCTGTTTTCACACGGTGGAGGCTTTTCAACCATTCATCCTTCATCCAGAGCCCAGTCACGTTACTTGCGCACATTTCCGCCCACTTTACCATCGGCATAAATGTTAGCATTGCACAAAGCCCCCAAACAAAGCGCTTGACAACTATTAATATCCATTTACTGCGCATTTTTCAGAGCTGAGCAAACACCATTTTCCTTATAATGACTCCCTACTCCATTTCTACACTGTACTATTCACTGTTTGATCATTTTACAAGGTGTCATTTAACACACGTACAGTAAAGCGCTACGAAAAAGGAAGTAACGAATGGTAGAGGAAAAAGAAAATATGTAATGATTAGATATCAGGCTGCTCGATGGAGGGGAAAAAAAAAAGAAATCTCGTTCTGCTATCTTCAGGTGTGCTGGTCTCCCCCCACTCCAGCCCTGCCTCTCCCCACCGCAATTAATGATCTCCTCAGCATTTCTCATGACTCTTCTCTCTTCTGTTCTCCCTTGCAAAGTAACATTGCTCTCGCGTTCCCTAATTGGTAATATAGTGAAGGAATGAACGAGACATGTCTGCGTGCCGGAGAGTGAGCCGGAGCGAAGGAGAGGTCGCGCTCGGTGAGGCGAGAGGAAGGGACCGAGAGACAAGAGAGAGAGGGAAGGAGACGGACAGAGGGAGGAAGAGAACCAGAGAGGGAGAGAGAGGGAGCGGTTTCATTGGTATGCTAGGCAGGTAAAGGGAGGGCCCGGAGTGCTGTGTGGCCATGCAGAATGAACATGAAGAGGGGGGGGGGGGACCATAGGCCTCAGGCTCTCCCTTTCTTTGAATGCAGAGGCAGCTGTGAAGAAGACGCTCTGAGCCGCTTTGCTCCTGTGTCTCATTAGTGCTTGGCGAGAGGAGAACAGCACAGGCACAGGCAGCCGCTGACAGATAAACAATTCACGGGCCCCACTTGTTGGACAAACAAACAGTGAGGGTTGTTTTTTTGTTGTTGTTTTTTTTTGTAAACATGCTCATTGATATTCTACCACTGCTAGCCGCATCGGTAAGTAGTTGGAGAGAAATACTGGAGTTTTCCGCAACTTCTCTCTAGTTCTTCAAACACGGTGAGATCTGCGGTTTTAGACAGGAATAGGAAAAGATCATATGGAAAGAAAAAAAAAAACAATCAATCAAAAAAAAAAGCCCCATGCTCTTTTTGCAGAACCTTAACTCCCCACTCTACAAGATCCATCCTGAGGGCAGGAGTAATCGTGACATCTCTTCCTTGAGCGGGGGTGCCTATTCTTGGTGTGGACAGGTTCTTCCAAGTCTCCAGCTCGGTTCAGTGTGTGGCGGCGGTGACTTTAAAGCTCACCTGTCTGTCACGGACTCCAGCCTGCCTCCCTGCTCTCCAGCCAGTGTCCCCCCGGCAGCCCGTGCTATGATTTGCAATCAGGCTCTGATGCATAAGACCTCTCGCTTGTTTATTCCCTGACATCCCAGCAGGTATTATGCTCTCATTCATACTTTCCCTTCATTTATAAGCACCCTAAAGCCCACCCCAAGTGAAATAAAAGGGACCATAAACAGAGAATGGAAATGGGCCGTCGTCCATAAAATACATCAAATTGGTTTAATGGATGGGGCCGGTTTGGCATTCTCAGGCCGCGAGCCGGAAACCCCGGTGTCCCACTGAAGTGTCTTCCGCCGAGAGTCATCAGCGCAGTGGCATGCGGTGGATGTTGGTTTGATTGCAATCAATACAGAGCTAGCCAGCATGCTTATTTCCTCACCTGTCACAGAGAACGCCAAATGGCGGGCTAATGAACAGGAACTTTTTTTCTAAGGTCGCTTTCCTTCCAGTCAGTTTATTTACATGAGGTCATATCTCACAAATAGTGCTCGTGTTTTGATCTAAATGGCCCATGCTTAACTTTGTTGGTGTTCCGTGGCGAGGGCAGGCAGCAGCCAACACACCTGGTCTCGAATCCATGTCCTCCAGGTGGTGCATGTGAGCTCTGACCTCCAGTCCAAAGGTTTAGCTCTGTGACATGGTAGCCAAAACGCATATTTACTCTCCTTTGCACACATTCCACGTGTACTTCTGCGCATCCACCGTTCATCCAGGGTCACACTGTTCTTCTCACCTTGGGGTTACACTGCAGTATGTTGCGTGGAGCTCTGCATAACCTCACAAAAACATCTCTCTCTGTGTCACTCCACATTCATTTAAATACGTTGCCATTAGCGACGTGCAATGCAAAACAGCTTAATTAACCTGTGCTTGACCGGAACCTCCTGCCTGTTCTGCAGATGACGCTGGGCCCCCATCTCCACTGGTTTCATTTATCTGACATCTATGAAAATCTGTGAAGGTAGGGCTTACAAGCCCAGTGGCACTCAACCATTTTCTAGCTGCTCCTTGATACTTTGCTGAAAACAGCCAAATGCCAAACTGAATCTTTTGAAGTAAAAGCTGCTTTAATTTGCAGTTCAGATTCTCAAAACATGTGGTTGGTTCAAAAATAAAGATAATCAACCAGGAATCGAGTTCCATAAGAGGCTCAAAAGGTTCTGAATATTTGTGGAATGGTTGATAATATTGCCATAATGAATCTCGGTTCCAGCTACTAACAGGATTAGAAGCCAGAAAGTAAAAAAAACAGAATTTTTGTGAGGTACAAAGTCTGGGCGCAAAGCAACATTCAGTTCCAGTTCCCACACTCCATGCCTTCATCTCCAGGGTTCCTGGTTTGACAAGCTGCCTCTTTCTTTCCAATGATGTCTGTCTGATTGATGCTGGAAATACCTAATTAAGTAAAAGGGCAATTACAGGTAATGAAGGCTTAATGATACATTATTTGAAAAGTCAATCAGGGCACCACTTTATTGAACACTTCTTATTATGCTCAGCTGGCTGGTGGGATGTCATGGAAGTGGTTCTTTGCACTTCCCATCGTCGTTGGGTTGCAATCGTTGCAAAGTTTTGGGGAGGAGAGCGACAAAGTTATGGAACTGATGGGGTGACACTTATCAAGAAAAGCTCCAAGGACCAATGGAGCACAGTAACAGAGGATTCAAAAAAAATACTGCCTGCAAGCTGGCCTGGGGCTGATTATCGTAAAAATAGCGCACAGCTTGGATTTGGGCCAAGCTTGTTGATGCACACATGTATTTATGCATGATTATTTTGGGAATTGTCATTCCCAGCACAAGCCATCATCGACCTGACTGAAGCATCGCATTGTAGCAATGTTGTATTTTTAAGTACATTCCATTCTATATATACAGTGCTCTTTATTAGAAGTGTTTATTAATTAGCAACACATTGTAGCTGTGCAATTAGAGATTATAGCCCATCTGTTGCCATGGATAGTTTGTGCTGGGCATCCTCCAGGTCTTCATCGGTGGTCAGTCTCAGGATTGCTGGATAATTTTGGACGGCAGACGATACTCAACCCAGCAGTGACAGTGATGTGTAAAACATCCAGACACACTGCCATACTTACGCTTATGCAGGCAAAACATGCATTTCTACCTCAGTGACACTGCTCCACTAAGAATGGTCAGCCTCCCCAAAACATATTTTAATCAGCAGTGGTCTGGTGGTCACAGGGGAGAGAAAGGCTGATGAACAACAGATGGGCCTCAGTCTGTAATAATACAGACACCTAGATGCATCCAAGATGCTTTCCAGTGAAGTGAATGTAGCTTTGGGATAGATAGGGGTTCTAATGATGTTAGATTCATGATATGCCAGCCTGCACCTTGACTTCGTTGGCTCTAGTCCAATACCTGCCATATGAGTAAAGAAGAAATATATACAGTATGTATATACAGTATATATACTGAGGAAATGTACTTATTTGAGGAGTACCAAGTGTACTTACAGTTTAAGTAATTAGTATAGTTCATCAAAGCAACACATATGGGCAAGAGCAGCACCTCACAGACAGGAGAAGGCATTTACAATTAATAGCAGATACTGTTTGGACAGAAATGATGTTTATTCCAGAACAGCTAGCACTTAATTAATTTTAATTGTTCATTTTATTTCAAAGTGCATGCCAGCTACATTTACATCTACTTTACATCTACTTTACAGCACTGAAAAAGGTTTTTGGAGAGTAGATTGTGAACTTAAAGCTATTCATCTTCTTTGTGCTAAATTACTCACTAACCTTCACCTTTAATACCAGGTTTGCTGAGTCAGTTCAGACAGTGACATTGAGGAGTGAAGCATATATTGAGGGGTGGGCAACCTGCTGTGTGGACTGAGGGTTCGCCATGCCCCTTATTAAAATGAGGCAGCAGTCTGCGCTCCTAAACGGTCCCCTGGAGCCTGAGAGTGGTTTCACTGAGGAACTTTTCAAAAGGAGCTCTGATGGGGCGGAAGCTCCTGCATAATTGTCTCAATACTTTGCTTGAAAGAGTCCCATCCATCAATTTTGGTATGTGTCATAAAAAGCTAAATACTTTATTATCCACCCAAAGTTAGGCATGCCAGAGGAAGGACTTCCACATTACGTTTGGAGTAATCTGTCTTCATCACATTCATGTAATTCTAGGACCACGGGGAATGGGTTGAAAATGCAGCCAAGAGTATGAGCTCCTATAGACCAAGATACAAGCAACACCAGGGTCATGGGTTTAAGTCCCATGGAGTAAGACATAGTAAGATATTAAAAAAATATATGGAAATCACACAAGTTAAGAGCGTCTGTCAAATGCTGTAAATGAAACTGGTTGCGTCTATGCCGTCCTTTGTATGAAATTGACATAATTAAAATTCAATAGTCTTGTTAAGATCCTCATACAAAGTATGTGGCAGGTTATACAAAAAACAGGTAGTTGAAAAGCTACACTACATAAAGGTGACATTTTTGTCTTAGATTGTTTGAAGCATTCTATTATAATACATGCACAATGGCCCATTGTAAAGCTTCATTAACATTTAGAGGACCTAAACCTAAAACCTTCTTAATGTTCAGACATGATTGACTGTCTGCTGGAATGAACTGGAGCAGAATGCGAGCAATATAGCTTTGAATAACTACATAAACTACTTAAATTCATCAGTCAAGATATAAATTGTTTTGTGTAACTACCAATACTGAAATCATGTTGTTATTAAGTGTAATTAATTCATAAATGGCCACACTATTCAAAAGTGAAGCACTGAATATTACAGTTATTGTCTACTGTTATTGACTTCATATTTTTACAATAAGGGAATTGCTTTTTTCAATACTTGTTTCCCTTTTGGGGTGAAGTACTATGGTTCTCCCCCAAAAGGGGGGATGCAGAGGGGGATCACTGCATTATTGCTAAATAACTTATTGCTAATTCTTGCATTTCATTTACTTCTAAGGGTCAGTAAATTCACTTCACACAGAGCTGTAAAATCCTTTTGTTCTGTAAAAGCTTTTGTTGTGGCTTCATGCAGTTTGGGAGAGGAAGGTCAAACATGTTCTTGGCTGGTTCCTCCATGACTGTACCATTAATCACAACCGAACCCAGCAGTGGAAGCTCTTTGGCTTGGAAAATCACTGAGATAGAACCGGATTCTGGCAGCCTTCTGTGAGAGGGCAGTTGCAGCATGACTGACAGGTGAAACAATACAGCATCTGTTGGCAGAAGACCCAGGTACACCTCCACAGTAGAGGTCATGGGGGAGAGGGGGGGGGGGGTTGTTTCAGGTAATAGAAAACCACAATGGCTGGAGTGAGTGCCTGGTGCTTAATTGATTACAAAGTGCTTCAAATATATAGAACTAATTTTCAGACATGGATATCAGAATGGTCCTTCGTTGTTTCCTGGCAGAGCGCTGGCCTCTCACCTTCTGTTAGGAAGTGGCTGATACTTAAGAGAGAGATTTCTGCACAGCAACTGTTGTCGTTTATCTGCTTCCACGGCCAGAGCCACCCGCTGGGAGTATTGACAGGTTCCTGGGATCATTAGGAGTTTATCACCAAAACCAACCAGCAAAGTGATCTGAGTGTGAACACAAAGAAGGTTTGAACCTTCCCTTAGTAACTTACTATACGGGCCGCTTTAAAAATTGTTTGAAAATTAAGGACTGACATGAAGATACATTTTAACTCATTTGCCATCTTGTGTGGGCATTAAATAGGAGTGAATATTAAATATTTTTTCTGTGTTTTTTATATCTAAAAATGGGGATACTTTTCTCTGTAATAAAAAATTTAAATGTGTGAAGGTATTTAACATCTTAATTGCAAGATTATTGCTTTTGATTTTGACACAGCAGAGACCATATAAGCTGTTCTCATATGTCTATATGTCCTCCTTCAGCTCAGCCCGCACTGCTCACCAAATGCCTTTGAAATGGTATTATTTACAGTATATTGTATACCAGTTTAGGTTCGGTGAGGCTGACATGAGTTCAGTGACACTGGCGTGAATTCGGTGAGGCTGGTGTGAGTTTGTTGACATTGGCGTGAGTTCGGTGAGGCTGGTGTGAGTTTGTTGACATTGGCGTGAGTTCGGTGAGGCTGGCGTGAGTTCGGTGAGGCTGGCGTGAGTTCGTTGACATTGGCGTGAGTTCGGTGAGGCTGCGCTGGTTCATTAACCAGGAGCTTCATTAATTTTTATTCACCTCTCACTTCAAGCTTGTTTGTTTGGGTTTTTTTTGCAAACCATTAGGTCAAGCAGCAGTGACAGATTCTATTTTTGCTGCCCGTGCCACCATCACGCGGGGGTCTCGAGTGCTCTTCAGACAGCTGAGCGCGCTACCGGAAGCTTCCGCGACATCCCCAGTTCTAGTGACTCATCACATCAAAGGAGCATGGCACAAAGAGCCATTGACATGTGAACTTTAATGGCTCAGGGAGAGAAAGATCCCACATCTGATGCAGGCCTGCCTCCTCACTTCTTCATTACTGATATTACTGAGCTGATATTTGGAGCCACATTCGACACAAGTTGCCATTTAGTGTTGGGAGTGTTTGCAAGAAAAAAAACCAAAAAACACTGGTCCATATTTACAAAATGACACCAAATAGCAAACTTGGCCCTGGATCGCTTCATGCACCTAGAGGCACTGACTCAGCAGATGTGAGTATCTCCATCACGGCAGGTAGCGGGGAACGCTGTTTCAGCGTGACTCACTGTTGCTCATGCAACGAAAATCAGACCACCTTCACATATGCATATGCTGAGTTGAGGATTACGCACATGGAATTTGAGCACAATTTGGCACCGATTAGATGCAGCTGGTTACACAGAATCTGATGTAAATGTTTTATTAATCTCATCAATCTGCGCTTCTTCAGGGCTGCTCTTGTAACCCAAGAATAATGCTTTGCTTAGTTGAGCAGATGACGAACCATCTTCTCAGACAAGGGCTAAGGGAGCGCATTCGGAAGTGGCTGATAAATGCAGTCCTTGGCACGGAGCATAAAGAAAAGCTCTCAGCGAGACCTTGTCTTTCCCAGCAGTCCCTCTGTGGAACTGCCATGTCATAGTAATCAGAAGTGTAAAAAAAAGGCATAGCTGTTGTAAAGCCATTTTACCGATCCTTGTTTCATGCCTTCAGCCAAAGACTAGCATAATACTAATTCAGTCCAGCAAAATATTACACAGACATGTATTAGGACCGTTGTGTTGTGATTATTTTGTTTTGCTGAGGTAAGCAGTTCTGCTGTGGGATACAGCTCTTTGGCCTTGGCTGTTTCTTTGAAACTTATGCTTTGAGGGGTACTGGGGAGAACATATCGGATGTTTTCAGTTGAGCAAATACAATGAGTTTTTAGCAAGCTTACAAGCGCTCCCTCTCCCATGAGGTTAGTTAGGGTTGGAGATCCACATGCAACAGCTCGCACTTCTCTGACAGCGACATAGCGTGGCCCCGACTGGAGCGAGTGGATCAGCGCCTGGCTTTGTCGACCCGGCAGGCTAGAGCATCTCCTCGGGTTTTGACGCCCACGCCCTCGCCGATCACGCACCGCTGGCTGAGGAGACGAATTAGCTGAGGCAGAGAGACGGTTCCATTCATAGAACAGATCTGGTCCAACAAACCCTGTTGGCTGAGCATACTGGCAGCACTCATTTCCTAATGTGAGACAATGTCACCTTTTGCAGGACTTGTCCCAGGGCGATCGTTTGATGCTGGTTGCCGAAAACGTCTGAAGAAAGTCTTTTAGCACTTGGCTGTTTTTTTTTTCCCCCCAACTTGTTCTTTCTTTTTTTTTTAGGTTCTTCCCATAAATGACATTTGACATTTTCACATTTAATAAACATCAAAAAGAGGATGTTTGCACACTTTTCTTTGTACCTTAATGTTAAAAAACAAAGTATTAGTGGCATCTCTCAAAAGTTTGGGAACACAGGAGAGGAAATGTCACCTGCAGCTCATAGATGAAAGGATGGGAACATGTGGAAGCATACTAATAAAGACAGGGCAAAAGGAAGAGAGAAAGAGATGCCAGCACCCTGCCCTCACACCCCAACACGCTGGCCTTCTTTCCCACAATCCATCACTGTGTCACTGACTGGGCCCACCCACAGCAGTGACAAATCTGCCTGTCACAAGTACAGGGTCTACCATGACAGGCTGGCATTTTAACTACAAAGATTAACTTTGAAACTTACCAGCTCTTTTTGTGTCCAGCATGGCTGTGATTAATACTGACGAGAAAGCCTTTGACCTGATGTGAAAGATGGCCTTCCCAGTTCTCTTGATTCAGGCAGGACATGGAGGCTGAGCATAACTGCAAAACGACTGTAGTCAATAAAAGGCCAAAGAGATAAACAGATACACATTGCCTGGACCATTTCATTTTGTGGTTACAAGCTTCTGAGGTTGTTTAATCATGCAGCACTCCATGAAATCGATGTATTACAGAATAAATAATTTGTTAAATCAGTAGATAAACAAAAATAAAGCACCCTATGAGCACTGATACAGATTCAAATTAACACCAGAGTGCAGAATCCCTAGTGTGGCACTTAAAGAAAAAAAATTACCTTTTTGTAAAAACCTCTATCAGTGACTAAAGTTCCTGATTTGCAACAAATGTAATACGTTTTTCTCTGGATGTTTTGCTGCCAGCAAGATACTTTCTAATAATGTGGATGTAATTCACTAGAGGAAAGACAGAGATGGCTACTGTCAGTAATTCCACGAGATGTCTGTAATGGGCGGCAGTAAACTTGGCGGCAGTATTTTGCTCGGCACCACGACCGGGTCAATGCTAATCCCGTTAACTTAAGCCGTCAGTTCATATCGAACCCACGTGTGGACGACAGTAAGAAGACCCACGCTCGCCTTCAGCCCCACACCCAGCCAACCGCTCATCTGTAACAAAACTGTCAGCAGCTGGGTGACGGGCAGCCCGAGGGTGACCCCCCCCCCCCATGATGTTGGCAGGCAAGCTGGAAAGGGAAACGTTGATGACAACACCAGTCACATTTTGGCGAGTGCAGGTGTTGGTCCCAGCTTTCGCTCCAAAAAGACACTGGCTTGGGGGGTTCTTTTACATTCCTTTTTATCTCAACCTTCATTACTAACAGACTTCTGCGCCGTCTCCATTCTGCATCGGAGGAGCTCGTAATCTCTTTAAGCCTGGCCGTACTTTTGGCCATCGCCTCTTGCCGAACACCTGGGTGCAGAGCGCGTGCCGGCTCTCACCTGGAGGTCAGGGGTCATGAAAGGCAAACGCCTCAGGTTCACATCAGAAATCCCAGGCAGGGTTGGCCCGAGCCTTGTCCCAGAGCCAGTGTTTAATAAATGACTGCTACAGACATAGAGGCCAAGCACCTCTATGAGGGAGCTCGTCTCTAATAAATCTCAAAAATCAATATGACAGCCATGGGTAATCACTATCAGTGATTCGAGACTGAACGGACCCCAGGGAAGAGGCCTGGGCCCTCCGAGGGTCAGAAGCTTTGCCAGTGATGGTTACAAAAGGAGAAATAATCCACCATGCTGACGTGCAGAGTGGAGTCTTGTAAGCCAGGGCTTCACTACTCCAAAATGGAATGGAATCTAAAAAGCCTTATCTTGGACATATATCGCCCATATCACCCTCTCATAGACCTCACAACCTATTACTTTGACATATGTTGTCTTGGTTTAATCTGCTCAATTTGCAACTTTGAAAAGAGGTGTTTCCAACAGGTGGTGTCATTTGCTGAGGTGGAGCAGGACTTTTGTATAATAAAGTGCTGATTCAGAACAAAAATAAAGGTGCCAATCCAAGCGTGACTGGAAGCGCCATTATAGATATTGTCATTTTTTGGCACCATATTAAAAGCCTTAACGTAGCACACTGTCAAGCTTGAAGCTTCTGGAACCTTCTGAGGGTAAATGTCAACAACAAATGTTTTGTCAATATTTTAAATATTTATCTGCAAAAATTCTGTGGTCTCCCTGGGGCCATAATCCCATTTTTTCTAAACTGAGATTAAGTTTTATATACACTTTACCTAGAGCTTGATGGAGCTCATCAGGAGGAACATCTTTGTTATTTTTACGTTGGCACACAAACTCTGAAATATTTAGAACCAAAATATTAGGCATGCAATAATATTCTTTAGACACACACCTACATCCCACATGGACTATAAAGCAGGAGTGTAAACCAGTGAGGTTGCCAGTAAAGCGTTAAAGGTCAGCTGAAAGGCCATTTTTACCAGATGAGAGGGAATTGGAGGAATGAATAGAAGGAGACAATTTGATGAAAGTTACTTCCCTTTCCTATGGGTCACGCGCAATTTCATGGGTCATGTGGTTATGACAAGAATGAACTCTAAGATTGGACGCTTGGATAGAAATTACTTGATGCTCCAGTCAAAGCTTTCTACTAAGATTCACTTACCATATTAATACAGTAGAATGCTTGACTAGATCTAAAAAGGAGTACTGGCTAATAACACATTCCATTTGGTTTCCATGCATACATATATACAGTATATCATGATTATGCATATTATATAAAATATGCATAATCCTAATGACACAACATTCTGGTTGTTTGTAAGATAACAGTGAAACTATGAAATAATCTATTTGGTTAAAAACTATTTGATTTTCAAATCAGAGTGACTGATTTTAATTCATTAAACCCCTTTTGCCTTGAAAACAGCTTTAAATGTTCTTGGCATTTTTTCAGCTAGCTTCATGAGACAGCCACCTTGAATGCTTTTGTAGCAGTCTTGAAGTACCTGCATATACTAAGCGCTTACTGGCTAAGATTCTAAAAAATTTCACAATTTTCCGAAATTTTAATCTTTACTTTGAAAATACATTTTTAATAATAAATAAATTCACAGACATCAATTTTCATTATAGATTCTTTCATTTATATATATTTTAAAAACTTTATTTAATTATATAAACAATTCAAGTGCAAGTCTATATATCAAAGTGTCTTTTAGATTATATGAATATATATTCAACACACACACATACACAACAAACAAACAAACAATTAAATAAAAGCCTATACTAGAACAGTGATTGTAGAAGGGACTGTATCACCCTAACCAAGACTACAAGCAGGGGCTCTGGCTCACAGAACAGTGTGGGTAAAACAGGGCTACTTATGCATACTTTCAACCCACACCAATGTAGATCACAGGGCTACTTATGCATACTTATCACAGGGCTACTTATGCATACTTATCACAGGGCTACTTATGCATACTTATCACAGGGCTACTTATGCATACTTTCAACCCACACCAATGCAGATCACAGAATTGTCTGACAGGTGTCAATGTCCATAAACATAAACATCCTACACAAATCTCCAGCCAGGTGTCTAAGGACTGGAGAGAAGGCTTTTATCTAGTCTTGGTTCCTCCCATGGTGAGATTCCCATGCTGGGACTGATAATTTAGCTGTGGTTGTATAATTAGTTGTGATGTGAAAACAGCAACCTTATGTTATTTATTTGTATCTATATTTGTGTAATATGTATTTGCATTTAACTAATGACAAAATCAGACCTGATGAGTTAACTTACTTTGTTTTACAGTAGTTATATGTATGTCCCCAAATTAAATTAAAACTCATCAGGAAAATTGGTTAATTTCAGAAACCTGAGTGGTAAGAACTGGAGGAGATTTTCTCACTCAGAAGAAATTGCTTGTTTTCACATAGTTCTCTCTCCATATCACAGAATATGTCAATAGGCAATGCCATGCTAACGTTACTTCATCAAGTTTCTAGAGCTTCCAACAACTTCTATAACATAACAGTGATGTTTGTAATTCCAACATAAAATAGTCAAAGCCAGAAATGCCAGTGTTTATTAAATCTGTGAGAACCCTGGACAGAAAGCATTGGGTTTAGAGTTGAAATTTTGAATATTGTAACCTAGTAACTTTTAAATTAATAACTCTGTCATGTTTAATGATGTTTCAAAACATGTCATAATTAATTAAATAACGTTAACTGAATTTTTTTCAGTCTATCAAATATGAACTATGCCTAATTATTTGAAAGGACACATTGATTTTCAGTTACAGCTACTTTTAACACACACACATATATAGTCCTTTATTTAAAAATGTATTTATCTGCAGAA
>JAOXYF010000003.1:15697212-15719212 GCA_028565775.1 Sternarchorhynchus goeldii
TACGCTTCCTAGTTGGCTCCACAGACATTTCGGGTTAATGTGTGTGTGTGTGTGTGTGTGTGTGTGTGTGTGTATGTGTGTATGTGTGTGTGTGTGTGTGTGTGTGCGCTGTGCTGGGGGAGGGGGTGGGGGTTGGGAACGGAAGTCAGTGGACTAAACCACTATGAAAGGGGAAATGTACTTCTCTTGAAACTTAAAAACAATTGTTCTATGTCTATAAGCACACATTCTATACGTTCTACATTCTATACACAATACATTTTATGTTCACAATTATATAGTTATGTTTACAGTGATATATCAAGGAGGACAACTTAGTCTTTTTCCCAAGAATAGAGGGACAAGGCCCCCTGTCTCTCCCATAATATGGGTGAAAGCAATGTTGGAAGTACAGCACCACTTAAACATCTGGCTGCATTCATAGCTTCTCAGGCCATTTACGTCTAAGATTTAGCTCTGTTCTACCAAAATACATTAAACTGATTGAGAACACTTACTTTGGACTTGTTATTTGGACTTGCACTGAGATATTGCTGAGATCCCATACAGTAGGCATTTATAACTGTATTGCTACCGGTAATTAGGTCTACCATACTACATTATCCATAATGCCATAGTGCTTGGCCATATTTGTGTGTGTGGCAGGCCTGAGCACTTAAGCAGGGAGTATAAATTCATCATGGACCAAGGTTTTACACAAGTGTCTTTTGAATGTGTAGCTGCTGAATCTTATCTCCGTGATTAGTAGGAAGATTTGGCCTAATCACTCTAACGAGGACAACGCTTCCAGACGTGCCAAAGCTCAGCTATTTAAGACCCTCTGCAAGATGAGGCTCCTCTATGATATGGGGTGTGTTCATGGGGCAGAACGGATGAAAGGAATGAGCTGAGATTATATAAGGCCTGGCCAGCAAGCAGAACGACCCTTCTGGAGAAATGTGACTACAGGAATCTGCCTGAGTTCCATATGAGCATCCTCAGAATGACCTCTCCTTTGCACATGGCCAACAGTGATAGTACTTTATGTTTTAACCTGTCATAAATGATACAGCAACGGGCATTTCAGAAAGAGAACTCAATCCGATAATAATTTCCAAAAAACCGAATAACTGAATTTTGAACAAAGAGAGAAATGCGGTTTGATATGTGAAAAGACAAATACAAAGCTGAAGGGCAAAGGTTTTTGGCTTTTAGCAAACTTGTCATATGCATCGGACTTTCACACTCTACTGCTGCTTTATTCTTCATGCAGCTGAGCACTGGTATAAAACTAAGTGAGCTGAATGCTTGTGTCTGCTAAAGCATGTTTTAGGGGAGTTACTGCATCCAACAGCAGTGGAAGAAAACTGCAGTGGCATCCTCTGACGTTTGTCAACGCCAGATGACAAGGTGACATGATGTTGTTTGTTACCTGCTGTAAAAATGACAAGCGCAACTTGAGCAGTGTGAGAACACAATGGATTTGCTGAAGCACTGCCAATGGGAATTAGGGCTGAAGCTCAGCTTTGTCAGGTGGTGCCAGTAGTCCTCTAAGATAAAGATATCCATGTTCTTAAGGAAGTAGGGAGGCATCCCTGATTGTTTCCTGGAAAAGCCAATTGGGCGTGTGCATAGATTTGTGTGTTTGCATATTAGTTTGCATGTTTGTTTGTTTAGTCTCACGGGCCATCCTTATATTGATGGCTGCAATTTAATTGGTGGTGTCCCCAAATGCTATCAACTGCTGTATATAAAAGTGGTGATGTCAGATGGTCTGAGATGTGGCCTGGCACTCCATGACCTTACTGAGACCTTTCAACAGTGACATATAGCCACCGATAGTGCTCATGTCTTCTAGAACATAATTCACTTGAAATTCTACTCCTTGCTGACCTTCGCACGGAGACAGAAACCCTGAGTTCTGTGTCGGCCTGCACCAGAGTTGGCTTGCTTGCCAAAATTACCTGTAAGCGTTTAAGCGTATTTTACATGAATAGAAAATGATTGCAACCAAGCAGATGAAAATGTACAAATTTGTTTCTTAATTCACTCATTGCTCATAATGACCATCTGCCCTTGTTTGCTATTCTGGGTGACTTTTTTGTAACTGAAGAAGTCCCCCGTCTCCAGCTGGATCGAACACTTTTGGGACTGGTGTGGGAGCAGTAATAATCAGTGCTTTCTTACCAAAATAAACACATATCAGTCTTTCAGAGAGTGATTAAAGCTATCAGAGGGGAAAATGCGGTTTCATTCATTCAGTCCTGCACTGTGTAATTTCCAGCTTTTAAAGGCCACAATGTAGCCGAAGAGATCCAATCTGTCTTTCACCCGAATCAAGCATTGATTCTCCTAAAGTGTGATGGAGCCTAATTACAAGACTGTTATGAGAGGCTGGGTGGAATTCTGTGGCGCTCAGTCTATGTGGATGATGGAGGACATGGTGCCTGAGATAGGGATAGAGAGAGAGAAAATGAAAGTTGAATAGGAAAATCATATGACCCATGTAATGGTAAGGTTGTGCTGTAGGGGAGACTCTATAGTAAGGAGAGTTATTGGAAATCGGTGAAAAGTCAGATAAGTGCGTCACAGTGTGTTCAACTGGAAGTTGTTTATCATCCATGTGTGTTGTGTGATTGCTTGAGCTCATGTGCATGTTCTTATTATTCTCAGTAGCAAATCTCAAAATATAACATAAAGCCACACATTTTAACAATGTCAGACACCGTCAGTCATTTCTGTGCATGAGTTGATTTTTTTTTTCTGTTTGTCCTTTTGCTGTCTTTCAAGTTACAGGATGACATTCTCATTGCTCCATTAAAACAGGCTCTTGTCATCTAGATATCAAGATTGCTCCTTTTTCTGTTAAGACTGTATTGAGCTGATGACATTTGGAGGCAAATTTGGTCAGAGCATTGGTGCTCATTGCACCAGATCATCCACCACTCATTAATGCTGGATCATGTCCGGCATTAGCATCCTGTACATCTGGGTGAAGAGACAGGACATTTATTTGTACCCCACTCAAATTTCCATGAGATCCCAGGCAAATTGCAAAGATCCTCACCCTTTCCCATAATCTCTTTCATACTGCAAATTTAGAAAGTTGGGAGCCAGTGCAAGCCTTTGTGTGTGTAGGTGTGTGTTTGGAGATCTTCCATTTTTAACCCTGAACAGTATGCTACATTTGTTAATTTTTGCAACTCGGAGATCAGCCCACTTTACAGCTGCACCTTTTATCTGGAACGAATGGTCCATATTCGCACACAACTAGTCATAAATTATATATCTGCAATGTCTTGTGTACGTCAGCGGTCAGCTGGGCTACAGCGCAAGTTCTCCAGGGAGAGCCTGGAACCTATAAGTAGCATAATTGCTCCTGTGTCTCTCTCCATAGCAGATCTGGGTTCCTGTTTACAAATCAGCCGCTATTCCTTAGCTTTTGTGAGTGTTTTCCCATCCTCTCCTCCCCAATCCCACCTCCTACTGTTCAATTTCCCGAGTGCTTCAAGGTAAGGCCGTTGACTAGTACGTGGTCAGGTTTGTCTGGCTTCTGCCAAGCAGATATGGTTCCAAAGATGCTATTTGCTTGCAGATCAATAGGCCCATCTCAGGTACACAGCGCCTCTCTGGGCCCACACAACTCCCTGTGTTCACAGTCAACAGATGTCAAGATAGTGGTGTGTATGTGTATGTGTGAGAAAGAAAGAGTGAGGGGAAGAGAGAAAGTCCATGTGCATGAGAGAGAAAGAGAGAGAGAAACGTGTATGCAAGATTAGTGTTGCATTCTGGGTCAGATAAGAACAATGCAGGATATGAATGAAATATGTGCCTTCCAGAAAGAGCCTAAAAGATGTGTGGACATATGTGAATATTGAACAGAATGTGTGTGTGTGTGTGTGTTTATGCTTCTATTTATGTGCTTACCAGGCTGAGATTGCCCTTCCAAACCTTCTGGAAAGCAAACTCCCACATCCACCCTAAGCAATCATGCTCATACAGAACAGACCTTTGATTTCTGAACAGTTAAACAACAGGTAGAGCGCCAAAGAACATTTAACAGACTTTTTATTTATTTACTTTTTTTTTTATTTTTTTTACTGTGAACAGATGAGGCCACATGGCCTCAATGAGCCCTTCTCAGATCAAATACAAAACCAGGTTTTATTAATCTATGTATTGTTCTCCCAGGGGTGCAAACACACTATCCACATACAATATATTCAACTAGGCTTTATTAACACTGAAACATAAAGAGCATGGGCTACGGGAGCAGTTAGTCACACAGTAGTATGGAATACTACATTTATCTTAAATAATATCTCATCGCAAACTTCATATTAGCACAGCAAGTTAGCAAAGTGATTATACTCCACACATCAATCAAGCTGTAATTGCACCACCGTTAACATGGTGTACTATACCTACACATACATGCTTTATTCAAATGAGCAAAACAAAGAAAAAAAAAATGCAATGGTGCTGCATCTCCTCACCTCTAGACAAAATACTCCAATGGGCAATACCTCATTTCCGCTCAGTGATTGGTTCTTCCTGGCCCAATCTTGCTGTTGCTGCCACCGACTCCTTTCTCCAGCCAACTGGTTTGCCGTCTTCAGCTTATTCTGATGTTGAAGGACCTGTTCAGAAGGTCCACCTCTGTCATCCTTTTTCGTGTACTCATACTTCTTGAAGCCAGTGCTGCTATGCTGTTTGTAAGCATTGCACCAACTCCTGCAAATACTCACTCCACTTTGCTTACTTCCTAATGCTCAGCATGTTCAGCGACATTAAGACAGTGGTTCATGCATTCACACACGTCATTTCCCTCAGGACGATGAGGAGTTTTCCACACCCATGCATAGAGCACAACTGCTGGAACAGTCCTGCCTCAAAGGTTGGACTCTGCTCACTTAAAATTCTCTCAAATGGCAGAAACACGAGTCCCTCAAGAACTGTTGTGGCTGCTTTCTGGTCATGGATGGACACAGCAAAGACAAGCTGAAGAAATTACTTACTGAATGTACTGAAATATGCAACCTGAGAGTGATCCCCAGATTGCCTCAGGGACAAACAGTCTATAGCAAAAGTCTCCCAGGGATAACTGCTGTCGATGGAACATGCAGGCGCCCTTACAAATGTCACACATTATGCATGTGCTACAGTCCTGAGCTCACACTGTTATCCTGACTCATGTCATCTCACAAAAGGCACCTTAGCATGGCCCAATGCCTCATGATACTTAGTCCACACTGTCAGGTCCCATGGCTATCGATTCTCTCATCAACAAAACTCTGTACTGCACCTCTAGCTGTTTACCTGTTATGTTCATGAAGCAGCTGTTGGCCCTGGTTAATAACACAAATCCTCTCCGGGTCGTGTAGCTGTAGGTTTTTGGGTGAGCACGGCCCTATTCCTTCAAGACTGGCATTTACAATCAGAAAAGAAGGTTAAGACTCCATGAAAGCCAGAACAGAGCCTCCATCACGTCCAGGAAGACCTTCTCAAAATTTTAGTTTTGTCTTCATTCTGAGACTTCGGAGACTTGGACCCCTCAGTTCCCTTCAGCAATCCAGTAGTCCATCTGCTCTCTTTACAAAGTCAAGAATGAACCCCCTATAATACCCTGCAAATCCCAGAAAGGAACAGACCTCCCTTACTGTGGATGGGAAGTCTGTCTTTCCATGGTTGGTTACCAACACCGACATTAGAAGCACTGAGTGCTGATTATTTCACTGTTTTGATGTCTTACTAGAAGCGCCACACCTGGTTGACCATGGCAACATTTGTCCATGGCAACATTAAAAAAACCCCCCACACATTTCTCTTTGCACTGGATTAAAATCCAGAACCCCCTTTCATACCTTTTTCCAGAAACGTCTTTTTTTATAAATGAAGATGCTTGATAACTATATGAATGTATCATCAAAAAAATTACATTTCTGTGACTGAAGCTTCAGTCCATGGTCACTAAACCACCCAAGAGCCTGAATGCTTGTCGACCTGCAAGTAGGTACTCATCAGGTCAAAAGTAAAACACCTCTCAGTTTTATTCATATTTTCTTCATATTCTTCATAAGAACTCAACTATCCACGGTACGGGATAGACGACTTTATGAGGAAACTGCAAACCCTGTAGCTTCCTTTGCTGTTCAAGAGTTAATCCTTCAGTATCTAAAGGATCTATAAATGACTAGGGAGGGCATTTTGTATAGGTCACACTGACACACCACACTGTCCCCTTACTGATGCAAAAAAATCTGATTCTGACTGTACCTTAATATCGCTAAGACTCTCCACCATGGCCAGGGGATTGGCATGAGAGAATGTTGATGGGATGGAGTGGGAATGGAAATGCACAATCAACTCATGCATTTCAGCTACCCCTCACCACAAATACCACTCTTGGCTGCCCTTTATTCAGTCTCCTTGAAGTCCTCTGCTTGGAGGACGTGGGTCCACATAAACGCTTTAGACAGTGGCACCAGTCACACTGGAGCTATAGTGCATAGCCTTGCAACCCCAGCCAGAGATCTTTGTCCTTCTCTGCCTTCAGGCAGCAGCAGATTGTAAAAGCTTGATCCCTTGCCATTGATCCAACACTGGGAAGAGTAGACATAAAAAAAAAAGTTAGCTAATGCTCACCTTTTAGGCAAAGACCTTCAGCTGTGCTGAACTACATTCATGCCTAGGGCTCCATACATGAAGGGTAGGTATCGACCTTCTACTATTACCATGTCTTTACTAGCCACTTGTACTTCTCCCACTTCAAAGCCCATCAGAGTATATCACACATAAGGGAGAGACAGTCTGACAGCCTGTGAACCAGGGGATTTTCTTTGCCTGCAACACCTCCTCCTCCTTCAGGTACTTTTCACTTTTGTGACCTGTTGGGAGTGTCTCCTCCAGTGGCAGCTGGATTGGCAGCAACTGTTGCCACAGTATAATCCTGAGCCTCTGTCTCATGCCTGGGGCATTCCAGTGCATATTTGCCCTCTTCATCACACTGCAAGCAGATCGGGCATTTCCACTCCTTCCAACCCATTACCTGTTCTTCCTTCCCTACTACTACTGCTACTACCACTGGCTACAGACAGACCTTCATCTGGATTACTCCACAGCCTTTCCTCTGTGCCTGCATTTCCACCCGTGTCACTTCTTACAGTTCTGACATGTACAGTTCTGGCTGTACCGTGGTTTGTGGAGCACTACAAAATGTCTATCTTCACCTCCTCTTGCAGGGAGACCTTCTCTGCGTTCCTTGGACTTCTGTTCTGCACATGCTTCCTGAAAAGTAAGTGGTCCAATTTCTGGTACACCACCAACTGACTGTGGAGCATTTCATCTTCAGTTTCTACCGCTGGCTCCCAGTTTCACCACATCGCTTGGGTCACATGGAGGCTCATGGTCAATGGCTTCACCCCCTTTCCAACATTTTGTTCACATTTAAAAACTTACTTGAGCTGGGCTAATGTTTATCCCATAGACATTTTCCAAAGCAATAAGTACTGGTGCAGCAGTATTTCTCTTTATTTCTCTCTGCTATCTCTCTTTTTGTTTCTCCTTCAAGAGCACAAAGGACAAAATCTACTTTCTGTATACTCAAAGGCTGTGCTGATAAATAAGCCTCCAACTGCCTGAATGATTCTGATAATGGGTTATTTTTTCCACTATATTCGGGCACCCACAAACCAAGGTGGCGTCCTGAACTGTTTAGCAGCTGTGGCCGTAACCCTCTGTTCTTCTGTCATGGTGTAATACCCTATGGGAGGACCTGCTGACTAGCGTCACAGAAACTAATATACACCTTCCTTCAGCAATCAGGGACCCTGCAATACAAATAAAAATCCTCAGCCCACCACTTACTGCAAGAGCTGCCACTGTCACCTGTCGCCTTTGTCTGCCATCAAACATGATTTGAAATGGTTCACTTTCCTGAACCTCAGAAGACAGCAGACAATGAACACGTCTCCCTTGCTCCACTCCACAATGATGACATCTGGGAAAACGAAGTCCAATCTTCCACCCTGTTCCTAGTATCTCACCAGCTGTATCTCCCACAGTCTATTTAAAAACAGCTTTTGCACCAATCAGAGTCAATCTCAGACATTGTTTTCTACCAATCGGCAATAACCAAATAAAGAGTTCCAATGGCCATTACATCACATGCAATACTTACACAAAATGTCTCCATATACAGATGTTCTATAATACATAAAAAAAAAACTACTTCTGCAATTATTTGGATTCACACAGTGGAGTGTGTGGCACCAGCATTCTTTATGTGTTCAGCATTTTTTCGTTCTTACCCTCTCCTCTTGATGGCTCATTCTTGACATGTTGGTTTGCTGTGCCAAGAACCATCATCTTGATTGTTCTCAGCATCCATGGGACAATCTTTGCTTCTCTCCCAGATATACGGATTTACATAATGGCAGTGACAATATGTTTTTCCTTCAAACCCCCCCCCCCCCCAAAAAAAAACTGGTGTGGCAGCAGGCATTTTGATTAACAGATGCTAACAGCACTTCTTCCCTGCTGAGTTGTTTGCATAGAATTGGGTGACTTTGTGTCCTCGGAACCCATCTTTCATGGCCCTGCAGGCGTGGAGGAGTCTGTTCTGAGCTGTTTTTACTTCTCGTCTGTTTACAAAATTCTTTATGCTTTAACCTAATCTGCCCTATTCAATAAGCACGTTGCCAAAAAGTTCCCCATGTTTTCTGTAAGTTGTGTCCCTGTTCAGGTTCCTGTCAAGATGTTTAAAAATGGTAATTTCAAGTCTTTCAAATTTCAAAAAGATCACAATCAAGCATAAAAGTTCACATTAACATGGTTTTCCCCTTACACCAACACTATTAGCAAACAGTTGCAGTTTATTAAACATTCTGTGGACCTGTAAATTCAATGCAGCTGTCTCAAGGCCAGGAGCCATGGGTCACGTTGCGTGACCCATATCTTCTAATCACACTGTGTGACCCATATCTTCTATATGTGGGTGGCCTGCTGATCGCAGTCAACACTGATGGGAGCCTGCAGTTCCACTGCTGTAATCCCTTGCACCTGACCTCCTCATGTAATGCATCCACTTCGCTCTCACTCCCATTTCCTTTACATCAAATTAAGATGAAGTGAATTACCCCAGCGGCTCCTAGCGATAGCCAGCAGAGATCTAGCACAAGTATCTGACAACGCTGATGTTCCGATGTAGTTAATAACAGTTAATGGTCATTGCAGGTCCATGATGCCCCTTTGGAGAATGACCAGCCAATGCCCCCGGTAAAGAAGTGGTGATTAAACTGTTTTAGCACTAAGCAGTTTTAAAGAAAGTCATCAGCATTCAGCTGGTGGTTACATCTGGGAGTTTGTTACATCTAACAGAGAGCTGTTGCTCTGATGTCAGTCAATATGTAAAGTAAACAATGGTTGGTGGCTGTTGAGAGATCACTCTTGGGGTCAAGAAGATCCCTGTCAGCCAGGGTTCACACTCAGGACACACAAACATGTTGCAGAAACTCCCAGAAGCTGCATGGCTTGGAGCCACAGCCCTGGGTTTGGGCGTCTCACCGGTTCCGTGGGACGTCTCGCCCAGTCTGCACACTCCAGCTTTGTCTGCTGTCCAGGACCTCTCAGATGGAGGGGGCAGAGGGCTTGAGACCTGCTCCATCCCTGCCATGGAGGACCCTGTACAGGCTGCTCTTCCGATTGTTGCCATTACCATCCTCAGAGACTGTCATTTAATAACTGCTGCACTGAGCTGATCAATCATTTCAAACTCATTACTTGGATATTAACTAAACCATTACTGACTAAAGCAAAGGAAGGAGAGGAGGGTAATATGATTTGTTTTCTATTTTCTGACAAGGGGTTACTTTTTACAGATGAGCTATACACTCACGTAAAATGTAATTGTGTAGATATACAGCGCCCAGATTATGCGCAGAAGTTATGGATTAGTATCGGATGTCTAATATTGAAAATTGCCGAACATATCACATGTGCACAAACTTGGAGTCTTCTGTATAACTGCATGGTACAATGAAAATCTATAAACCAAAAACCAGTTCAAAGTAAAGCTATGTAGATCCTTCTGGAAAAAAGGAGCGTAGCCATAATTCAACACAAATATTAATTCAAACTCCTTCCATAAATTATAAACTCATTAACTCAATAGATATAATTAACTAACAGAGAAAGAGAAATTTAAACAAGGAAAGAAACAACAGCAAAACAATCAGAAAGCTTCTCCTGAAGTGGTGGCTCTACTCTAAACCCTAATCCCATATTCGGACTATAATTGGTCGTTTTCAAATTCTTAACAAAAAACTAAAATATTATTTACAGATAACACACACCATAAAACTGAATATCCTGGATAAGTCAAGCAGAAAATGTCTATTTTCACGATAATAATGTAAAACAAATATTCTTGTTTTCCTTTCATTTATCAGCAGAAATGTTCAGTGCTCTATGGTCTTCTGCACTGAGAATTCCATAATCATCAAGCTTTTTCAGATTTTCACGCACATGTACACACACACACACACACACACATGCAAGGACACTCTTACACACACCTGCACAGACGTGCACACACACATACTTGCATGTCAAGGTAACTGATAAAGCCATTCAAAAACAAACTTTCATACCCATGCAGACACACACACGTGTGTACAGACACACGCATACAGTACACATGTACATGCACAGAGACAAACACCATGATACTTTCTGCTAATGATGAACCAGCCACTTAAAATGCCGGCCCTGAGAAGCTAAACAATGATTACTGTTATTCATCATGCTGGTGTGCAGAAAAAGAAAGTGCTGTGTAGGATAAAGCCTTTGTGGCTGTTTTGCTTGCCATACTGTCAGCCAGGCAGGCATATTAAGAGGAGGGGTAATGTGTTAATTTCAACTCCCTCTGCTCTTGGGGACTCATAAACACATGCCTATGTGAATGTGTACACACACACACACACTCATACTGAAGCAGGAGTCACCAAAAAAACACACACCCCCCTAACTTCACCTTCTCCACATGTTTCCCCATTCTAAATCTGGCTGGAGACCAGATGGGTTGTAACTTAGGCTCTTGCAGAGTGGTGCGAAAAACAGCCACTGCTGTCTCTCTCTCTCTCTCTCTCTCTCTCTCTCTCTCTCTCTTCTTCCCTCCTTCTTTCTGACGTGGTGGTGGGGATCATTCCCACCGGCCTCCGGATAACGGACTGCGTGCGGAGAGTCCAGGAAATTCCTCCAGGCGCGGGGTTGGGACTTGGCCGCCCGTCTGTTATTGGAAAAGCTGACTGGGCGGGGAAGGTGGCGGGGAGGGAGTGGTGTCTGGGGTGGGGGTGGGGTGGTGGGGAGGGAGGTTAGAGTGGCTTCCTGGAGTCCGTCAGAAAAAGAGAGGGTGAGAGCAAGAGTGAGGCCTCATGCGCCGATTTAGAGGAGCTTCAGTCTTGTTTTATCTTCCTGACACACCCCGACTACTGCCTGGGCGTTCGTGCTGGGGATTAAAAGGGGAGAGAATTGAACAGGATGGTAAGTTTCTGGTTCCCGGGTTTGCCGCCGACTTTGTGCATGTTTGCTGGCTTTACTGGGCATGCGCAGTTTGGTAGAGGGGAAGGTGGTCCGCTGCTTAATCATCCCAGGGGGGTGAGCAGTAGTGCTGCTGTTATGAGATCACTGAGCTGCTGTTTACGTGACTGTTGTGTTTCTCTATTTGTTTCCCACTCTTTCTGCTGCTAGGATTGGTGTATTTTAGAATAGCACTGTGATCTCGGAGATGGAGAGTGGAGTGATATTTAATGTGCAGCCATGGGGGTGGGATGTCTCCATGCCAAAAGTCCTGGCAGATTTAAGAGTTTTGTCACACCCTTCCCGTCCAGTTTCCTTCCTGCTTTACTCTCTCCATGCTTTTCTTTTGCTTTTCTCTCTCTCTCTTTCTCTCTCTCTCTCTCTCTCGCTCTCTCTCTGAGGCCAGTAGCTGTTGTTGCTCCACTTCACCTCCTCCCTGCATTTGGTTTCAATTACCCTGGCCCTCTGGGATTCGTGTTGCTATAAATAAGTAACAGTGGAGCTTGCCGTAAAAAGATTGCAGTGTTATCGTTGTGTGTGTGTGTGGGGGGGGTGTCACTGATATGAAGGATCACTCTTTTTTGCTCGTGATCCTCTGGCTACAAGGGGCAGTCAGGCCTTGGGGGGAGGGGGGTCTTGAGCAGGCGCCAGTTGTTGATTTGTTGCTGTTGTGATTTGCTGGGACAAGGTGAGTTTCTGAATGGGAAGCGTGGACAAAGACTGCAGGTGGGGGGGTCGGGGGGTTATTCGTTGGCTCCACAGCTGACAGGGGTGATCAGGCTCTAGTTACCTCCTCCCTGCCTCCCTGTTGTCACTGATTCAGAGGAGTGTCTTTGAACTGGGCCCTAAACACAGCCATTAGAAGAGCGGAACTGGTCTTGGATTCATTTCCAGGGCTGTTCATTGTCTGTATTTTTTTTAGAGGGTTGCGGCTTGAAAACTTTAAAAGGTAGAAAAGTAAAGTGAAGACAAAGTTATCAAAACACCAACACCTTAAAGAAAGTGGCAACCACACATTTTTCAAGAACCAGCTATTCTCAGTTTCGCTTTTCAGGGTGTCTTCACATAAAAATAGAAGTACTTCTCTTATCATGTTCTCCACTATGTAGAAAGTTTCTTGACCACTTTTTGTTGACTGTATAAAGTGCCTAAAGTGCATTGCTCTGCTCACATATAGCCTGTCACTGTTTTCCTTTGAGTCAGATTTGTTTGCTCAGCAAGTTTAAGGATGCTTAGCAAAAGATGGCTGTATGGGGCTTTGGTATGTAACACTAGCCCACTTCAAAAGAGCTGCCCCTCCTCATCTGTTTAACATCAAGCATGCTGGAGCACTGTTGCTATCTTCACCTGAGTGGATCAGAGGCAAACGTCTGAGGAACACAGAACAGAGGAGGAGATGTGCTGCTGTGTGATTATTAGGGAGCATCCAGTGATGAATGCTTTGATGGTCCTCTATTACGTTATGCTCATGCACAGTGAAGGAGCATAACAGAGGAAGGATCTGAATCAAATGCTGTATGTAGTATATTAAATAATTTTTGATATCAAGAAACCTTTACCACAGGGACTGATACATATGTGGTTTCATATAAATGAACTTGAGCTTTTCACACTAGATAACCAAGGTCATTTTGACCATTTAAAAATTTGGAGATGTAATAAATTTAACATAACATACCAAGCATATCTATTTATTTGTGATCTTTATTAAATCTATACATATTTGATTGTTAAGAAGTTAATATTACAAATCACAAATACATTCTTACCACAGCAGCCATTTTGGCTGAATGTATTATGAACATGGTCTGCAGTTGTTCCTTCCTGCTTTTCCAGCACATCTCAGAAAACATCTGGTAAAAAGCTAGCAAATAACTTTTTTTATTGATTGATTTACCAAATAAAACAATATCAACAGAATAAAAGCATCAACAGAATAAGCTAAATAAAATTGAACAGGATAAAAGAGAATGTTTTGGCCACTGAGGAAATCTGTGTTGAGGCTAAACTGTGACGGTGATGAAGAGTTGTCATATTCAGATAGTGATGCTTCCTTGCTTCATGGTAGGTCGCCATCTGACTACTTAAACACTGATATTATTTCACAGATTATTTCACACTACGAAAAAGTTATCTGAGCGCTTCGAAACCTATAGTTCAATATGTTCAAGATGCTTAGGTTGATCCAGCTGGCCAAAAATGTTTCTAGGTTTTATCAATTAACAAAAAGAGCAAAATGAAAGATTTACAGTTGTCTTTCTGGCATTTTATGACCTATTTTAACATGAGAAGTGTTACATTAAACATTAAAAATACACATGCAATGGAATCCTGGAGTTTATTTTGTTAAAAAAAATAATTACACATTTGTTAGTTGTGGAGTGCCACAAGTGTTCAGTTAAGGACCCTTTTTATGTTTCATATACAGTATGTTCCAAAGGCATGTCATACACAGACATAAAATACGTGTCCATTAAAAGTCCATGTTAACTTTTTGCCAGTGTATTTCTACACAAAACAGAGCTGTTCTTGACATTTAAAATGGGAACTAATTACTTTGTTGCTTTTTAAAATTGTGGCCACAGGAGTTTTATTTAGCAGCGCTTTTCATTTTCCATGTACGGTATGGTTCATGTAGTTGTCCTTATTCACACTCCGCACCACAAATATAAAGCGCTTGTGTCCACCGAGACACTACATTTTTCTTGCCACTATATTTCCACAAACAGCAGGGTTGTTTTTTTGTTAGTGGACTTGTTCATTTGAACATGCAGAATTTGTTGACCCCTATTTTTTTGTTCCATTGCTTTCCTACAGTAGTTCTCCCTTGAGGATGGAGAGAACCGTATCATACCTTTCCCCATATCTAACAGTAAATAAAGCTTTTTTTCCTGCAACCCTTTTTTTTCTCTCAGTATTTCTTGGATAGAACAGGTGAGGTGTCAATTCACCAGACTCTGGCTCCTTATGCATCTCAAAAAAAATGTTTTAACCCAAGCAAAAGCTTACAAATCGTATTGGTTCAACATTTCATGCACATCCACATTCAACATTATGGCTCAGTTTTCTGGCAACATGACTTACAAGGGCTTACTGTGGCCACACTTTTTACCATAATTTTCATCATTAATGAATTGACTACTTCATTCCATCCATTCCAGAATTCCTTGTACAAATTTGTCATATAAATGTATATTTAAATTTACATGTCATGCATCTGCTATGCATTAATATGAATCTGCACTAAGTTCGAATTCACAGAAGTGAAGGAAACTAACAGGGGAAAAAAATTCATTGTGTATGACTGCCTGAATCTGGAGCTCTTACAGCGAGCAGCCAATGACGTGACGTAGTGCCTGGGAAGAGGGATAAGCCATGAGCAGGTGTTTCATTTGCTGCAGATTTTTGACAGTCCCTGTGTTTTGGTCACCACTTAAAGCATCACCTTTTCTAGAAGGTTCCAGCTCCCTGGCCTGCCAGATGTGCCTCCGAAAACGAAAAGCACAGGAGACGTGTGTTATAACAGCGAGATTTAGTCACAAATCCTGTACTGCGGTATTCTTGGATGTAAACCTGAAAATAGATGGCGTATAGAGGCAAAGCAGTATGATGCACAAATGCCGTTAGCTTTTCAGCGCTTTGATTCAAGGCCACTGTGGAAAGGTTTCTGCACTTGGTAAGTGTATAATGAATAAATCACAATGTGAGCATGGTATGATATTAGCTGCTTATAAAAGAATGATTGGTTATAGGCTGTTACTGGGCAGGTACACCTGTTTGTAGTAGCAAAGGTCAGGAGGTCATGGCTTACATTATGTTATCATTCTGTTTACACACGGTGGTGCAAAGTAGGGGGATTTGAGGGATATTCCTCACACATAGCTGCCATCAGGTGGGGACATACAAACTGTTCAAACATACTTAAGGATGGGCTTGTAGGTGTCTTCTCCTCCAAAAATCCATAGGCAACAGCCTTAATACAGTGACATGTTAACACTGCAATTAAGACTCTTTTTTTCAAAGTTATGGTTTTGGCTCATAATGGTGTATGCTAATTTTGGCTCCCCAGTGTGATATGATTGGTTTAGTCATTTTAGTATTACAGCATTGTATATAAAACTGTCATAAGGTTTTAGTGTTTGATCCTTAAGGTTATGGCCTGTTATGTACCTCACTATCTCACATTAGCTCAAATGTTACAAGGCCTTTGGAGGGGAAATTGCTTGTCTGACTTCGCTGTGAAGCTGTCGCCTGCTCCTGCTGCACGTGACCCCTCAGATGTGAAATGCCATAATGTTTCTGGGTTAGGCTGCACGTGTGCAAGGGGTTATCGAAGAGAACCCAGCAACCTCTCCCTGCTCTGCATTCAGCCTATCACGTTTTCTCCTTGTCTCATCCTCTCTGGAGGCAGCTGAAGCAGAGGAAAGCCTGCTGCAGGGTATTGCACTGAATATGTCAACATGCCACGAGGACTGTTAGCTATCTCTGCTCATGAAGAGCACATCACCGCTAGGAGGTTTCCTTCTAATGGCGTGCGGTGTGTTCTGTAGAACTATGGGCTATATAACATGAACATCAAAAATAGAATGCTTTGGTTTAAACGGAACAGAGCTGCATCAATAATGCCACGTAGTCTGGAGAATTATAATGATACTCCACATTTGGATAAAACGTAGTCCCCCATTGCCAGTGTCTGCCTGACTACAGTGTGATGTTCACAGATCGATAGCCCTTGATCTTCCCCTGCAAGTCACTGTGACTTTATTTCTCCTCCTGCTCTCTTTTACTGTACAGCCTTAAGAATTGAAGTTTTAGATCCTGACAAGGGTAGAGCACAGAAGAACACTCTCTTGCCATCTCTACCTCTCCCATGGGAACGAACGGAGTTTAATTTTCCATGACCTGTCCCTCAACAGTTGATGTCTTTTGGCAGTGTTCTTTTTTAGCCTTTTGTACCCTGGACTCCTGATTCAGGCAAACAGTTTCAGAGCTGGTTAAAAAGACAGCAAAACCTTATTTCATGCCCTACTAGCATCCAGTTATAACTAAAGTTATAATTAACATTTTTGATTCAACTGCTTCTTTAAGACCGCAGACCATAGCCCTGAAACGTTTAATCACTGTAGGCTATGTGTAACCTTTTAATTCTTTGTGTTCCTTCATTTTCTCCCTGTGTTTTATTGTACATTCATTTTGGAGTAGATGTTTTGTTTCTCTGGCTACTTTATTTTCAGCTTGGTAGGGATGCTCCGAGGTGATTGGAGCGCTGAGTTGATGGAGTGCCGAGGTGATGGAGCGCCGAGGTGATAGAGCTCTGAGGTGATGGAGCTTTAGGGTGATGGTGTTCTGAGGTGATGGAGGTGATGGAGCTCCGAGGTGACGTAGTAGCTGGTGCTTGTTGCTCTGAGGAAGCAGAATGGAAGGGGTTTTCAGCTGCTTGAATGCTTCAACACAACATACACAAAGGATTTTTGCCATGAAATATTACTTCAAAAAAAATTGTATATATAGATTTTGATCATTTTTCTGCCAATTACTTCTTACACCCTCAATTATGTGGTTAACAGAACATGTAATTAAAGGCAAAAAGATCCTGTTCCATAAAAAGCATAAATTAGACAGAACTTTGTGAGTCATATGTCTCAAAGGCTGTGGTGATTCACTGAGCGACTGGCCTACAAAAGCACGTTTGTAGATTTACATAGGGAGCCGGAGGACACTGACTTGCCGTATTACCAAAAGAATAGAGGTCATAATATATATCCACTTTTGCCTTCCTCTTGTGGCCTTGAAAACAGTGTGAACCCTGGGTCACTCAGCGAGGTGCGTAACAAGGCTCATATCTGGCCCCGGGCCCTTCTCCTTATCCAAAACATCCTTAGCATACAACAATGACTAATAGCCTTATTGTGTTTAAATATTAAAGCTAAAAAAGAACGAGATGACTAAGTCTAACTAACGACTAAGCCAAAGTATCTGACCATTCCTAATACATTTAATAATTAATCTGGGAAGATAATCATGTTTTTCGTGTGTCAGCTCCTGAGTGAAAAAAAAAATTGCAGAAAAATAACTTGCTTATTAGACCTGTACGTATTGTCTTGTTTGTCAGTGTACTTGCACTGCATGGCTGATTTTGGATGATATTACATGCAAACTGAGAAAAGAGGGATACTCTGTATGTTCAGCTCATTAGATCTGAACCGAGGACATTTGCATGTGTAAACCGGAGGCGGCTGCGCTTCGCTTTTGTTTTCAGATGGCAAATTCTCATGTGAAATGGCACTGAGCCAAAAAAAACTACAACAACAACAACAAAAAAAAAACTCTCTCTTATTTTAGAGAGCAGAACTTACTCAGCTGTGAAGAGCACTCATCCCCCTGCAGTTAAAAGTGGAATGCCAGAGTTTGTCTTTCCCCCCACAGAGAACCATTAGCAAATGAATTATGTTGTTTTTCCTCAATGAGTCCCATTAGTCATTTCACAAACTCTCATTAATGCAAAATCTATGGGCTGCTGTACGAGACATGTGGACTACTGTATAGAAGCTGCTATGGCAAGCGACCTAAGCAATAGATGACTAATCAAATGACTATAGCAGACACATTAATTCTGATATGCATAGTTTTTAAGGCCATAGACTTGGTGTGCAATTAGCTCTGTAGGGAAGACAATGAGGGTTTCAGTCAAAGCTTAAGTCTCCTATGACTCCTATGTGAAGGTCCAGATGAACACTGTATAGAATGTGTTGGGTCAATAGTCATTAATTCCCTATGTAATTATTAGTTTAAGATGTCACATCTTTTTAATGTGTAATCTCAACATAATTTTACCATATAATCCCTATATAAAAAGCACATGTACTGAAGCATATAAGTTCCATCTCTTCGTCTTGATTGTCTTCCACAAGCATGAGGATTTGGGCGCCAGCTTTCTCCTGGCTGTGACTAATTCTGTAGCATGCAGGTTCTCCATACTCAGAGTTTCCAGGGTGTAGACACATGGTATATTCACCCATCTGCTATGTTTGCAACATTTTCCATTTGGCTTTCCGCAAGGCTTCCTCTTTTTCCATCCATTTCAGCAGAAAGAAGCCAAAGAACCAGATCTTTCTCACTGTTGTCATGAGCAACACACTCGAGCCACCTCCCTTTCATGTCATGGCCCTGTATTTCTGCTGGTTATCTTTAGAGGCAATGCATTGTGGGATATACATATGTGCAGCACGCCGTGCTGTTCATTTGCAGTTCGCTCTGATGTGCACTAACGCGACACACTATGTGCTTACAGTGCAGTGATCCTACAGTCTGAAGCACGATAATGACCAAGTGCCAGATCTGAAACGCAATGATATGGAGAAGGCAAATAATCACTAAATTTTTCATCATGCACTCTTTTGCTTCAGACCTTTCACTGAGCTGTCCAGAGTCATTTGTTTCAGTTAGCGTTGAATGTGCGGTTGTCAAGTGCGATTGGCTCTGCTGCCGCAGCCCTGGTGTCCCAGAGCTGTAAACTGTAAATTGTATTTTGGCCCTGAGTTATTAGGCTATTATTATGGCATTGAAATGTACAACGCCTTCTGCCATTCTCAACCAGATGATTAGAGTCCAAGTTAAACGGCTGATACGGCAAGCATCAGTGGCACAGGGCCAGAGAGAGGGAGGATGGTTTTCAGTTATGAATCAAAGCTGAGCAGTTTTGATTCCTGACTCAAACCGTCAGTCAGCACAGCCAGATCAGTTACTTGACTAGTGTAGACCATCAATGGAGATGGGAGTGAGTTTAGCCTTTTGTCTTTGTCCAATTGACATGTCCTTTTGTGTTCTTCTCTGCAGATGACCCAAGAACAGTGCACTCATAGGAACAATGTCCAGAGCACCGAGAAACCGCAAGTGTACAAAGTGGGCATCTATGGCTGGCGGAAACGTTGCCTTTACTTCTTCGTCCTCCTCCTCATGATCCTCATCCTCGTTAACCTTGCACTCACCATCTGGATCCTCAAGGTCATGAACTTCACCATAGTAAGTGCTACCTTACTCCCCCCTCCCCTTCCCCCAAAAAATGTATGAACTTTGCTACTACACAGGGAACATTGATTCTTTAACGGACTCAGGAGGAAGAGGGAAATAATGGCTGCTCTCGCCACAGGGGTCCTCCAATCAGCGCTTGGTAATTGTAGGCCGTGGCTAGGCAGAAAGCCACTTTCATTTGGCTCACAGTGGTCAACCTGCTTCCAGCGTTAACACAGGACTGCCTCTGCATCAACTCGCACAGGTCCTACTGGGCGAGGCTTTCCTTTCCTACCTCCTGTGTGACTACTGACCATCTGGAACTGCTTTGACTGGGCTCTGGGGCTTTGTTTAATTGGGAGAATCTCCCCCAGTTAAGCAAAAATAGTTAAGGGTCAGATCATCTGCCCTTCAAGGGGGCACATTTATTGTCTCATGCTCTCAGGTCTAACGTTCGTAGGAGTATTTTTTTTCATTGTAAAGCTTTTAGGCGTGGTTTCTGGACCCAGTAGTCAATGCTGTGTGGGTTTTGTCCAGGAGAAAGTCATAGCAGACGTTTATAACACAAACGTAATTTAACAAGAGCGTAGGTTCTTTATTAGTGGGACTTTTATTGAGAGCATTAACAGGGAATATGATCTCTGCCTTCTAGCTATTCGGTCTACCACGCCTATGAATCCGTACCAGAAATCATAGATGAAGCACTTTTTCCACAAAATTTGCATTGAGCCTGGCTTGTGTTGGTCACTTTAATCAAAGGCTTGGACATAACAATATTTTTGGCTTTGCAAAAAAAAAAAACTGTAAGAATGACAATATCTCCATTTTTTTTAGAAACATCAAGCTTGTGCTCCTCTGCCATTGTAGCTAACTGTGTTTGTACTGCGCTTGTCACATTCACAGTCACATGGCATGTAGTGCAGTCAGCTGTGGCAGGGCGTGGGTGTGTGTGCAAAAATCTACAGTAAAATCTACAAGAGACAGGGGAACATGGTATAAATATATAGGCCAATTAAAGGAAAGGGGACACAGGTGAAATCAATAAGACTGAGGATTCACAAGATGTGAGACAATGGCAGAGAAAGTAACCAAGACTAAACCACACTGTGTTTAGAGCTATAGGAACTACAATGCAGAGGGGGAGACCGTATCAGTACGTTTTTATTGTGTTTGTAACTGTAATGTGATTGCAACATTTTAAACTATGATGCAAGTTACAGAAACGAGTAATAACATTAGTGTAACACACTGCACTCTATACTATATGTTAGAATTAAATGAATGCTGTGAGACTATACAACAGATATTCCTCATAGAAATAGAAGAGAGAGATGCTAGATCTATAGAAGGTCTCTCCTCTATAAATACCAGTGTTCTCCCTCAGCAAGAAGAACTCTTTCACCTCAAGGCTTAGAATTCCTTGAGTGTCGGCCAAATGTTTCTGTGTAAACAGTTTTTCTACAACTGATGAATCAAAAGTAAACACAAGCTAGAAGTATTTCCCCAACATATTACATCAGTATTACTGTCACTGTCTCGTACGACATCAGTTTGGTTTACACATTCTAATAACAATTGTCCAATCATGGTAAGGGTACAGAAAGCATCTCTATGGGTAGGACGAAAGTTCCAGAACAAGAATTCACCAACCAGGCTTTATCTAACAGTGGAGGTCTAGAATCCGCAGCTTCTGGCTTGCAATACTAACAGTAAAAACAACATTCTCACACCTGCAGTGCAAGCTATGGCCGCTACGTGGGTTAAAAGTCATGCTAGTTTTGATGTGAAAAGCCATCAGGCTGCTTTGGAAGGAAAATGGCATAAAAGATGGCAGGTGCACAGGGGAGCTGTGGAGATCAGGGCTGTGGAATGCACTGATGCAGATGAGCAGCTGGAGGTTTTTTTTTTTTTTCCAGATTTGTGTCACCTGAAATTGCCCGCTAACCCATCGATGTGGGCTGACATGTCAAGGCTGGGGAAGACGTGAAATAGCGAAGGTCCCCGAATACCCAGGAACTATATCATGCCAGTACCGAGCTGGAGCAGACGTCATGTAGACAACCATATCTCCCTTCTCGAGCGTGCTTGACTGTAGTGTGACCAACAGGATGGGTTACAATCTTAATTCATGTTTGATTTACTTTTATATAAATATACAACACTGCTCACTACACTAAGCAGATATTGTAGGCTAATTATATTAATTGGCATACTTAAGACAACGGGCCATCAATTAATGGGGTAAATAAATGTTTAAAAACAAAGATATGAAACATTTTGTAAACATTTTTGGAAAGAAAATATTTGAAAGCAGCTTAATTCAAATAAGGAGCATAATTGATGATGAGTAGAGCAGCTGAATTTTTGCCAATTTTGTGTTCAAAATTGGATGAAACATGAATATGAATATCTTGCATGCAGGATTTATATAAGT
>JAOXYF010000003.1:15720048-15760197 GCA_028565775.1 Sternarchorhynchus goeldii
CAGATAGGCCTAGCCCTCCACGTGCTGTATGTCTTTGTAGATGACTTCTTGCTATACAGGAGGGTTATACACTCACCTTCGAGGTAGTGCGTTTCATGATAAACAGTCAGCCTGGAGTCATGTTGGAGACGGGTTTGGAGTAGGCTCCCAGTTTCTGGCAGCTCTATTTATATCAATAAGAGAACTGTTAGCTTGTGCTGTCTGCTCTCATTCAAGTACCACCTCCTTGATACCCTCACAAGCCATTATGGAAATGTATGTCACAAGCAGTGCGGCGGCTGTGGAAGAATCCCACTAGCAGCTTGTCACAAAGGCTTTGTGTAAGCCATGGGTCAAGTGTGAATTCAAGTCAGAAGATCACACAGCATTGCAAACACCCACCGGTGCACATGTGTGTGCACATGAGTGTGCACATGCACATACCTGCAGCCCTCAGAAAGACTCACATCTCAATTTATAGTACTCTTTGTGGGAGAGGCAATACGTGTTCTAAAACTTCTAAGTGACATTACTGAGGGAGAGTTTTAGTGGCCTTTGGAGAGTGGAGACTCTCCAGTAGGATTTAGGTAGCTGAGGTTTCACAGGCTTGGATGGCGGAGGCAGTGCCTATGGGAAATTGAAGGCCACTGAGGTGCCTGTGTGGTTAAAGAGGCTAAATGGCCTGCACACCTGTGGTGAACATTCAGCTCATTTCTGCCTTTCCGAGGGAAGCAGCTGACTAAGAAGTAAAATTTACCTAGTTTGAACATGGTGCAGAAAGATAAAAGCTAAGGTAGTAGGAAGAACATCACATGACACATGACCTCAAAAAATATAGGACGGGACAGATCTGGAAATATGCTCACCCCATAATATGAAACAGTCCCTGACAGTCCCTGACAGTCATAGGAATGGTGGGGTTTTCAGTGGGATTCATGCAGGATGGCTACAATCTGGACAGAGTAGCACAGGAGTGAATTTGCTCTCATGTGTCATAATCTAGTATCCACAGGGCAGGTGGAGTGTGTACTAGAACTTGGGGAAGTTGTGACAACCACATAAAACTCAATGTGCCACTCTCTGCATCACACTCCTCAGCAAAGGGAGTAAAGGGGAAAAAAAAATACTGCACAGGTTTGGTGTCCCTGGTCTGTGTGGGGACCTATTTTTGTAGGATAGGTACTCAAGACTGTTCCTCCAAGAGTTTGTTGTGGGGGAGGGTTTGGACACTTAGTTTTACTTTAGACGAGTGGAGTTTTGGCCGAGCTGGGTCCCCTCCCACCTCTGACCCGTTTGTTCTCTCAGCTTTCAATCTCTCTTGCGTCATTGCGCTCATCTCATGATGCAGGATCTAGCGAGATGAGATACACGCCCACACGAAGCACAAATGCCAGCGCCCTCGAATCAAAATACTCTCTTGCTGCCTTTTACAATGAGTCAGTATCTCTGTAACTGCAGAATTCAGTTATGTCAGATTAGACTTTCTGTTGTTCATATATTGTTGGATGGTGTGACTTTTTTTTTCAACATTTATGTACCTAAAAGGGCCGTCCAGTAAGCCATGTGAGTTTTCACTACTTAGATTTCATTTTCACTCTTCCTTCAGGCATTCAATCAAGATGAGTCATCTGTGTTATGTCGAGGAATCCGGCGCGAGATAGAAAGTTATTGATTAATGGTACTTGGACAGGAGAACAGAATGAAGCACAAAGGCTGACCTGGTTTCCACTACAGGGACACCAAAGGCACTGCCGGCCCTATGAACTGACTGCAAAGCTGTAACTAATGCTACATTCATCTCCACTGACCTCAGGTCAGCTTACTGCGTGTTGTCCGTCAGCCCACACAAGAAGACAAAGATTCTTACAGCATCTTTTTAAAAAAAGAACATTTACTTTTACATTATGTGGATACTCACCTGCCTTTTGACACAGCACTCTTAGTAAGGAAGACAGTTACAAATTAAACCTATACTTCACGTATATATATTACTTTTTTTCCCCACTGATTACTAATTTAAGCAAAGCACAGTGTGGTGAGAATTGGCTAGTTTGTTGGTTAGTTGGCTGGTTGTTTACTTGTTGATTTTGTCTACTTGGCTTGTTGGTTGGTGACTAGTTTGGTTTTTGGTTGGATTCAAGTCATCTGTGTTGAGGCGGAATTTGTTTTGTAATGTGCAATACAAAAATTCTATGGTATTAATTCGAATTATTCTGTCTTCCCTTGAGCACACTCTGGTGGAGACTGGAACATGTTCCAAGGATTACATTGTTTGGATTATTATTATTATGGATGCGTCAACATGGTCACTTGGTTCGTGGTGCGTTGCTAGAAGACCAGGTTGTCTAAATCTGGGCTCCAAGCCAAGCATCCCTCAAAGAGCCTGCGGGCTAATGGGGCGAGAGACTGGAGCCCAGGGCCCCCCTGCTGAGCGCTTGCCCAGACTGGTGGCACTCTTCGGGGAAGTGTGTCACTACTGTGCAGGGACTGATCTACGACCCCTGGATGCTTCAGTGTCGCTCCATCAAAGGGCAGTGATGGAGCATGGCCTCCTTGTCCAGCTAGGAAATTGAATTTGCTCCTGCCCGGAACAGCCTGCAGTGTAACCACTCGGAACTTGCTGTTACTGTGTTGGTGAGAGCTGCTCCCCTGGTACAGATTGCTCTTGTTAAGGCTCTGGGCCAAACCCTTGTTCTGCCAGTGTCAAGGTTCAATGGGACAAGACCAAAGCAGAAAGAAATTGTTTCTGGGCCAGATTTGCCCTTGGGATTTTGCTTGTTAAGATAACACTACCAATGAGAACACTTGTCTCATGATAGCACCTAGCTGAGAGGTTACTGTCCGGTATTTTCTGGGTGTTTGACTGGGTGTTTTTGTGGAAAAGTGGTATCATTTTTAAAATAAACATACTGGTAAAACTGGACTCTTGTATAGAAATATAATTTGAACTTTCCTAGTAGATGAGGAAGGTGTGATAGACTTGTTAATTCCGTTAGCAATGTGGATTGTGTCCTGAAGGGGGCGCCTAGCAGCAAGTTCAGGATGGGAATGGGATGTGCGCCAGGAACAAGAACCATTACAAGAAGTAGCAAGTAAATGTAAATGGAAAACTAAAGCATCTGTTCAGTGGGGCATCATTGTGGGGGTTTTAGGGGGAGGGTTTTAGGGGGAGGGGGTGTTGCTCTGCAAATGCATACATTTACATGCACAAACTACCACTGCTTCAGTCTATGTGATTTGTTTGTCTACTTTAATTATGTTATCGGTAGGAGTAGGACCAAACGTGGTGTCTGCAAATCCAATATCAAGGCACCAGGTGTTCACACCATCGGAAGTAGAATCTGTTTACTTTCTACGATGAGAGAAACAATTGCTTAAGGCTACAGGACAAACAGAAGAAGACAAAGCATTTAGCTGAGTGTGACTCGAGGATCAGCAGGCGAGAGAGATGAAGAAAACCGAGAGGGAGGTAGTGGGCCAAACGTACTACTGCATGGAACAATTGTGTTCTCATGCAAACCAGGGGCTTTGCATTGCACAAATTGGCCCGATTTGCATCCAAACAGCCAGGCCACCAGCTTGTTTCATTCGCCGCTTGCTTAATTTGCAGATTTTTTATGATGCGTGCGTGTGTGACTCTGAAACTCACCACTGAGCAGCAATCCGGAAAGGTCAGGCAGAGCAAAAGGAGCAAAAAGGAAATATAGCATCTCTCCCCAGAATTAATTGCAATTGAGATGAATGGCAACAAGCAGACAGGTAGACTGACCTGAGTCCAGTTTTGTCTTTTTTGTAACTTAGAGCTACATTGTCTTATGTGGGGAGGGGGGCAGGGAGGCATAACCAGTGTCAAGGATGTTTGGTGTAATGGGGGGGGGCAGCTGTGGTGGAAATAAACATGTATTCCCCTGGGAAAGGCCATGCCATCTGCTTAGTTAAGACAGTCAGCAGTTTAGGCAGTCTGGCTATGCTCCTCGGAGAACGGAGGATGGGGCAGGGGGAGAGGGAGGGGGGAGGTAGTAAATACAGACACCGCAAGGATGATCAATAATTGGAAATATGGTTTAATGAGTTTCTTGAGTCTCAGGGTTTCAGATGTTTGCTTACAGTAGTTTTGGTTCCTGCAGCCATGCTGTTATATCACTGTAATGTAGAGATTATGTCAAGATATGTGAGTGATGTCATACATTGGAAAACCTGCTTCAGATTTTAGTGGAGAGGGAGTGATTGTGTTCATTAGCCCATGTGGCACCATCAGAAAAGATCTAGAACTACTGACTACAAAACAAAAAAGATCCAGAAGGACTACTGACTAGCAAAAAAGATCCAGCAGAACTATTGACTAAGCTTTCCAGAAACTTTACTCACACTGAAACTCTACTCAGCCTTTCATGCCCAATTCTGGAATGCTATGCTACATAAAGCAATAAAGCATATTTAAACCTGTAATGCTGCATTATCCTAATAAAACTGAATGATGTGATACAACAAAGTAATTACATTAAATCCCATGGGGCACTTATGTTGCCAAAACACCTCACCAAGATAGAAGACAATAAATGCAGTTTTTTGTTTTCAAAAAATACTGTTAATACAGAATACAGTTTTATTTTTATAAACATGATTTTTAAGAATGTAGTCAATAACTGTCAACATTGCATATAGGTGTATTGTTTATGGGAAAAATAAAGAGGAATAAAAATGTGTTGTAGTTTTGCACTATTATAAACTCAACATATCCTTCAAGTACTAGTGGTATCGGGCTACATGAAGGGGTACAAGTTAAAAGGATTTCCAAGATCTTTCAGGTGTGCAGAGGGACTAAACTCACCTACTGAAGAGTGTTTTAAAGAGCCACTTTTTCTCTTTGACCACAAAATCCACTTCAGTTCCAACAATGGCTCCTGCCTCTTTTATAGCCCATTTTGACAAGTAGTCTTTTTCTCTGAATATTTCTGTTCTCTAGAGATGCCGTACTACACTGTCAACGCTTGGCCCACATCTTACCACAGGTATTAACACAATGCATATCTGGTCAACAAAAAAAGGAATTGGCTTTAATGCGTCTTTCAATCCTTGCGCACCTGTCTGTCTTCCTGCTCAGATCTATAGAACTTCTCTCCCTCTACATCAGCACATCATCTTCAGCGATACAGGGGTTTTGTGTAACCATGTCCTCCTAAAACCCACTGCATGTTTCTTTAATTTCCCAGGTGTTCAGTTTGGAGAAAAAAAAAAATCTCTTACAGGGCTCAGAGACAGGGCCACAGGCTCTGCCTGAACGGCACTGGAGCACATCAGAAAGCAAGTTCTGCAGGGAAGCTGATTGTGGTCTTGGCAGCAAATAACCCAGTGTGCATTTGATTAAAGCAGGATGATGCCCCATTTCTCCACGCAGCCTCCCATTGAGTAGACAGTGCTCAGGGTGTTAAAGGCATCGGAGATGTCAAGAAACGTGATTCTTATTGAAGTCGCGGCCTTCTCTGGGTGGGAGGCTGCTCAGTGAAGTAGGGAGGAGGACTGCTTCCTCCACACCGGGATTGGCCTGGTATGCAAATTGCATGACACCCAGCTGCTCAGTCAGCTGCTACTTTAAATGCACTACAATAGTCCATTTGAATAACTTAATGCGAGAGGTGAGTGGAACTGGTTGGCCAGACCGCGGCATGAGGAGGGAATTCTCAGCAACTGACTCAAGCTACTTAAAGCACTGGGGCTTTGTAAAACTGCAGCGATACATTAAATAGAATAGTCCGTAGACTGTTGGCCCAGATGAAATTACACATAGCACTTTACAGCACCATATTAGTATTCATGTGTTTCATCTACCATCACTTATTCAACAGCTACAGTAAAAAAAAAGGACCCCAAATCTTTCAGAATATGTGCACAGGCAGCACGACCACCACCGGCATCCCACAACCTTACGCTATTACAGAGCTGAAGGGTCCCGCATGTTCAGATGGCTGTGCTTGACGTTCGCGTGAGAAGACTCTGAAGCTGTCGTCCTTAACCAAGCGAATGCGCTCCCTCCTATGGAAGGCTGACGCAACTCCGATGTTACTTTTTGTACCGTCGTGGGCTTCAATTAGCAGGCAGAGACTTTTGGCACGTTGCGGGTCTCTGTGGACAAACATAAACGCAGAGGGCAAAGCACAGTGCCCTTTGTTCCTCGAAGAACACCCTACCATTGATCAAGGCCTTGTTTGTGCCTGTGAAAAAAGAGAGAGAGAAAGAGATTATGCATTATGAAAGGCAGAAAACGAGAGTGGAGAAGCTGGGTTAGGTCAGAACGCCTTTGAAATCCAGATCAAAGCCAGAGCTGGACTCCCGGTAGACGTGATGGTTAACCCCTCCCGTTAAGAGTGAGCAGAGGGTGTGGCCTGCATACTGCAGGTGGCTGAAGGCGGGGATCAGGCTCGGATGATGTGCCAGCATGGGTAAATACAAACTGACATAAAATGAGAAGCATGGGAACTGCACTGTAATAAATATTTACACATTAAAAGGGATGTACAAGAGTACAAACTTTGTCCTAACTCAGGAACAGGCTTTGAAAGGCTCAGGCTAACACTCGAGAGCCTGAGGCATGAGATCTACATTTATTTGTGGAATTACAGAAAATCAGTCATAATCCATAAATGGTGTCAGTGCTTCTGATTTATAAGCAGGCAAGGTATAAGCGAATAGAGGTACTTAAATCAGGTAGGCTAAGGTCAAAACTGGAACAGTCTAGAGAGCAGAGAATATGGGAACACTACTCAGGACTTCCTGCCAACACTGACATTATATAAATGGCTAGTGACACTACTGGGCTCTCTCTATAGACAGCTGTGATGTAACAGGACACGTGAGAGGAGGGGCCAGGGCGGAGGAGGGGCCAGGGTGGAGCCGGAGCTGTGAGTTGGTGATTATTTAGGAATATCTTCTTGAAGAGCACCCAGTTAGAGACCAGCAAGTTCAGCCAGGTTTTTATGTACAACCCAGACATGTTTAAGACCTAGCGGAATGCTTCATTTAAATGCTGCTGCACTGGAAAGGAACTCCGGCTACCTGGAGGGACATATCGCCACGACACACTTGGACAAAAGTGCAGTAAGCACCTGATAAAAAAACACTATATAAAAAAGGCTGCCTCACGCTGCGTGTGACGTGAAGCACAGGCCGTGTTTGGGTCTGCTGTCCGCACACGGAGGGGCACATGTGGCGTGATGACTGTGTTGGGATTTGCTTTTCTCCTGTCTGTCATGTGGTGTAACTTGCATGATAAAAGTACGTAGTGTCGCTGTGTCACGGCTCCTTTGTCACACTGGAAGTGCTGGAGCGTGGGCGGCGGGGGCTTTAACAAAGCAGCACGGCACGTGCGAACACACCCAGGTGGCTGATGGATGAAAAGATAACCTGCTTATTTGTCATTTTGCTCAACAGACTGCATCAGTGCATGTTTATACCGTATCATTTGTATTTCTGCGACTCCGATTCCTTGTACTCGATTGTGTTTTATGCTTGAGGTGCTGCTATACATCAGTGCCCCCGAGATGAACTGCTGTTTGACCGGCATAAAAATGAATTTATAACAAAATAAGATTTTTGCAGTCACGCAAATTGCCTTTTTGTTGTTAAACTGCAGTGGCAAAGAAGACCCCCACAGAATGCCACAGAGTCCAGTTTTTTGAAAGTGTGAAAGACATCTGCCTTTAAATTGCATCTGTATTGTGGAGAGCTCGAATAACCCCATTCTCCCCTGGCAAAGTTTGTGCGAGAATGCTTCTGGTGAGCAGTGATCACAAGCTAGCCGGCCGCAAAAAGTGATGAAAGAGTTTACAAACTCATTTATTAGTCTATTCTTTCTGTTCACAAGAGCACCCCAGCTAACTTTATTTCAGTACTGAAGAGGCTTCAGTACAATGAAATCCTCTTTTGTGATTTTGAGGATCTACAGAACGCTTCCCAGCACCGCTGGTGTGCAACATCACGTGAGATGGCTTTGGACGTCACTTCAAAAACTTTGCAATCTCGTTTTGCTTTTAAATAGCATTAGCAACATTAGATTCACTGAAGTCTGTTTTAAAGGTGCTTTCAGTTACATGGCGCTGCCGGAAAATATTTCATTCCTTTTACTGCAGAGTAAACACCGCGCTTTCCCTCAGGGGAAAAACAGACCTCGACAGCTGAGAGAGAGCTATTCACCTTCTGACCTGAAAATTCCAGTTCTCCTATATAGTTAAGAATAACTCTAATAAAGGCTTTTATATTTTGCTTTTTTATTTTTCTATAACAAAAGGTCATCTAACTAATGGGTGCCAAGTATAGGTTTGAAGTCAAACAGGTTGTATGGGTTATCAGCCAGCTGGCCAAGTTTCAAGTTTCATCTGAACTTCCATTAAAAGTATTTTTTGCTCTGTGGAAGATCAAAAACAAGGTGGGTAAAGCAGAGTTCTGCTCTAAACCAGGCTCTCTTATCTGTGAAGATCAACACAATCTGTGGTGACTAACACTCCTATCGTAATTATGAAATTAGTGTATGCAGAGCATTATCAAGCTGTCAGGAAAAAAAAGGCCTTTGAATATTTCATGCTCATAAAGCATTTGTCAGGGTTCGAGGACCTGCAGAGTTTAATGTGTGTTACTGAGAGAGATACAAAACCTCTACATACAGACATTCCCACCATGGGGCATGAAATGTGTTCAAGCAAGCTGAAGCAAGCAGGGCATGTTTGCCTACTTATCTAGTCATAGTCAGCCTTGTGCCTGTGCACGCATTCTTTCAGTACATGATATGGAGAATTTTGACAGACACACTTAATTCGAATTCTACTTAGTTGGGCCACTGTTTCTCTGTTTGCAAACTTTACCCAGAAATGGAGAAGCTCGGAGAGATGACACCATCACTGTTCTGTGGAACACATAAGGTTTTTGCCTGGCAAAGACACTCGAGGTGCTTCTGTAAAGGGGGGTTTAAACCTTTTACCCATTCCCACGCGACAGAATCTATTAAGGCCTTGGTTCAGGCACTTCTCTTTGATGTTGTTCCTTGAAAACAAGGCCATTCAATCTCCTTCTGCTCTGATTCAATAAAGCAGCACATGACAGGGAAGTGTGTGTGTGGGAGGGGTGGGGGGGCACGTAAATTTCCTGAGTACTGATTTTTTTTTATAGAGCCTTCATCAGCTGTCCTAGATGCAGAGCAGGACAAAGAGCTTATTGTAAAGGTCTTCTGAGCGTATGCATTCTGGATGGCGTGGACTTGAGCAAGGATCAGCTCCTCCTTTATCCTCTGAGGGAAACGAAGAAAGTGCGGGCGAGTGGCGTGCGAGAGAGTGAGCGCCACGAGCGACCGGCCCTCCCCTCGTCACACGCGGACTCACCAGGCAGAGGCCAGAGGGGATTACGGGAGGACTCCCTGAGGCTCCAAGCATAATGACTGAAGGTCATTATGTCTTTATACACTGGAAATGTTACAGTATATACTTGCCACAGCAAATCGAAAGACTGACAAGAAATCTACACCTGCTAATCAGGTTATTTTTACGCTCAGTTAACCTTAAGACAACCTGATTAAGGTGTTTACATGACTGCTGCCAAAGCTGCAGTATGGCCTTGGTTTAATTAGGACTGAATTTTTAACATGCATGTAAATGGAAAAGTTTATGTACTGGCCATCAAATGTGAGTAACCTTAAGCCTCTGTGCTCGGTTTGTCGTTAACAGTTTGTCGTCAACAGTGTCTCTTCTCACAGGTGTAAGTCGGATTGTGTTTCAGAAGGCTGATTACAGAACGCACTAAGCATGTTCAACATGGTTCAAACAAACTGCATACGAGCTTTCCGCACTCTACAGCGTTGTTTGTGTTATGCGAGCTTTCCGCACTCTACAGCGTTGTCTGTTGTTATGTGAAGGTCGATCGATTCTGCTGTCATCAGCACATCAGTCTCAGAAAAGGACGGCGTTCGTTGTTTTTGATGTCAGAAGCGTCTGTTTGAGTAGCTGTACCAGAAGAAGTGACACCTATCCCAGTGCTTGCTCTATATAGATTTATTTTTTCTTTCACGAAAGATCATGTCCTTCCATGTCAAAAGAGCAGTAACAAGATATTACTGCATATCGGGTCAACAAATGGAAAAAAGAAAGGCTATTGAGAAATAAATTCTTTTTAAACAAAAAGTGCTGAGTAGCCGAGGACTGTCGCCATTGTGCTGAGACAGATCAGTGACTCATTTGGCTCCCTCGACGTGATGTGACTTCTCTTGATGTCCAGTCCTGTACTGGCGCCCTGCACACATTGTTCAGTGTTCGAGGGCCAGCCGAGACGACTGTGTTTGCCCGGCTAATGAACCGCGTTTGGCCGCCCTCCCCACACCGCTCTCCCTCTCCGCTTGGTCGAGCTCTTCCCCTGGACGTCCAGGCAATGGTGCGTTCACATGACGGATCGACTGTCAAGGGCTCGGCCGGCTTCGGACAGGGTGATCAGATCCCGAAACGGGGCATCAGGCAATCTGAAATGCAATTCCACCGATAGCCATCTGAACGAGTAAACACAACAAACACGCAGCATTGTGGTTATCGTCTGTTGGCCCAGGGGTTTCTTTGAGTTTGTTACTTTACTCTGTGGAGTATTTTTCTTTTATCTGCTTTTTACAAAAACTTTTAGCAGCACAGTAAGAGGTAAAAAGTCAGAGCAAGTTGAAAAGGCCATTTAAAATCAGTTTTCTCTCGATTGCCGTCAGAGTTTTAAATGAACGCAAAATACTTTATTTTTACGTTATTGACCATAAAATTTTAGCAATTTGTCACGGTGCATCAGGCACCCAGTCAGAGCGTCACGCCCACTGTCACACACCCCACACCTCACCTGCTCCCTTTCTCCTGATTACATGTGCCTTGTTCGGCTCGTTTGTTTCTCCCTCTTATTTAAACCCACAGGAGCAACTCCTTCAGCGCTTGCGTGTCACCTCTCGCTCCCCGTCTCGCTGACTCCCTGAGTGCGGGTGAACCGCTGTGATTCCGAACTCTGCTGCATTTCCACACCTCAAGATTTCCTGCCAGCGCTTTGGTTTTTACTTTGTGTTTTTGCAGTACGTCAGCTCTTCACTTCTCTCCTTTTTCCTTATGGAGAATAAAGAAACTCCAATTATGCACTCGCATCTCCCTCCTGCTCCATCACCGCCACTTAATTATCACTTTGTGACCCCACTAGGTGAGGGTCGCTTTATCTCAAATGCTATATGCGTCGGCAGATGATCTAATTTTATCTTATGGATGATTCATCTAAAAACAAAGCATAAAAAGAAAGTTTTAGATGAATAATTTTCTTTTTAAATAAATCTCTTCACTGAAGTCCTGGCTGTGTCATAGGCATAGGAGTTCAGTGATGAGACGCGCTTTTGCATTATTTATCATTAAAAAAACCCTCATTGGTAGATTACATGCAGAGGGACTTTAAGACTCTGGTATGCTAATTGATTTTGTAATCCATGGCTAAATTCTGCTCCATAATCGCAGTGTCAGAGAATCAGAATGAAATTATGCTGGAGGAACCATAAGCAGCTTCTCTAGGAGAGGAGATGTCTTCTTAACTGTCGTTGATCCTTACTTCTAAAACAGAAAAGCATCTCATTCTTATGAGTGGACAGTCAGTGTATCCTGCGTTTTATATCAAATGCCACATGTCACATCAAATGTGAGAGACTGAAGATGCTGGAGCGAATAAAATCACTGCGTCTGGGTTCCTGAAACCTGCAGACAGCTCCGCTAGCATCACAACAGTGATCCCAGCCTGACCTGGTCGAAGGTGTTTTCCCTTCGACACGCCGGAATTACAATCCCAACCCTCATACACCTACACACAAAGGACCCTGTCAGTTTCAGACAGCTCCTTGTTCTGGAGTGCACAAAGCCTGTCAGATATTAAGCTCAGAGGTTGGCTTGGGATGAATAGTAGGACCATGCAAATGAAGGGTCGTGGAAATACGTCCCAAGCTGAGGTGTTGTTTTCTCTCTCCACCAATCGCAGTCCGTGGTTTAGATCCCAGAAAAAAAGTGCACACTGGGAACACAGTGACCACAGTAGAATGACAACCTTGAGAAGCCCACGCTCTCTCCATCCACGTCGTGAGAAATGTCTATTTATTAGAAATACCACCTCATAGTTGGACCGCTAGATTGTGTTTTATGTTTTAGTGATTCTCCAAGTCTTTGTTCGTGTTTTTTTGCAACACTACCATGACTGATGCACTCAGACCAGCACCACGTCCTCTACTATGCCACTTGACTGTGAATGGTTGTCACCAATCAAAATCCAGCGAACAGTGCTCCTGTGGTCAGAAACCAGCCAATGGTGATAAACCAGTGACTAATGAACTGTGATTTCGAGAGGGCTGAAATGGGTGCAAGATAAGCTTTCTTGTAAAGAAAATGGAGATCATTACAGAAGGAAATTATTACAGAACAGGCATGAAAGTTGCATGAAATAATGTAAAAAGGTATAATACTATTGGTGTCTTTTTTTGCATTGTACCCACAGTTTTCACTGCTAATTTCTGGTGAACATTCAGTGCCAAATTCCTAAAACCTACCTTCAGAATTAACATTAAAAGCCAAGCACTGCTGTAACACGTTTCCTTGTTCATAAATGTGGATTGCCAGGGTATTTTACTGTTTGCGTGACATATGCTGCTACTGCATTTGGTCCAAATTTGCATACGAGATTTAGCAATTCATAATAAAACACAGCTCTGCAAAAATACCACCTGAAACTGTCCTGCAGTAAGAAGCCAGTGTGGATTGTACAGTCTTTTCTCTAACGTTTGGCCACACCACACACAAAAATCATCAGCGAAATTTTGCACACACAGCCATTTAGCTAATTGACTAATTAATTTCAAAGGCATGTTTTTGGGTGAGTTGGGGTGAGCACGGTGGCCTGCTTGAGCAGGATCTTGGAATGCCATGAACATTGGCTGTAAGAAATGTTTCTGAGAACTAAACTATAAACAGATATCGAACTAGGAGAGCTACAGTTTCGCTGCTCTACCTTGATTTATAAGAAGCATTCAACTCAGTGCAACAATGGAGTTGTTCTCCGTACTGGTGAAAGTTATAAAGGCTTTACAGTTTTTATGAAAGTGGCAGTTTTCATTTCTCTCACAACTGGAGTTAGTCGGTCGTCTGTGTCTTTGGCATGGGTCTTTAATACATACGTATGAGCTCATTTACATGTCGGTTATGATTGGTCCTCACCTAGGGCACAGGTGAATCTACTGCAGTGGCAAGTTGACACCCCTGTGCTAATTACTGCCTCAGTAACTTTATGAATAGGAATTAAATACTCTGTTGCACATTGTGTGTGGTGTAGCACAGTTGCTGTCAAGATTTATGAATCTGGGTCTCACTGTCTACCTAATTATACTGTGGTTTAATAGAGTGCTGGAATACATTTCTGTAGTTACAAATATTTGCTTGTGTTGGGTTTGTACCTTGCACCCAAGTCCCTATACCTCATGAGTGATTTTTTACTGATAGCTAAATGAAAATGGAATGTCCTTTGTCCATGCCCTTGTGGATTCATATGTGATTTGGTAACGCTATAGACACATGAAAATTGGGCCGAGATTGTCACTGAGGATGAGCTATTGGCAAGGTAGGGCAGGGTGCCCTTTCTACTGCCTGTCCAAAAAGACACAGGCATGACTTATCACACTTTTGTTTCCCTCCTGGAGTCCAAAATTGCCTCGTGTTATTGTGCTGATGCTGTTTTTTCTCCCAGGAGGCAAGACTGGGAAACGCAGTCTGTGTGTTGTCTCAGAGAGGTGCAACCCCCCCTCCCCACTACCCCCACAGCGCAGGCGTTCACGCGTCTATGGAGACGTATAATGGCAGCGCTCCCCTCTGACTCGCACATGCGAGAGTCCCAGCAACCCGAGTCACAGCAACACGAGTCACAGCAACACATCCGCTCCGGGTGACCTCGCATGTGATTTGCCAATCACCAAGGCAAGGAAGCAAGGAGCGAGGAAGAGGAGGAGGAAGAGGAGGAGGACAATGTTACACAGCTGCAATGAAAACGCTCGCTGGTGCCTTCCCTTGTGTCACTGAGCCAGAGATCATCTGCTTTTTTGTTGCTGATATATTTTTTTTCCACAGGGTTGTTTTTTAGGAATGTTTTTAGGATTGTTTTTAGTTTGCCATGCACGCCCCTCATCCTCTCAGTTACAGCACAGCTTGACTGTTGAGATTCATGGCTCAGAGCGAAGGGGGTGAATATTTCAATGTACAGTAGATACTGTAGGAACTCTTGAGAGCTCCAGCAAGGTGAACTGACTGATGTGAGCGTGGAGAAGAAAATTTCTCTTTTAATTTTTTTATCCGTCCAGTGTTGCCAGTCCTGGTGTTGCTCCGAATGCAGTGGCAGTGGTAGAAAAGATTTTAAAAAAGCGAAAAAGCATCCTCTCCACCTCCCTTCTGCCCTGTCCTGCTTCAGAAAGCCCCATGCTGCCTCCCGTGAAAGTCACGCCTGCGGATAAAGGGTGGGGGTGGGGATGGAGCTGCCTCCTCTTCCTCGCATCCTCCCTGTCCATTCACCTTCTCCGTGCTCTCGCTTGCTCGATTCCTGAGCCACCCACATGCTCAGTCACGCGTACGCATGCACACGCACACACACACACACACACACACACACACACATCCTCTTTCTCTCCGGTCCGCAATAAATATCCAACTCCCTGCATTGTGACTGTGGCAGGGGGTGGGGGCGGGTGGGTGGAGGTGAGTAAAAGTCTGTTTACTCCTTGATGCTGCATAAACGGTGGCATGCGAACAGAGAGCATTCCCACTACCTCCACCCTCACCCCCACCCACCTATCCCCCTGAGCATACTCTGCTGGGGACGGTGTTGTGTGTAGGCACACCTGAGAAGTTTCAACAGCCTGGACATGCTGACCTAAATAATTCATCATATGTTACCTCCTCCTCTCTTTTCCTCTCCACTCCTCTGCAGACTCTTTGTTCCATATTTAGGCAAGGGAAAAGCTCCCCCCCCCCCCCCATGGGCTTGCTCACACACTCCCCTCTGTCAGATGTGCCCCTGACATCACCAACTGCGTCCTAGGCTGCGTTGCCTGAACTGGTGAGGGTTAGTGCCCTCTCACTATGACGGACTCTCGGTGCAGGGAGGACTGCAGTACTGCACCTTTCAGCCAGGGGGCAGCAACAAGCCAGGTCCCAGTGATGAGCAGTCTGCCCTAGGACCACAAGGGCTTCACTTTGATGCGAGTGTGATCCTCAATCTGATGTTGAAAGACAATCGGTTGAAGATGGATTAGGCAGACGGTTAAGGATACGGCATGGCAAAACATTATCTCCGATCCATCAGCTTCCAACTTCAAAGCATCAAGCCTACAGCCTGTGTAGCATGAATGTAATGCTGATGTCTGGCTGATCCACTGGGAAATTTGGCATTTTCAAAGCACCCTACATTTAACATACCGCCTATTGGTTTTGGCGAGCTTGTAGAATGTGGATGGGTCGTGATTGTGTGTGTGTGTGTGTGTGTGTGAGTGTTTATGTGTGAGCATGCAAGTGCATTAAGCAGAAGGTTGCTGGGCAGCACGTGATATGAAAGATTGGCATGGGCAGATAAAACCATCCGAGTCCTATGGGATTCCGAGGTCTTGATCTCCATTTGCCGCGTCTTTCCTGAAGTGCGGATCAAAGCTCGCACTAAACAAAGAATGAATTCACATGGCTCACATTAAAGGGTGGGGCTGCTGCCATATCAAACATGGCTCTTATCTTGCGGCTCATTGTTCAGCTTTAGCTGTTAGCCAGCATGAGTCAAAGATCACCCTTCAGTTGGCTTTAATCGCACCGCAGGTTTGAACCGCATGGGTTTTTACATTTTTTTTCCTGAAGCGGCGCCATTAGCATTGTGCTAAGCTTGTCACCGACGCACAGCAATCAGAGGCGAATGAGGAATCAACATGTAAAATGCTAACGGTTAGCCATGCTGCACATTTGTGAATGTGATTTAATTACGCCAGCGACTAACATTGTTTTTTTCATTTTGTATTTGCTTATTTAATTTCTTATTGCAGAAATAATAGTAAAACAGTTTTATAATACAGATTGAATGTGTCAGTCATTTACACCTGTAATTAAGTAGTTTTATGAAATTTCACTTACTGGAGCATTTCTTGTTTAATTTTGTTTTATTTTACTTTAGAATAGATGTTTATATTGTGTTTATTTTCTACAGTTAATCTCATGTTTTGCACCTGTGGCATCTTTTTATGTCTTTTGTTCACTTATATTATCTATGTTTACAGTTAGCTTTGCTTTCAACTAGATGGTTGATAAAAGGTTATCTTCTCTCTCTCCCTCCCTCTCTCTCTCTTTCTCTCTCTCACTTTAGGATGGCATGGGTCACTTGCGAATCACAGAGAGGGGGCTGAAACTAGAGGGCGACTCAGAGTTCCTCGAGCCTCTGTATGCCAAAGAAATCCATTCCAGAACAGTGAGTACACACTGGGGGGCCCTGGGGCCAACATCGCCCAGCTCAGCCTGGTCTCAGCCAGCCGTAACACTGTAGCAGGAGCATGGAGTGGATGGATGGCTGGGTAGTGTGTGGTGTGTGGGTCTTATCTCATCTGTCTAGCTCTGGGAAAACACAGACAGACAGAAAGAGAGAGAGAGAAAGAGAGAGAGAGAAGAAAGAAGCTTGAAGAAGGTAAAGGGAGTAGATTGAATAGCAACACACTGCTGAGATGAGAAACAACTGTCTGCTGGTGATGAGGAAAGATGGTCTCTGGGAGCATCTTATTTACTGTTGACATATTTTAATATTTTGAAAAAGACTGAGACAGGCCTCATGTGGTTCTTTTAAAATGTGATGTCCTGAGAGTCTATATGCCAAATACAGTAACTCGGAGTTTCCGGTGTTCACTAAACAGTGTTTGTGCTCTAAACAGATGTGAGGTGGGGTTCAGAAGCAACCCAGATCTGCTTGAGTTTTACAGCACTACTTTGGGTTACGTTCACACTGATTCCCTCAGTGAATATTTAATACTCCTACTGTGGATATTTCCCAATCTAAAGCATGTTTTAGTCACAAGAACACAACTTGGCCAGTAGATCCTGTGCTGCTGCCGTTCGTGCTGTTGCATTCCCCGATGTAGCAAAAGAGCCCGTAATTATGGAATCAGTTTGTTTTAATTACGGGCTGCGAATGAGCGTTCACTCAGGGTGAAAGCATTTTACATCGGTGCCAGTCGGGCTCAGATTATGCACAGCTTGAGTAGAATGCTCCCTTTCCCCAGCACACACAAACCAGGCTAGTGCAGGAGACTCAAGCTGAGCCGTCCGTACCGTTCGTTCGCTTCAACAAGGTATTGTCATGTGGGGCTTGATGCAGACTCGAAGGCCTAAAACAGCACGATAGCCTCAAAAGTGCTTCAATTCATTGCTGGCGCAGCTTTTTACTGTTCAACTTAAACGTATTTAATTAGAGTAATTGGGGGCCTTCTATTGCATGTCTCATCCAGATCTTATTAGACATGTTTCTTTGGTTGTGCCCCTCATTTTCATGACAGCCAGATGTTCTCACAATGATCCAGTGCTTCCACTAAGCTGAGTGGAACCGGAGCAGCGATGTATAATTTACATTACGCCGATATCCCCTGCTTTTAACACACAACACCGTGTATAATGAAGCAGTCAACCGGAGATGTGAAACGTTCTTGCGATTGAGAAGGAACTAGGCGTCAGCAAATTGCAAAGGATGCATGTCTTTAGGGCAGCCACAGATGCTTTCTGCTCTGCGCTGGTACATCGTTATTGGCATGTGCACTGCAGGCAACAGAAAGAAGCCCAGACAGGCGCCGTGGTTTCAGTTGTTATTGTGCAAAGTCGGCCTTAATTTCCAGTTTACTCTTAATATACACAGAATGAGCCAAAAACTAGTTGAGAAATGGCGTATGTCAATTCAAGGTTACAGTCTCCAGTTGTAATTGCAAACCATCAACAAAAGAATTATTTTTATGCTGAACTCTGCTTTATAATTACTCATTAGCTATAAACAATGTTCTTAAACATAAGGGAATGAATTAATGCTATAAGCAAAAAAAAAACCCCAAACATATTTGCTTAAAATGAAGTAATCCACATGCTGAATAACAAATGATTTGTATACTGTACAAAAGTCTATTTAATGGGAATATTTGAATAATGATTGGGTGATATAATGACAGGTGTGTCCCTGATGTGTTGTTCCTTTTTCAACAGGGCAGTCCTCTCTTTCTGCAGTCATCTAGAAACATCTCCATCAACATCCTCAATGAGAAGAAGCACCTGGTCTCGCAGCTCGTGGCAGGTGAGAGCTTGTCCAATGTTCGCATACTGAACTTCCATATTCGATTCCCCTGGGAGTTAAATCACTAACGCACTGCACTAAAAAAAGACTCGAGAGTAATTAAGGTGACATCTCCTAAGGTTAATCAGAATTCATCAAAGCTGAGGACTGCAGGACCTGTCTGCAGCTGCCGTGTGCACACCGAGGGTAGCAGAAGAGCTAGCAACTCGATAAAATACATATCAGCTTTAGAAAACCAATTTTCGGCTAGTGCTTTAAAAGAGGGAAAATGAGTCATGCAGCAAATGTTAGCCTTTATGGGACAGATGGTAATAGTACTGTTTAATAAAGAAAAAGTTCTTGGTTGCTCTCATGTCTCATGAGATCATACTTCATAACTATAGCAGGAGATGTATTCATTACAGACTATTAGTGCTCTGTAATTGCATGTGTATGGATGCATGTATTATATAGTCCTGGGTAATAGTGCAAGAGTGGCGGTATATTTCAATGAAAAGTAATTTAGCCTGAAATAGGCTAGTTTAGTGAATACAATTATAATGTCATGTTAAAAAGAGGACACGAAAATCACAAATGAATAAATGTAGTCCATCTGAACAGGTGTTTTAGTTACTCAATTTTAAACCAGGCCTTAAATGAAACTCCCAAGGGTTTAAGTCACCCAATTCCATTCACGAAGGGCATGTTAATTAACTGATGAGTTGACTCTGAAAGAGCAAAGACATTCGGCTGTGCCCTTACATAACTGCAGTTTAATCCATGGTGAGCTTGCTAGTATATTTAATATGTAAATACACTTTCAAATTCTCTCTCTCACTGCCCATTCTCCCTACCTTCTTGTCATAATAATTCGGAAATGCCTTGCATTATCTCTCTCACCGTGTACCACGATCTTAAACGGGAGTGGGGAATTTAATACTTCACCGCTAAACTGTGAAATGGCGAACTGAAAGCGTCGATTCTCCCGCCCGCTCCGCAGGTTCTCATGGAGTGCACGCACGCGGCAAGATGCTTGAAGTGAGGTCGAGCTCAGGGAAGCTGCTGTTCTCAGCTGATGACCAGGAGGTGGTGGTGGGAGCTGAAAGGTTACGAGTGATGGGTGAGCACACAGGATTAAACGAGCTGATTTTTCCAGAATGTTCCCTTTCAATCACAGAGACGGCTTTGCCTCTGCTTTTAGCGAGAGAGTTCTTTATATTCTGAAGAGAACCACACATATTTGTACTGTAAAAAAAAATAATTCATGCTGATCTTGTAAATGTGGAGTACTGATGTGGCTAAGTGTGCTCTGAAAAACAGAAAAAATAAGTATTGTGGTTTGTAATTAAAAGGCATGCAGCTACTGTGCAGAACTGTAGTGCACATGTGAGCTCATATAATACAATACTCTTGGGATGGAGGTGGATAAACACTTAGCTGCCAAATTATATAGAATTAACCTGGACAGCATATTGCTTTTTAAAATATACTACCTCTTATCTGTAGTTCGTGTTTGATTTCTTGATTTAAGTTATTAAGTTTTTTCATTTAAACTTTTATATAAACAAGATAATATTTAAATGAGCAATATTATCTTGACCCAAGCAAAATATCGAGTGAAATTCTGCAGAATATATCCAAATAAACAATGCTATAAAACTATTGTTCATTTGGCTGCCTTTCAGTACATGAAGAGACAAATCTATTCTCAGAAGTAACTCTACAGGACTGCTGAGCTGAGAGCATAGCCTGCTATCGACTGATTGCTGAGATTAGGTGCAGATGCAAAACCCCCCCCCCCAAAAAACAAAATATAAAATAAAAATGATTAAAACCTATGTGAAAATGTTTTTCTTGTGTATTTGATGAAATACGAACCAGGAATGTGTTTCTGATATATAAAACAAGACATTAATAAGACTTAAAAGTTGTAAACATAAACAAGTAAAGACTGTGAAAAGAAGAGAAAAAAGTACCAGGCATTACGTCAGAAAAAGCAGGGATTAGGGAGGAAGTTCCAGAACAGCACCGTAATGAGAACTATAAAATCAGAACACAAGTGCGGTTTAGGTGTTCAGATAACTGCAGAATTCCATTTGTCCAGCCTTACCTCAGTCTAGAGCAAAAATTCAAAAGTGTCAAAAGGCTCTCATTCATACACTAGTCATGACTCTTGTTAGAAAAAAAGGTGCCTTGATCATAAGACCTAGATCTTTTTTTAAAATATTATTATTATTATTATTAGTAACAATAGTTGTTGGAGTGGATATATGCATATATCCCCTATTTCATACCCAGTGATGCTTTACAATCAACACTCTGCTTTTACATCCAGTCAACACACACCGGTGTGAAGCAGCAGCCAATCACCCATAGTGTACTGTCAACCAGGAAACTCCAGCTCCCTTTGGGGACGGCTTCAGATATAGGGAGGCAAGTGAGGGTAACACCCAGGACGGAGTGCCATCCATCACTGGGTATGCAGACACACAGTCATTCATGCACGCACACCCACACACACACACCCACACACCATGACAATTTAGAGCACCCAACTGATCTCAGATCAACAAAGGAAAGAAAATGCTGTGACAAATTGTCTTTGTTTTAACAGCAGGGACAACCAAAAGCTCCTATGACCGACCCCTGCTGCATCCCATCATGTTCAACATGGCGCATATACTTTTCAAGAATAGCCCATTTTTCAAGAATAGCCCATTTTCATGGAGCTTTCATGGAACGTACTGCTCAGTGAGTAGTGTCACTAATGTTCTGCGCCACCTCAAACCGAGTGCCCACTGAATGGCAGCTCCCGCTCGGGTGTCGCAGCCGTCCTCCTGAGCTACTGATATTGAGACTCAGAGTGTTGTTTTGCGGGGCTCATGAAGGTCTCTGACTTGCGTATATGGTGATAGTCCTGCTCGAGCACACTTAACGATCCAGACGGGGGATTAAGAACAGCCGAGCGAGGCTCCGGAGCGCGGGCAGAAACAGCACTCCGAACACACACCAATCTAGAGACTGTAGTACTGAGCGAGAACATTATTTGAATTATATCTTCTCAAAAAAAGAGGCTTAATTTTTCAAACAGTACATGTGCACAGAACTCATAAAAAAGCCTTGTACCTGGAAGGTCAATTCTTTATTTTCTCATCCTTCTGAGGTTCTTTCAAGCATCATTTTTATTGACCACTGCCTTACCTGTTTATTACTGCTTTGAAAGCCAGAAGGATACAAGACTCGCTTCATATGGCAGCAGGATTAGATGTAAGCACCTGGCACACAACTCTGCTAATCCCAGGAACTGGTGTTTCTGTTTTACCAAGCTAGCTAATTAACTGGTGCTTCTGTTTTACCAAGCTAGTTAATTAACTCACTGTGTGTGTGAGCAAACTTGGTAACTGACAGGCAGCTTATGATAGGTTGGCTCTGATGTGGTAGGTAGGTGTCAGGATTACCTCAGGAAGCGAGTCACCTGCAGGTAAAGTTAAACTAGTTTAACTGCAAATAGGGAGATTCACAAATTGTAACCAGACAACAAAGCCTGGCCAATAAATAATACAATCAATAAATAAGCCCATAGATCCAATGCGATCAAAATCCAGTCAGGAACAGGCAAAAAGGCATGAAGTAATGAGCTAACCAGGCAGTAATCAACTTTCGACAGAAAGTAAGAATAAACAGGAACGGCTCAGAAACACTATGATAAAGAGAGCGAGACTTTGCAAAAAATGACTGAAAGCAGAGGGTATAATTGGACAGATAACTAGATTCGGGTGTTTTTAACCAGAGATTTGGAATGAACAGGGGGCTTATGGGAAATGTAGTCTGTTCAGGGTTGTCTGGAGGCTACAGGCATGACAGTAGGTGCTGATATGGAAGGTAGACTCTGACAGGTAGACTATGATAACTAGCTTCTAATAGGCAGGCCATGGCTCTGATTGATTGCAAAGCTGTGATATTCTCTACTGGAAACCATAGTTGTGCAGCTCTTATAGGCTGATATACAGCTGAAAATACCAGCTCATCTCCAAAGCATAAATGTTCTGCGAATCTGTATACTGATATAAACATGTAAACTGACATTAATGTTTCAATGAAGGACACTCTGTCACCCATATCGTATAAATGTTTACTTTAATCTGTATGCTTGATCAAGATGATATTATTAGCAGTATCACAGTAAAGTTTACGTCCTTGCCTGTTTAGGCCCTCTAGTGGCAAAATGTTTTTGGTGATTATTAACTTATTATTAACTTATTATTAGGGATTTTTCTAAATGAGGAATTTGTCTTCTGGAGGCTGAGAGAATTGACTGGGTGAGCAGCTGTGGTTAACAGTAGGATTTTCTAACCTGCTGTATGCTGTATACAGCATACTCTTACAGGCCTTTCCTGTCTTAAGACTCTGGCATGTGTCAGGGATACCGAGCCTTAAAATCGGATTGGCTGCTACAGCCATGGATGGGTAAAGGCAGAGCTTACAATGCTGACTGATCACAAGCCCCAGTCATCACAGTCTCTCCCAGTGTTCCACAGTGTTTCCTCAGAACTAACCTCCATTGAGCCCTGCTAAATGTTACAACTAACTTATGCACCGGAGACCTTTTTTTTTTTAAATTATTATCATCACCATATTTGGTCGCAGAAAGGAAAGTGCATTTTGCACCAATGGAAGAGGAGGCTTCCGGCTGCATTAGTTCCAAATCCCCCATGTTCTGAGAGTGTGTGTGTGTGTGTTTTTTTCCTCTGGCCATTTATTTTAGGAAATAAAAGCCATGACTTTTCAAGGTTGTTTTACGTTGCATTTGATCTCGACCCAGCACGGCTCTCAGGGGCAGCACTCAGCTTTCCTTTAAAGAGATTACTCAGGTCTGCTCTACATCCATTTTTTTCCCCTTGATGATTTTTTCTAAGCCACAGTTGATTACGTTACATTCACCGTGGCTTTACCGATGGACTGTAGTGGTTCCTTAGACGCTCCGCAATCTGTGCTCCTCCCTTGATTTGACTTGATTCTGAGGACTATCTTGCCAAGCTTTCGTGGTCTATGTAAAGGCAATTCTCTCAGTCATACAGGACAAGATGTTGAGGGAATCCTCTCACTCAAATACTTTTAGCGACCTGATTGAATATATGCAGAAGTTTGTAGGATGTAAGTAGATTTGTATATCAACTGTAAACATGTTTGCAATGCAGATTTAACTTGTTCTGATGAGTGTAAACATGAGTGTGATTGCTCAAACTTTGCAATATTATTGTATACAGAGATTGATATTGACTCAGTGCAATTACAATATGCATCAATCTAACCCCCATGCAAGGAGGTCTGATGGTCTGTTTGAATAAACAATAATTGTTATGGTTATTTCTCTCTCACTGTGATAGATATTCATGTAAACATTGTGATTTATTAGTTACATAAGTAGTGTGATTGTGGCTGTCCTCCACTGATGGGTTTGAATGTAACGCAAGAAACTGTTGTTCCTGATTGGTCTCCTGCGCCTGTAGCAGGTTTTCTATTGGACTGCTGTGTCAAACACAGCTCTGATATCTATCAGGGGAGTTTTCTGTTTTATTTCAGTGAAGCTCAGCAAGGTCTTGGCTGAATTGCACTAAACTCAATTTATTTCTTTCAGACTCACTTTGCAGCTTCACTCAACAAGCCTCAACAAACTCAATCTACGACTGCCCCAATAAACAACAACCAAAAAAGGCTGATTTAGGAGCAGCATTTAGAGAGTGCTTTTTCGCTTATCACCGCAGGGCATGATTTTCACCCTTTTGGCAAGAAGAAGGATCTTTTGCATCTCACGCTGCTCTTGAACACTTCTCTAGAGCAGCGTGCGCATGCTCTTTGCATCTCATGCGTAAAGCGGTGGTGTTTTCAGATATCATTTTGTTCCTGAAGTGCTAGCATCCTCTTGCTTTCTCAATAGCTTCTTGTTATTGTTGCTGGTTTTTTTTGCCACACACATTCTGGGGCTTTTGTGAGGCTACTCTTTCACAAAATGCTGCCAGTCGCCCAGCAGGCCTTTTTTGTTTCACACCAGGTCATTCTCACCTCAACACCCCTGTCCTAAAGACCCAACCCAGTCAGACTCACCACAAGGCTGGAACCCTCAGTCTCATGTATTGCTTCACTCTGCTAGCAGTAGTCCGAGTTCACTGCTGTTTGCGTCTCGGGTGCATGCCGCCATTGACCATTTCACTAAAACCATTTTAAACGACTCTGAATGATGAATAAGGGCTGCCTTTTTCCAACGCTGGAGTATTCCTTTAAAGTCTAAGCTCCTCATCCCCAGTGCAGCTCTGTATCAAAGCATGGGATTTTGACTTTGGAAGGGTGTGGCGTTTCATTCAGAAATGGATCCAAGCAGGTTAAAGCAGAGCAGCCTCTACATGCGTGCTCCCAAGCACAACATTCGCCCAGAGTTTATATGCTGGGTTGCCACCAGACCCAGTACAAGATCCCAGGCCTTTTATAGGCCTTTATAAAGGTGATTCATGTCACCTCTGAAGGGCCTTTAAATGGTTGTACCTGGAGGTGTTCTGAGAGTAATGTTTTGCTTTAAACACAATGATAACACTGAGAGTTGCAATAAGCCATGCCCAGATCTGTTTTTTTCTCTTACTCACTATATCCTCCTAGATAGTATCTCATGAGCTTCAGCACTCAATATATTAGAACTCTATGTGATCTTTAATGGTATATCATATCTTGCACATAGAACAGGTTTCTTTGCTGGTGTGAGACACAGAGATTATTACAAGGTTAAGGTTTCTGTGCTATAACCGAGAAGAGTAGGGGAGGGGAGGGGAAAGTAAATCATATTAAATAACATGTTTTCTCACATCCTGTTCTCAGAGTCGGCAAAAAAGTTCTTGCAAGCCCTCCTTTCCAGGCATTGGCTTGACAAACCTCACAATGAGTGGTTATTTGGAGCATCTAGTATCTTACCAGAATATTACAGAGAAATGGTAAATAGAATTAGTTGTAAAAAACAGGAAGAGACAGAGAGCACCACACCTTAGAAAATGTATAAGTGTATTTTGTAGTTGAGACGGGTCTCTTGAGGTGGAGTCACCAGGAGTCACCAGTAATGCATTAATATTATACAGAAGAAAATCAAATAAATACAGAAAGATGAGTACAATTTTGGAAGATATGGCTATATGATAGTAATTCATAGTAGTGACACACTTGCTATCAGAATGTTTCGATTTATTGTTGAATAGACAATGTTCTATTGTGCGCTCGGGTTTAAAGACCCTGTTCATTTTGGAAGATAACAGCTGAGTCTCTGATTAGTTTTTGGCCAATAATTCTGTTAATCTGTTAATCAGTAGCATGAATGAGCAGTTTGTGTCATTTTCTTGAATTTGACTTCATTCACATCTATGTGAGATATGATATGAGCTAAACTAATGCTGAAATATATCATTTTCTTTATATGCTTCTCTGTACCTGGACCAGACTCTGTAACCCCCCCGCTGCGGACGCTTGATTACAATGTTTTGCAACTCTTTCAAGATAAGCACAGCATCATCAGATCACAAAGTGTCAGCAAATCAGTCTCCACTCATATCTGCAATAAACTCGGATATAGAAAAAAAAAAAAATCACAGCTTAGGAAAATGGAACTCGCATGGGTTTGATGCGAGAGCTACAATTTAGTTTCAATTTAGCTCTGCTCTACAGGACATTGTTTTAGAGGAAATTAGGACGCTATCAAAAAACACCTGCTAGACTCATAATTTAGTGCCAAGTGCTAGAGCTTTTATAGTCTGTTTTTCTTGTGTGTGTTACAAAGAAATATGAGTTACAGGCAATATGCACTTTAGGTGCCCTGGCCCACCTCTTTATGTTAGTTACCATGACACCAGTTTAATTTTTGTCATTGAACCAAATCACCATTAGGAGAGAAAGAAAGTTGAAATAAAATTAAAATATGTTTTCTCACATCCTGTCCAGTGTTAAGAGACTGAATAAGAAGCTAAAACATGTGAATCTGTGGGAGGAAATTTGGCTGAGGAAAATGAATATTATATTACATCATAGTATTTTATTCTCCATTTATTTTAACCGTTCACCATTAATGAGGCCAAAGCAAGTTGCTTATGTAGGCAAGTCTATTTTAGGCTTTGGGCCGACCAGTCTCGTAACAGCAGTGCGTTCAGTCACTGGTGTGACGGAAATGTACAGCTGAAGTGCATCATCTTGGATGAGCATGACTACAAGCCAAAATGAAAAGCTTCAGTCATCACCCGAAGCACGTAGTTTTACTCTCACGAGAACAACACCATCAAAGTTTGATGGGATGTCAGCTTGAATTTTTAATAGCCCCGCTCGAAGCACAGCGCTTTTACTTGTTTGCTCTGTCACCGCGGCTGGAGAAGCGGGCCGCCTCCCGCTGACCACAGCGCCGCTCGAGGACCAGCGCGGGGTTTTATTAACACGCCGACAGGAAATAGATCGGCACCTTAAATGACCGGCCTTACTGCAGCTCTCCAAGCCCCGTAAGTGACACACTCTTGGGACAGGCCTCGCACAGAGCTGAGCCGCCCTGCTGACTGGAGAGTTCATATTATTAGGTCCCTATAATAACTACGACCTCTTAAGTTAATAAGCGTGGGGTCCAGTCCCCTATGCCAATGCCCCTCATATCTGGTTGTTTGTCATATCTGCTCTTAAACTGAAACTTTAAAGTAGGTATTGCTTTCATCAGTGGTTTAGCTAATCACTGTGTAGAAATGAGGAAGACTGATAAACAAGGATGGAAAACAATAGACTACATATTGGGACGCAACCAGGTACACCAGGTACACCATCGCGCTCCCCCCACTCCGTACTCTTCTAGGTGGCTGAGGAGAGACAGTATAATGAATGAAACTCGAAGACAGCTGAGGGGGATAATGAAACTAGTGAAACAGAGCGAAAGCAAAGCAGTGTTCTGCCGTGGTAATTAAAATGGCCTGTGACAGGGGAAGATGAGGAATAGTAGGGAGGATATTCACACATTCTCTTCCCACATTCTCTCTCTCCCTCTCTCTCTCCTGAATGATCACCATCAGGAGTAGGTCTGCAGGGTAATGATATTACTGTTTTTTCTTTTTTTTGGCTAATGATAATTAAAGCTCATTGATTAGCCTCAATTATAACTCATTGACTCGCAGCAGTGGAAGCTAATTTGAACTAAATACCACACTTGATAAAAATGAGGCTCAGTAAAAGTTTGTTCATTGTTTTTTTGTTGTTGTTGTTGTTGTTTTTTTTTCCCCAAATATTCTCTATTGAAATAGACTCGGCATTTTTTGGAGTAGCTACCTGGAATACTTATGTAACATTCCTGAATTTGATCCCACAAGTTGTTGGTATAAGTTGGCTGTCTTGGCCTTATTCCTGGGTCCCGATATGCTCTATAAGTTAAATATTGGGTGACGGTGGAGATCTCTTTCCTCGTCTGTAAGATAATTCTTATACAGCAGATTGTTGTCTTGCTGGAAACGTAAAGACGTTCACCAGAAGTGATGGCGTGCAGCTGCAAAATACTATGATAGGCATGCTGGTTTAGTGAGCCATATATAGATATCCAACAATGCACCCAGCAAAACTCCTTCCCTATTACACCACCTACATCATGCATCACAGTATGGGTGACAAATGCTAACATTATCCATTTGCCTTCTATGAATCTTACAAAAGCACGATGTTTAGAGCTGATCAAAGAACACATTTCCATTGTTCTAGTGCCCACTGGTTGTGTTCTTTTTCCCAGTCCAATCTTTTCATCTCAGTCATTCCTCAGAAGCGTTTCTTTGAAGGAATTCTGCCATATAGGCCTGCTTCACGCAATCTCCTCTTGCCGGCTGAGGTTGAGATGTACTTGCTGCGAGAGACCAATGAAATTTCATCTGTAGTCTGTGGCGCTGCTAACTGGTGATAATGACTCAAATGTGGTTGTCCTATTCAGCAGACGTACCACGTGGTCTTTCCTGTGGTGATATTCATAAGAGACACATTTATTGTAGCATTGGTGCTACAGTTGATAGTTTTGGCAACTGCACTTATAAAATGTTTCAGGGCTATTACCTGACATTTCTCTTTCTGTTCCAACATGGAAAATAGATTATTGTAGTTGAGTAAAGCAAAAAACATCAATTCAAACACATACTTCTGAGAAGTCAGACAAGTCTACCAAAACATGCTTATTGCATTAAATAAAGTACAAAAAACCCAGATACAAACCAAACAAATGTTTTAGCTTCTTGATATTATCAGTGCTCATGAGGCAACTCTCTCAAACTGCTCTCCTCTAGAACACCCAGACCAACGGCTAACATCTGGGTAGGGTCTGGGACTTCTTAAAGTGACAATACAGTAGCAAGAAGATATATTCACTCACAAAGAAAAAAAACCCAAATACACCAAGAACATCACAACCATTACAAGATATGAAGTACAGACCAAAGCAGTCTCTTTTAAAGATTAATAATTTCTAATTCATACCTTTAGGGAACAACAATAAAAGTTCACAAATCCAAAAAGTTAGGGTTAGGGTTAACCCTCTGGGTTTACTAACCTAACCCTAACCTTCACATCACAAAACTCTCGACACCCAGGAAACATAAACCTTAAAGAGATTGTTTTGGCTGATTCAAAATGACCGATTGCACTTGTGTTCAGTAATTCAGGGTTGTCTATTTTTACCAACATACAATAACTGATAAGGACATGTGATAACATAGACAACATGTGTAGATGAATTGTCTATGTTATATTCAAACATTTCTATTCAATATTATGTTAATATTATGTTCCTGTGCTTGAGGGTATGTAAAAGAGGTACAACTGTAACAGTGAAGATGACCTTGGGCATTAGAGAGAATTGCAGAAGCAATGGGAGCATATGTATCTGCATGTACCAAACTGTTTTTCAAAATTTTACCTCTAGAAAAGACAGGTGAATGTATACAGTAAAAAGATCTGGCAGATGGTCATCACTTTCTAAAATATGCCAGTAACTATTGATAATATTCTCTATTTCTTGACTGGAGGCTCTAAACATGGATTTAAAAATACAACAAAATTTCTTTCTTGTTTTTTGGAGCCACCTTCTGGAGTCCTAGATGGTGTGAGGAACATATATTCTTTAGAGCAGAATCAAGCCAATTCTGTCAATACTCTCAAACACAGCAGGTCCTTGTATAGAATCTGGGCTCTAGCCTCAAAGTCAATTCTGAACAAAATACATCAGTGTCTTGTAAGTTGACTATCACTTTTAGCATGGAGAAAAGAAAACATATATGAAAGAGAATTTCTCCATCACCAATTTTAATTCAAGAGTCCAAAACATTTGTGTTTCATGTCAACATGATGAGTGGACAGAAGGTCTTAAAGTTCATATACAGTGGAAAGAGTTCAAAATCATTCTGCAAACCTCTGTAAATAACAAACATCAAAATACCTTTCGAATAAAATAATGTTTTCTAAAAAGGCATTATCGTTGAAAAAACACGTTGTTCCTCCAAATGACCCAAATAACGTGGCCTCCACAGCAGTACCTTCAATCCACGGACAAAAAAAGATATAAAACTATTTTTGTTTGAGAGTACCACTTCTGCCATATCAATAATACACTGAGTAGGAAGATCATTATCATCATTATGTTGTCTATAAAAATGTTTGAGGAATAACAGACAGTCTCTATGGGATTGTTAGTATATTAAGAAGCAAAATCCATAATAACCAATGTTTCAGTTTTTGCAATGATTATCTGTTGAGGACAATCACTGCAACAAAAATCTACTGTGTCTCTGAGATGGCTAGAAAGGGATGTCACCAAAGGCCTTAAAACAAAATCAACAAAATCAGAAAGAGGTTCAATCAAACTAATATTGCCTGCCACTATTGGACGGCCAGGGAGATTGACTAGATCTTTATGGACTTTAGGCAAAATATAAAATACAGGCTTTGTGGGAGATCTGTTTCATAGATATTGCAACTCCTTATCTATAATCAAAGTTTGAGATTGTGCTTCTCTAAGAAATTCTTCAATTTCTTTTTGAAATAGTTTTGTAGGGTCAGATCGTATCATTTTATAAAAAGTTGAATTCTGTAATTGACAAAACACTTCTTGATGTGAGTCCCTTTCTGAACAGTGTGAAATAAGCAGAAACATGAACACTGCAGTGCTACTTCTAATACTCTCCTTCTGCAGACGCTTGTTTGCACCCCAAAGATTAACAGTCTATGAAATGTGGAACAGGAGATTTCCTTTAGGGAGATATAAGGACGCCACATTTCATGGTTTTATCATGGCTGAATAGGAAACGTGCTGGTGCCCAGTGGCCATTGGATTCCTGTCAGGTGACCAACAGTGAGTGAATGATGAACAGTGCATAAAAGTCGGTGAGTTATACTTAAGCCGCTGCTTTACCTGCGGCCCTCTCCTCAGAGAATCCACGCCACTGAGATAAATCTCCTGACCACTGGTCATCTAGCCAGATTAGATGCTCAGCCTGAGCACTGCTGTGGTATATGTCTCTATGGATACTCAATAGGAAGCCACGAGGAGTCATAAAGTGATAAGAGATAAAAGATCAGGCCTTTAGGACCTGGGAGATGTGGATCCATGGAACTTGGGAGTTGCGATAATTCTTGAATGTGGAAGAATCTCTGGAACTTTGAACACCACTGTTGAACCAATAACCATTATGTTTAGTGGCAGACCCACCCCAAATAGATAACTGTGAAAGAAAATTAATTGAAGCACCGCACAGATTCACACTCATTAAACTAAGTAGAAAACATTGTAAAGACAGAATTGTAAAGCAATATATATCTGTCTATACTTGAAGGCAGCAAATGATTCCTCCCAAAGGAATCAAAAGAACACACACATTCAGTACTTCTAAACATGGTTGATAGTTTGAGCCAGACCTTGTTGTCTCTCAGAGCACAACCTCTGTTGCAGACCAGTGCTTCATCATCACTTTTGTGATAACAAATAGCCTCTTTGCTGTGGATGATGTTATCTTTTCTAACAAATGTCCGTTCCTTCTCTTACTCTGTGTGCCTGTGTCTAACTTGGGCTTCCGTGTATCTGCTCTCCTGGCAGAGATATTTAAGAGTCATTTTGTACAAGTCAAGTCTCGATTCTCTGGGGTACAAATCCGAGTAAAGTGTCAAGTCTCTGGACAAGAGTTCGAGTCGAAACTCTGTTTACAATGAACATTACAAGAGAAAAAGGGAGGAGGAGAAGAGTGCAAGAGTGAGCTGTTTCTCTGACTAGAATGCAGTTTCTCTTACCAGTTACGAGCACCGTTTCATCTGATATTTGCCATACAGTAATATTTTAACAACATTTAGAAATATTTTAAGAAGATTCAGTGGGAGGTCTTATTTGCTCTTATTATCTGTGGTCTCTTTGGCAACTGGATTAGTTTAAACTTGAAATTCACTAAGAATAAATGACATTCTAGTTTAAACTCATTAAAGCTTATTCTAGTTTATCTCATTCTCTATGTGTTTAACCCCTTCTACTAAGTTAGATAGCTAGCAATTTTGTAAAGTTACAGTTAGACTATAATAATTATAGAACCAGTTAGACTAGCTAACTAACTTCCCCCTGTTAGTCATAAAACACATTTGTTCACTGTTTTTCTCTGCCAGGGTTAGGGTTATTTTTACTTTTTATATATTTACTTTTTATCCAAACTACATGCTATCTAACTAGCTAACATGCTATCTAACTAGCTAGCTTGCTTGCTCTCCATGCTAACCTTTTGGTATATTTTAAGATGTCATTTGAAATTTGATGAGATTTGCCACTGTCTTTATTTTGATGCTGCACATCGTGTCTATCTGATGCAAAAGCTTTTGCATCCGAAGGCGATTAGTAAAGGCTCATTCTATGTGGACAAGTGTTTAACATATTTTTGTTTGTATAGCAACATGCAGTGTTGTATAGCAACACAGCATGTTGCTATACAAACAGACAAATTAATAATGTGCAGAACAGTCTCAGAACTGAGAGGTGATTCGCTCGCGTGGGATTAGATGTAAAAGAAAGTTTCATTCAAATGATCAGGAACATTCTTATTTTTTCCCCCTACTCTAAACACAATCCCTAAGTCAAAAGTCGAGAAGGGAGAGATATCATTCCCTAAGAACCATCGTGATGCTTCATTTCTTATACTTACACCCACTCAGGTTCTTGGTGGGCTCCATTTGTACCATCCACTGGCAAGCGCCCTCCAGTGTGGTCTCAGGCCCACGTTGGAGTATATACTCTGAACACCCAGCACATCATGCAGAAGCCATTTTCCAGGTTGAAGTTCCAGCAAACATACACACTGCTGGCTGCTGACGGATAGGTACAATTTGCCCTCACTTGGGCACCTGCAGCATCGCCTGCCTGACATGGCTGCTCGTATCCCGCCTAATGGATGATATGTAGACGTTGGCATTAATCTAGCATAATGAGATGTGCCAGGGCAACACTGTGAGCATTTGTTTGCAAGTACCCAGACTGCAGTTCTTGTCATGTTGGTACACTTTGTTTTTGAACTGGACAGTATGTCTCAATTAACTAAACCATTCTTACAGATTTTTTGAAAACATTTTCCCTTTGAACCCTCCCCGTCCCTTCCCAAACACACACACAGAATTATTGGACACTCCATAAAATACTGTAATATATTTGTACTGTAATTTACTCAATTGAATTTAATTATTCATGATGTATTTAAATTTACATAGTACGATTGCATTAAAAATGACAGTTAGCATTATAGGTGATTTCATTTATTATTTATTCATGACATTTAAATGATATGTAACCCAGAAGCTATTAGGCAGTAACTTCTTTCATATTCATTCATAGTCGTGAGTGGTATTCAAACAATGTCAGCCCTCAGGGATGTCATTCTAATGCAAAAATGTATCCTATGCACAATATCAACAACAACAAACAACAATAAATCCTTTAAACTGCATGGACACACAAAGCAGCTTCATTTCCTACTCATATGGAGAGCTAAACATGACATCGTGTTAGAGGTCTGAAGGAATCTCTTTTGAATTCGTTGGCCAGTCACTGTTGCCCACTGGGGCTGCCCTCTCTCTGGCCTCCACAGAAAGCCATTAGGTGAATCTTTATGAGTTCCTGGAAACACCGCTGATAGATATGCCTGCATGGCCCATAACTCCAGCGATTGATCAGGGGTGAAACCCGCAAACGCGGGAGAGGTCGCCGGTGGCGTTATGGAAACACACTGATGAAATAATTTCAATGCGGGCGAACTTGTGCAAGTTAAACTAAGAAAAAAAAAACTCAAATGGCTTTTATTGATTGCACATTCAATCTGTTTATGGACATTTACTGCGGTCACATTACAGGGTCTCGCCGAGAAGTGCCGTTCGGCGTTTCGGTTTGTACGAATTGGCCATTGAATTTGTTCAAGGAATACACAAGTCAATCAAGGCACAGGTTTTTTAATGTATAAGACAGAAATTATTTATTTTTGCCTCTACAGGTGGTTTATTGAGCTGTTGGTGCAGGAAATAAACCTAAAATTGCCACAGACAACAGATCAAACGCTACACCTTTTAAACAATGCACAGACAGATGCTGAAATGCTCCTATGAAAGTCATGCTGCTCTTGGAGTTATTACATACACTAAAAGGATCTCATGGAAAATTGATATCATTCATAAATCAAAGCACAGGGGCTTTGCACATCTGCATTATAATAGTTATCTGCTCTGTAAATTCTTACGCTGTAAGATCTTTGCCCTGCCACTGGGAAAGCATGTTCTAACCCCACCAGAAATGGGACAGTTAATAACAGAGTCTACATTTCAAAGGAAAGTTCAAACCAAGTTTCTGGTGCTCCTGGTGTTGTTCTGTTAGTGTTTTATATTGTGGGAGTTGCTTATAGCATGTCTCAATTAACTAAACTGTTTTTATTTTTACAGATTCTTTGAAAAAAAAAATTCCCTTTGAACTCCCCCCCCACACACACACACACACACAATCATACACTGAATTACATTCGATTGGTTAGTGACTCCTCTTGGTCTCCACCCACTGCCCCCTTACCTCCTACTGTGAGACATCCAGGTTTTCATTTTTGATGCACCATACCTTTCAATTGTTCTAAGGAACACACAGCAATATTTTCAGATTTAGCCTTCAGATACAGGTTGGAGCAGAATCATAAGCAGAAATCAGGCCATCAAAAAAAAAAAAAAGAACAAATGCATTTATGCAGTTGTTTGTTGGCTCATAATAGGCCCAGCATTATACGGGCAACTCCTGTAGCCCACCACACTCCCTTCTGTTGTCTACTTCAGTTTAGTACTGTTTCCTGGGCCCTGCTGCAATCCACATAAATCCACTTTAATCATTTCACTCCCAGGGGCAACGATTAGCATCTCTGAACTGTAACTGTAGCGCTAGCACCAAAGTGCTTTTATAGTGCATGCGGGTGTGTGTGTGTGTGTTCCCAAAGCCTGAATACCCTGCTACTACAGCACAGCCATCAATTAGCCTTATTGCTACTTCATACATTTGGGAGCATTCAAAAAGTGTCTTTCTCTCAGAGCATATTTGATATTCAACCCAGAAAAGATAGAGCAGCACATCCACATAATATTCTCCATCTTGTACGGGTCTAAGACAGAGCTCTTTGCCGTTTTATTTCAGCCGTATTTTATCCCGTTTAACCTTTGGAAGAAGGTGATGAAGGCGTCTGGAACATCTGAGATGGAGATCCTCTTTTTATCGATCCATAGACCAGGCATAGAGGCTTTGTATAGAATGTTAAGTTTGTGGTAAATGTCGCATTGGCAGTTTATCCAGACCACAAGCCTCCAAACAAAGTCTGGCATTCACAGTTGAGCCTGACCACATCCGTCTGAACAGGTCCTGAAGAAACGCATCGTTGTTTTTCTCCAGGTGTTTGTTGAGCCCATCTGTTCACAAGGTCAAGGGGCTGTTGGTCTTTGCATAATCCATATATGATAAATAAAGGAAGAAAACAACGTTGTCTAAGAGCCACTTCACTGTTTGGGCAGGGCATGTATCTTGGCTAAGAGAAGCTTGTTATTTGCTTGGCCTGGGGGGCTGGCACCTATTCCGCCATTGAAAAGACCGCAGGCCTTCCGGGGGGCGTGGGTGGATAGGGTGGGGGCGCTTCTGTTTCAGCATCTGCTCCTATCCTTGGTGGAAGTAGAGGAGTTGGAGATGGTCTCCTGCCACAGGCTACGTCGCTGACTGAGATCAGCGCTGAGTTTTCATCCCATCCTGAATCTCATATTACAGATAAGAGATGCCATCTAGCCAAGCTCATGCCAAGAGATATATCAGACCCAGAGACAGAACATACTTTCTTCTCTCATATTTTACTTGAAACACCTGTGATATGACCATATACTGTCAGTTTTAGCTTCCTGAATATGAAGTGTTTCTGTATCCTATAGCGAGGTACCTTGCTCAAACAAGTTTGCTTCTCGTGTTTACTGCCTAAATAATAATATTTTATTGATATTAGTTTGCAGGCCTGGAAGAGAGTCTGTGAACTGACTGTCTGTTTGCCTGTTTGCCAGCCTGTTTGAGTCCGTGTGTCTGCAAATTACGGTCCGTGAGTGGACACGCAACAAACACACAGCAGCATAAGGTCATTTTACGGTGCTGTACCATGCAGGGGTACATGTTGTATAAGCTAGGTCTCACTGCGGTGACACACTCTGGTGTGATGTCAAATAAGGCCACCCTGCCAAAACCCGTCACAGCCTGGGAACCGCCCACGTTGTAACCCCTTCCCACCTCTGTTTTAGCTCCCTTCATGTCCCAATCCTTACCATATGGAGGGCAGGGCCTGCTTCACCTGGACCCACTATTACACTCAGACTTATCTGTCCCCTATGACCAGGGCCATATACTATTTTGCATATTTTTTGTGGATTTCATGCTTTCCTGAACAGCGGAGTAATTTAAGAGAGTCCCTCGAGCATGCAGATGGCTTTGAATACAAGGGCGAGGCACTTCAGCCCTGCTGGAAGTGCGAACCAAATTCACGCCCCATTTTTTTCCGCATCCCAAAAGAAGCTGTGGACCTGCAGCCTTGCGTGATGCTGGCAGTGTGTCTCACCCTCGTGGAGCCCTGCAAAAGGTGTCGTGCAAGGAAAACACGGGGAAAGCAAACACTGTACAAAGTAGAGCAAGATTCCCTCCTTTCTCCGCACTGTTTTGCGGGATGGTCCCGGGTTCCGGGTGTCCATAGAAAGTCATCCGCAGAAAGTCATTGTTTGATTAACGAGATGCTCGCATGTGGACACCCATACCGCATTAAAGGCACGACCACTGATCCGAGTCGAGGAGCTAAACCCGTGATGCTGCAGCCCAGGTTGCTTTGGCCAAGGCTTGAGCTGCTTCCTGTTTTGCTTTTGTTTGGGATCCACGGGGATGAGGCTGGGCACGGGCGGTCGATGCCGTAACTTCAGAGATTATGTCCATTGATTTTGGCACGTCGGACGGCCAGAACTAAGGCTCCTTGTTCTGCTTTGTGACTGCAGGGGCAGAGGGAGCCGTGTTCAGCAACTCGGTGGAGACCCCGCATGTCAGAGCGGAACCCTTCAAAGAGCTGCGGTAAGAGCTTTCGTTATTCAGTTGGGGGGGGGGGAGGGGGCTTTAAAGGNNNAAAGGGGAACTGTAATCAGTGAATCAGCACCACTGCTAATAGTAGGCACTGCATGGGGTCAAGTGGTGTGAAACAACTTATATGTAGTCAAAAAATTATGCGTACAGTTAACTGAACCACTGAATGCCTAGTGCATATCTGAGTGAGTGTGTGTGTGTGTGTCTGTGAGTGTGTGTGTGTGTGGGGGGGGGGTTGCTTACGGTGATAAGCCCACCATACTGTTTTTTTTGTTTGTTTTTTTATAAATGGGGCATTTGCTGCTGTTTACCAAAGCGCATGCTTGCGGATCAGAGCCTTGGCATTATATCTGAGGCTTTATCTCCAACCCTTTCACCAAAGTGCAGCTGTGAAATCTAAGAGCCATGCCAGCCAACTCTGCAGGGAGATGATTGCGTTTCAATAGCAATTTTCCTTGCCGAGGTTAATGATCAAAGATTGCTTAAATGTATGTTCACCCCAAAAAAAAGAGAAAATCGTCTCAGATGTGCCTCTCATGTATTCCACCAAAGAGGGAAAATGGAGAGAGGAAGGTGTGACACTTCCAAGGATCCTTCAGTTTAAGGTTTTGCGTGTGTGTGCGACTGACGGCAGATTACCGAGCATTTCCATAAGCCTTTGCCTGTCAGCAGAGAGCCAACAGTGGTGTGATTTGGATTACTGCCTGTTAAATGTATAGCTAGGCTTCACTGAGGAGAGTCACAGAGCCCCCGTCTGTGATGCAGGGAAATCAGCAGTGCACCAAAGCTGGAGCTGAGAATGCAGCATCATTTTATGTTTTAATAAAGTCTTATTAAGTCGCACTTATTGTATAACTCTAAAATCGCTTAATGTGAATAGTGCAGCAGCTGCAGTAACAGTTTATGGCTGTCAGTAACCGCTACTCATGAAATAAATATATGCTGACAGCCTGAGTATAAAAATATTGATTGCGAAGTGCTTTGAACGGATAATGAAGTCACTGTAGCTCGCTGATATGATGCAAGGAGTGAGGAAGCAATGTGGATCAAAACGCTGACAGTATGAACCAAATATTGTAAATATATACTACAGTATATTTACATTCCAGGAAGTGAAGGCTTCTGGCCTGTCTGTTCACAAACAGTATGGATAGATAAAACTACTCAGATGTCTTTCGATGCATTTTAATATTTACTAATGGTCACTGACCAATAGGTTGTGCTTATATGAATGGCTGTCTCCATAGGCATACAGTCTAGCACCATGGACAGTTCCATGATAGCCTCTGGCTCAGCAGGTCTTACCTCTTGTGCAGTAATTAGCTGAGCACAACCAATAATCATTGCACGCGTATAGTCCACTCTGCCTTAATGAGGAATTAAGGCTGCTGGCATAATGTCTGTGCAACAGTATAGCATCCTTCACTCGCTGGCACTGAACCGTTGCATGAGAATGTTCAGATGCCATGTTCTTCTCCAGTCTGCACCTACCAGCGATCAGGCTTTTTTCTTAACTGTACACCAAATAGTAGCCTCAGCTCCTTCTGAAAGCTTTGACCAATTACACACAATTTGAGCGTGTTTGACACAAACATTATATACGCCAGGCATTCGGGAGATTTATGTAGAAGTCAAACATGCAGGGAACTACTAAGATGCTATTCTTATTGACTGCAGTGAATCAAACCTTTCGTGCCTTATCACTGAATAGTAAAAAGTAAAATTCCAGGAATTTTCAATCCAACTATTCATTAAACATTGCATCCAGAATTACTACAGCTCCACCAAACAAGCCATTGTAAACATTTCCACAAAGAGCACACTTGCTGCTGGGCATCTCCACCAAAATCTCTACCAAAAACCCTTGAGCAGTGGCCGGCCATGCAGTATCACAGATGGAGTTCATCCACTGCTCTTTTGTCCACACATGGGGGCCAGGGCCCCACCGCAGCCTCGCATCAAATGCGGTTTGGCAGGACACCAGGCATCCGAGAAGCAGCAAAGCGTGTTGTGTAAAGTGTCCAGCTAGGCAACATGTCCAGGCCCTCAGGGTTCGAGCCAGACCTCGACGTGGGGAGCGAGCGCTGCTTTCAACGCACTCGAAGGAAGATCAATGTTCGTGAAGCTGGCACTGTTACATGCTGGACAGGCACTCGCCTCCCTGATCGATGCCCGGATGCTCATCAAAATCTAATTAAAGGAGGCTCTCATTAACAAAAACAAACATGTGAAGTGCAATGCCAATAGCTGTGTAGAGGGGAGGAGGGACTGGATGGCAGAGCGGCTCGGGTGTGGAGGGAAATGTGTGGAGGGAAATGTGTGCAGGAAATAATGAATGGTAAATGGCCTGCTGGGGCACTCACATCTCCAGAACACACGCAGGCACACACACACACCCACGCACACAAACACACAAGCATATGCCCACACATAAACGTACACGTGTGCAAACACACACACGCACACTTGCACATGCACAATACATACACGTGGACACACAGCTTGCCCTGCTGCTCCAGCCGTCGGTCTTGTAGACAGAGATAACGACAGAAGCCAAGCCGAACTGACAGGTGGCATGGCCGAGTCAGATGAGGAAGGACACCCTACTGCAATTCATCACTCAAAAAGCAAGTGTGATCTGAGAGCCAAGGGGTAGTGACAGCATTATCGCACTCGACATCCAAGAGGGACTGACAGTCTTGTTTATTCATCATTCTGGTGTTATTTTCCATTCGACCAGTAGGTGTCTCGTTTTTTTTTTTTATTGATAAGTCTGACATTTTAAACTGATGGATTTGGCTCACCGACACAGAGAACTGATGCGCAGGGAAAAAAAAATGTTAAAAGAGATAGTTGAAAACTTTTCTCCTGGGTCAGCTTTATTTACAAACGGAAAGTCTGTTGTCTAAATGTCATTGTGACTAGATGAGGCAGGGTCCAAGCACGACTCAAGGTTTTGAGAAGCACTTTACTTGCATAGCTGTTGAAGGACCTCTGTCCGAAATGTCCTGTTTCTCTGGAAACCTTGTGTGCTTCAATTTTGTGTACTGCAATTTTGAATCTCTCAGAGAGAGAGAGAGAGAGAGATTGTGTGTGTGTGTGTGTGTGTGTGTGTGTGTGTGTGTGTGTGTGTGTGCGTGTGTGTGTGTGTGTGTGTGTGTGTG
>JAOXYF010000003.1:15762967-15793776 GCA_028565775.1 Sternarchorhynchus goeldii
CCACACACCCCCCCCCCACACACACACACACACACATTCTCCCCATCTTGCCCTAGACAACCTCTTTGAGCATCACTTGGAGGGATTTCCACTTCTATCAGTTCTATAGCTGTATGTTGGAATCCCACACAAATGTTTGCCAGAAAGACTCGGAATTGCGATTTGAATTTACAAGTACCACAGACATTCTACTCGGCTTAAAGCTCGAAGAAATCCGTCCCCTAAAGCAACTGTGAGGCAAAGCAGAAGAGGGGAAGACAGAAAGGAGCCAGACAGTATGGTTCAATTACATCATGTTAAGTGGCCCCTTCCTAAATCTCACTCATTATAAGCTCTGCTCGAATTTGCTAGTGGTGCAACAAAAGTTAAGTGAAGCAGAGTTTTAAATGACCTAGAACTTTGAAGTGGGTCGTGTACATCTCTCTGCAGTTACATGAATGTACTGAATTTAAAATAATAATAATAATAATAATAATAATAATAATAATAATAAGGTATATAAATGGGTATCTGAAAAAAATAGATGTAACATCAACTACTTTTACAAACACTTGCATCGTTTGGGGCAGAGTTACAGAATATCTTTCCTAATAATTTATGTTCTGACTGGGGTCGGAAATGTACCGCCTTCAGTTACATTCAGGAAGGTACCTAAATTATATTATCTCCAGGGATCCATTCTCCTTCCTGTGCCTAATGCTCCCTCAAGCACACAAAAAAGATTTCTCATCACCTTCTCATTTTGTTATGGTGTAATGCTCAATTAATTGAATATTTTTGGCCCATCAGAAAAGCGAGCACACCTGCTGAACATTTGCCATTAACTGTTTTTCCTTGTTTTCCCTCAGCAATGTTCCTAGTCATGTTTAGAAGATGAAGATGATGTTCGAGAGTAATTTAATATGCTGGAGGACAAATAAAAACATAATAATAAAACCCCTCACCCCACAACCCCCTCGCCACCGGATGCCTTTTGCATGGCTACGAGGACAAGTCTGTGCTCACGTGTTTACGTCTCCCTCCCCTCCGCAGGCTGGAGTCTCCTACACGTTCATTGTATATGGAGGCTCCCAAAGGAGTGCAGATACAGGCCGAGGCGGGCAACATCCAGGCCACGTGCCGGAGTGACCTGCGCCTGGAGTCAAAAGACGGAGAGGTAACCGGCCGGGGACTGGTGCCCCTCTACCGCACAGGAGCACAAACTGCTGCCACTGTGGGTGTGGTGGAGGAGCCGATCCACTCCACGTTTCTGATGTATCCATCTGCCATTGGTTGCTATCCAGAGAAGTGCTTCACAGTTTCCAGGGTGCAATACATCAATGGCAATTACAGGAGATAATCCACAACTCAACATTTGGGGGGCACTGATAACCTCATGAGAAACTGATTGGGTGTGCAGGGTTTGATAATTCAGTAGATTATTGCCATATGTTTGCAAAAATATGAGTGAAGTCACAACATCCATCATGGCCATGAAATTTGTGACAATAGATTGATCTTCTGGTGGTTACCTTTGAGGTTGTAATAATAATAATAATAATAATAATAATAATAATGCTTCACAATTTAATGCACTATTCTAAGGACACATTGCAGATAGAGGGACTGAAGATCACACTATACAACAGAAATATTTATACAATTTATAGAAATATAAAAGTGGAGAAGGCTAAAGGAGAAAGGGACTGTGAGAAGGCTATTGTAAACACATAAGTATGAAGTTAAACTGTTCTAATGAATACAGAGATCTTCTACGTAGATTAGAGTGTTCCACAAAGTGGGATGCACTGCAGCTGAAAGCCAGAAATCTCACAGAGGCTATCTGGAAACTGGAAGAAATGAGAACACCAGCAGCAGAGATTGGGTGGAGAGAGGGGGATAGGAAAAGAAATCAGAAAGGTAGGAAGAAGCCAATGCATAAAAGAACTTGAAAGTCAGGAAGAGAATCATACAGTCCAAACAAGGTTTTATGGACAGCCAATGGAGATGTTTGAGGTCAAGGATGATATGGGGATGATGCATGCAGTTGAATTATGAACTAAGTGCAGATTTTTGATGAACCTGGAAGGAATACCAGAGAGAACGTCATTGTAGTAGTCATGCTGGGAAGAAAGCAGAACATGAACTTCACTGGAACAGTGAGGAGTGAAGTCTGAAGCTATTGAGTAGATGAAAACAGACAGCATAGGTAGTGGAGTTCATATGAACTTCAAATGAAAGGGTGGTATGCAGTTATGCAGAGAGTTCTTATAGCAAAGTGAAGGTACTGTTATGTTAGAAATGTTAATATTTGGGGTAGTAATTTTGGCAAGGGTGGATTTATTACAAAGGAGTAAAATTTCAGTCTTATTTCCATTAAGTACAAGATAGTTTTGGGTCATCCAGTTTTCAAATGTCTGTTAGGCAGGAACAAAGATTGGAGAGAGTTTGAGAGAAGAGAAAGACAAGGCGGATGACTTTTAAAGAAAATGAATTGCTGTCTGTTGGAGAGATAAGTAGTGAGCCCACGAAGAACAATACTTGTGATTTCTATAGAAGACATTCTTTCCAGAAGTGTGATTGGGAAATGGTGTAAAATGCTAGGTTGAGACTGAATAAAATGAGAATTCTGAGGAGACCAGAGTTCGCAGCACAGAAGAGATCATTTGTGATTTGAACCACGGAAATTTCTGCGCTAAGAGCAAACACAAGCATGAAGTAGTAGGCAGATGATTTTTAAGCAACAGAATGTGAGAGGGAGTGTGTGATTGAGAATAACATCATGGCTGTGATTTGGTTGCAGGCACGTGCCGAAGTGTCATCACAAAATAATCTGGATTATATCCAGAACTTTACACAAATTCTACAAAATAAAAAAACAAAACAAAGAATGAAGCCCAAAAAGTAGTGTTAAATATAATGTTAAATATGTTTAAATATTGGCAGTTCCTTCCAGAAATAACTATGCAACTGTAACAACTACCTGCCTAGCACAGTAAAGAAGGCATAGTTTATATGGTACCACCAAGAGAAGTTAGTTTGAAATCCAAAGTGAAAATAAGTGAAGATGAAAGAAAAAAAATTATTTAAGAATTAAAAATAGAATTGGGTTATTTATTAGCATTATTGTATTAATTGTAATTCCGAGCAGTGTCCAGTTAAAAGTATAAAAAAATAGCCCAGCTTGCTTTGCTGGTGACCTCAGTGTGTTTAACTGTTTTGCCATCACAGTAAAGGTTTTCGAGGTAGTGGCAAATTCTGAATTTGATATGAAAATCAGATAATTGTTTGTCAAACATAGCAGCAGCCATGACCAGAGGACACAATAATAATAATAATAATAATAATAATAATAATAATCATAATAATAGATTACATTTATATAGCGCCTTTCACAAACCAAAGGACGCTTGACATCACATATGAGGGGAGAAAAAAAACACACAAAAAAAACCACACACTCTTCTTCAGGATCTGAGCCTCATAAAAATCTTCCATTCAGTCATCTAATCATTTCCCATTTTTGTAAACACATAAGTACAAAACAGCTAAGGGTTAAGTGCATAAAGCTAGTTGTTACTTAGCAACGTGTTAGTCGGATGATACTGTTTTGCTGTGGAAAAACTTGTGCTGTTCACGAAAATCATGAATATCAACATGGACAGAATACTTCTCAACCAATCAGATTATGAGGCTGGAAGTAAACATATGCTGAATTTGAGATTATGCCAGTGATGCCTAACTCATCGACAGGGCGGAAGTGTAACAGAGAGGCTGAGCATTTATAAGGTTCATTGAACCAGTGAAATGTTATGTAGTGACAGAATGAAGCTGGAGGTGAATATTGTCAATTTTGGATTGAAAGAAACTGAGGAAGGAACATGGTGTAAGTAATACCAGTTCACTCTAAACAGCATCTGGCATATTTTGCATGTCTAAATTGAGAAATATACCAAAGAGCACTGTAAGATAAAAATACTGAAAGGGTATTGAGGGGCTCTATAGTGTGTTTTGCAGTCAGATCAGAAGGGGACCCAGAGGTGAGTAGGCTGGGATGTATGGTTATAAGGCTGTAGTGTCATGATAACGACTCTGCAGTTTGTCATCAGACCAAAGTTAGCATAAACTTTGTGGTCCAAATATTTTGACAGTATGTGGAGCAGAACCATTCTAGAAAGATGATATCTGCAGGGAGATGGAGAATATTCATAGCAGTTTTTACTCTGCCATCAAGCAAGGACTTGTTTTGTTTGCAAGGTTTTTTTTTAGGAAAGCAAGGCCCAGGTAGCAGTGGGCCTGCGTCGGTGCTGGCCGTGCCAGGTAATGTTCCCACAACAACTGCTTGCATATTCCATTCCAATTGCCCTCGGTGCTTAATTTGCTGCAGTCTTTTACCGGGAGAAAAAGACACCACCATGGCACAAACGTCCCTGAGAGGTTCCGGCTCCAATTAGATTGGAGGATTGCATATTAGTCCCCCCTCACAAACCCTCCAGCCCTCCCCCATCCTGCTCAGATTTGCTCTACAGCAGATGTCTAGAGAATCAGCTGAGACCACTGCTTCAAAAGGGGTTCCAGGTCATTTGATGGGAATGCTTCCCCCAGGCTGTCAGTAATGACTCCGCTTACCTTTTTATATCCGGACGGGTTCCTCTGCCTGCCATCGTAATGCAGAGCTCTCCAGGGTCCCAGGAGAGAGGGTGGGGGGAGAAATGAGGCTGATGCGATCTGGGTGAACGACTACGAATGTGTGTAAGCGAGGCCGTCAGCCGTGGTTACGCCACTGAAATTGTTTCAGTTGGCTGGATATACTGGGCTTGACTTTTCCCTGCTTAGCCGAGCGAAGACTTTGTCAGATCGAATGGGTTTGTGCTCTAGTGAAATAACTGTATTGGTAACACTAGCCTCCGTGTCAAAAATATCTTGCTCCAGACAAGGAAATGCTAGATGTCTCAGACATCTTCTGATATGTTTTCAAACAGCTATAGATTACTACTCAAGTATACTGTGTTGAATTGAATAAAAAAGAATTTTTTTGACTTTTTGTATTTGAAGTTCCTCGTATCCATTATTTTTTATGTCAGTACTGACAGCCTACCTTCACTCTTGGAACCGAGCAGCTCTTTTCACTTTATTTATTATTTTTTTAATATATGTTAAAACAAAGGAATATTCCACAATATTAATGAAAGAAAGCAGGTCGTACATTAAGTAAACAAGACCTTATGAGCTTTTAGTCTTAGACTTTTAACAAAGCAGTAGCTCCACTATGAAGTACATTATGGTTGTGATCAAGCTGTTGAGACACAAGGTGATGAGCATATATGACTTTTTCCTTAAGAGGTACTTTAGACTTCAAGTTCTAATGGGCGTTCTCTCTTTAGATCATTCTGGATGCCAAGAAGATCAAGCTCTTACGTCTACCCGAGGGAAAAGCCTCACCTTCAGGAACCAGGCAGAACGTCTTTGAGGTGTGCGTCTGTCCCAGCGGGAAGCTCTTCTTATCGCAAGCTGGAACAGGATCCACCTGTCAGATCATCAACAATGTCTGCCTCTAGACACTCTTTCAGACACACACAAACAAACGCAAACACACATATATACCCCCCCCCCCCCCGAGACACCTACACACAAACTCAAAAATTAACATACATCCACATACATATACGTATACAATTGTCCACTTACTCACGCAAACTGTAAATCCAGTGCTCTGAAGAGTCCAACAGTGATTAGAGCTGCAGTTCTCTTGGGATCTGTGAAGAGACACTTCAGGGTGAAACTGGCCTCTTTTCAATGGCAGAAACTTTTGGGTGGGATAATTAAAAAAAAAACAAAAAAAAAACTTTTGGGTGATCACTGAAATATAACTAAATACTTCACCGGGTGTTGGCATTCGGTAAACGCCTTGCATTTTATTCTTAGTGTCCAACTATTTCCATCTCATAGGTTCCTGTAGTAATTTCTTTACAAAGGCTAAACTTAGAATGTTTATTTCAATTTGATCTCTTTGTAACATATTTTAGATCACCCTCGTTCCTTGTTTTTTCTTTTGTTGTCCATCTTTCTTGAGTCCCATTATTGATAATGAATATCTGCAGCAGAAATATTTACTCGTTGAAACAGCGAGTAAATTGTATCGAAATGGGACACTTTCATGGTGATGGCGATCACCCAACTCAAAACTGTGTTTGCACTGGGAATGCCCAGTGCACCCACTCTGTTCAAAGAGGAGAACAGTGCCTGTGCCTTAGCTCAATGCACTTGTGGCAAGAAGAAGCACATCTCACTGACTTTTATTTTGACAAGGAGACTTTTATGTTAATTTTTTGTGATTTTGTCCCCTTAAAATCCAATTTTTCAGTCATACAATATACAAGAATGCAAAGGACCCAAATGACCCCAGCTGTGGGCACATCTCATCACTGAGGTTCTGTTGACGATAATTGCTTCATTATGAGATAGGGAAAAGAACATTGTTATTTAGTGCGAATGTATTTTCTTGTCCTGTGTGTCTGTCTATTTGGCACAGCATTAAGAACAATTAAATTTGGCCAAAAGCAGCATTCTTTTACAGGGACAGATATGGAATTTGGTCTTTTCATTATTCATGTGTGTGCAAACATGAGCGTGCGTTTGAGCGCGCGCGCGTGTGTGTGTGTGTGTGTGTGTGTGTGTGTGTGTGTGTGTGTGTGCCAAAAAAAGTTATACCACAAGGTTTTATGTATTTTTCTCTATTTGATCTTAAATGGTAAACATAAATAAATAAACCAGAAAGAGGAACCAAAAAGCCGGGGGCCTGAATGACTTTTGGTATCACGCAGTTCATTTTTTTGAGATCTCGTGCACACAGTGTGCAGAACATCCTGTTCTAGACTGAGGATCTACTGTAAATCACCCTTCAAATGGCTTTTCCATGTAATACTCAAACACAATTAAAATGTATCCAAAAGCCCCAGATGCCCTTTTTATTATAGAAAAGACCTAAAAAGAAAGAAAAATCTCTGGATTATTTTTCCAAGTTTTAGATTGAGTGTATATTTGTGTTGTTGTTGTTGTTGTTGTTGTTGTTGTTGTTCTTGTTGGGTTGCTTGACCTTTTATTCCTTTTCAAGAAAACGAGAATTTTCATGATTGATGAAAAACTTGACTGGCAACTGGCCAAGTACAACCATAGTTAACCTGCATCTTTTTTGCAACTCTATAGAATCCCTTATTAGTGTAAAATTAAAATGGTTTAAATCTGTTGTAATTAGCAGTTCTTGCTTACATACCAAATGTTGTCACTGAAGGAGTCCACCTTTTATATTTAGTTCACCTCTTCCACTCTCCATCCAAATCTTTCTTTAAAACCCTACCCTCCAAAGACATGCACATTCAATGCTTAGCCTAACTTTATGTATTTTTTGCATGGACAAAATAATTAACAGACAGGAAGGATCACCTCCTTGTAGAGAGGTTACCTTATTGGTTAATACGGCCCATGTTCAGTTTTTATAGTTGCTCATAATAGAGCCTGGCCAGTCATAGTTTTTTTCTCAGAACAATTATTTTAGGGGTAATGATCGTGATGTAAAGACAGTTCAGCCGAAGTGTTCTTAAAAAATCATTTACTGCAGCTTTGAGTTGTAGAACCCCCCCTTCCCTCCCCTCAAAAAACGTTTTATTAAACATTTTTTTAAGCTTATGGGATAAGATAAAAGAGAAATGTCTTCACTACACTTTCATATTCGGTAATGGATGACTTATCCTCCAAATAAAAGAAAACAGAAAAGTATATAAGCCATGTTTTAGTATTCTTGTTATTTAGAGTAGTTTGTATAGTGATTTCTTTGTATCATGTATTCTTTTGCCAGTAACAGTTTTTACTCATGCTTTTGAAAGTGCAAATAACCCTTCTCCAAATAAACATAACATGTTCACTGTAAGTCTTTACCACTTACTACTTGCACAGTAAACAGAAAGGAATTAAGAAAGGCTGAAGTAATTATGGCAATATAATTTTGAAGCCCCATTGATAGTGATTGTTATCATCTTATTAACATGCTGACTGTACCAGGTAGTGAAAGGTGACAGGGAGGGTGAAATCTTTAGCGAGTAACATAGCAGAAGGGCTTAATGCAATTTATTCACATTTGATTTTAAGATTAATTTAGAAACTTGATACCGTGGTGTGTGCCTGATTCCTACTTTTTGTTTCCTTTTTAAAAAAATAATATACAATTAAATAAAAAATTGCATGACATGAATAAATCCAATTCAACCTAAGGACAGGACAGGATTACCCAGTCACAACTGTGTGTGAAACTTATTTTTTCATTTGCTAACATCTTAATGCAGCTGATGTTTTATATACCTCATTGTTAATGAGAACTACAAGAAGTTGAATAATTATAAGCGGGACTTACTATTTTATCCTCTCCTTTCTGCTTTGAATGAACTGAAATGCACATTTGGAGTTGTCAGGAAATCATTAAGTATGGTTGAATGATTTCATTAGCTATTGGCTTTAGCTAGATATCTAGATATTTTTAAAGCAGCTTACATAATGTGGAGGTGCACTTTTGCTGTGTATATAAAGGTATGTATGAGGTACACCATTTTTATTTGGGGGGAGGAGGACGAGTAAGCAGTGTTTGACTTGAAACTACACATTATTAATTCTGAATCGCACCCTACATACATATATTTTATTATACATGTATAATTGCACACACACACACATGCTTTTGGAATTATTATAAGATCTTGTTTCCAGCTTGATATAACTTTAATTTAATCTTCAGTTTGATTCAGTGATGTTTTTCAATGTGCCCTCTTCAAACATCAGTTGAAATATTAGACAGGTTTGATATTTTTGTGAGGACTCTAGACTCACTGTAACATGTTTGATATTTTTGTGAGGACTGTAGACTCACTGTAACATGTTTCTCCTGAATTTTGTTGGTTTGGTTTTCTTTTTGCGATAGTATTAATGAGAATTATCCTCACACATTCTATGCAAAATGTAGAGAGCATTTAATGATGGAAGGAAATATGCCCGCTATCTATACTAAATTTATGCTTTATGTATACAGTTTGTATTTATGAATTGAGTTGCAATCTAAACTGTGTCAATAAACTTGTTAATAAAAGCTGGTAAGGGCCACTGCCTTTAAAGTGTTAAAACTGAGAAAGTCACATAAAGCAATATATTTCAACACTGATCAAAAATAAGGGTAGGCAAGGACTGGAGGCATAGCCAAGTTGCAGCAGCTACCAATTAAACCAATCTTATGATTTATGATGTATTGAAATGCAACTGAGCCACTGTCAAAGTACAGTACTTCAACAGCTCATGCATGAATGGCAAAATCCATCAGGGGAACAAGTAGCAAAATCCATTTAAGAACATTTGTGCTTTAAGTGGCAATTTGGAAGTGGTGAAATAATCCAATCAAAATTCTCATGAATTATATAAAACCACAAGTGATTGCACTGAGTTTCAAAGAAGTGAAGTTTTAGGGTGCCGCCACTAAGCCTGGTCGTTCCCCTGTAATGCTCCGTGACCTTTCATGCGAGTTGGTGCACACGCGAGGTCACGTGAGGTCACGCCATGCTGAGTGAGAGGAAGCCACAGCAAACGTGCAGCACGGGTGCAGTGGCAGGGTAAAGCCTTGGTTTGCACGCTTTACAGAATGTCTTACAGGGAAACACTAATTTGTTTATTTTCAGTTCCTGAGAAGTTGTGTTTATTTTAGACAAAGCCATAGTAAGATGCAGAAAGAAAAAGAAACTTAAAAAAAATAAGTCTCCACACTATGTTAGACGTACTAATAATGAAGATCATTTAAACTCATACTAATAATGAAGATCATTTAAACTCATACTAATAATGAAGATCATTTAAACTCGTACTAATAATGAAGATCATTTAAACTCGTACTAATAATGAAGATCATTTAAACTCATACTAATAATGAAGATCATTTAAACTCTGTGTACCACATGCCCTTGCTTGTTCCATGGGGAATATAGAAAACGTTTGTTGCCATGGTTTCATCATTTCTGTAACCTTAACAGAGATAACCAATAATTAACCATAGTTTATGCATATTACTTGCACATCACAGGAGAGTCTAATTATGACTTGCATATCAAATAAACATATAATACTTTAAATTCAGTGAAACGCAGCACATGTTACCTTTGCTTGTTTACTCCTGCTTGAGAAAATTCTTAATATAGTCCAAGTTGTAAATGACTTGCTAATCTATTTTGAAGGAGTAGTTTGCTCACAACCCTGATAAATTTTATATTTTCAACAAACAAGTGATATTAAAGTTAAAATGTTAATTGCACTTAATGACTTTCTCTGCTGTTCGTAAGTTGTTTAATGTGTGTCATATTAATGGCACATAACTGCACAAATAAAGCCTACTTATGTATTTAAGGTCAGTGTTTTAATGCACATTATGAAACATAACCCAGCAGTTAAATGTAAGGCTTAGTTTGAATTGAACTCTGGCCAACGGACTACAAATTAAGATGCACAAATTAAGATGCTTTTGAAAAAAAAAAAACATTTGCTGTGTTGAAACAGCATGCTATTCCTTTAATTGATCCCTCAGCTTCACATGTATAGGGTTTCATGATTTTGATAGTGGTTCTCCATTTTTCCTGTGCATGTTCAAAGCTTGTAAGCAAACTGTTTTTCTTGGATCTTTTGTCAGTCCTATCTATTTATCCATGCTCTGCACTTTGGGTACATTATTTTAATGAATCGCCACCAAGTTTATAGTGGATTATTAGTTTTTTTTTGTTGTTTTTTTTAGAATTAAGTTCAAAGAACATTGCATTGAATGGAATGACTAGATAAGAGGATTGAACAACAGATGAAATTTAGATTAGGCAAAGCCCAGAAGCATCAACAATGTCAATAGTTCTATGAATTCTAAATCTTTTATTGGAAATAGTGAGGTAGAGGTGTCTCTGCTGGTACACGTCAAAGAAAATGACCACCTTATGTTACCTTACCATTGTTTACCAGGTGAGGTTGGAGAAGACTGTTCAAACCCTTCACACTGTCATGGAGGAAGACAAGGAGACTGTTTCAAACATCATGACACCTTTGAATGAATGCACGAACCACCTGAATAAGAACGAGTGCTTGCTACTGAGTCACTGTTATTTTCCTGTTGTTGTTACCTGGATGCTGTAGTACAAAGAGATACCACTAATTATGGGTGTTGGTTTTACAGCAGTTCATTTTTATATGATTTAAGTTATGTGTACAATCTTTGGAGTATATATTTTTCAGTGATTCTTTTGGCACTTTTGGAAGATAAATGTTACTGTTACTTACAGAAGACAAATGCTTGTTGCTGGGGAGACAAGATTAGTCCTGAAAATATCTACACTAAAGTTTAAGATGACTATCTAAAGTAAAGTTTAAGATGACAATCTAAAGTAAAGTTTAATATAACTGTCTGAAGGAAAAGCCACAGCACTTTTGAAAAATGCCAGGGATCCTTCTTCAATTGACATAGAGCTGGAAATGGCTACCTCAAATGCTAGCTGGTCAGGCTTGAGTGTTATGCATTAAAAGTACACTGAGTTCACATTGTTAGAGTAGCTACCCCAGTCTAACACAGCTAGAAAAATAAAAGTTAGCCTTTACAAGTGTGTTTACAAGTTGATTTCCCTCTCCTGAAACTAACTGCAGTTTGTTGTATATTTAATCATATACACCATACAAATAAAGTCAAATATATATCTGAATATAAATTTTTGAATATATTGTTATCAAAGTATCAAGGCCTATTTTTAGCTCCAGGTTTAGTTTTTAATGGTATTATCATGGCCAAAGAGTAATTAGAATACTCTGAAAGTAATTAGAATACTCTAAAAGCTATTCCTATTTGGTTTCATACATTTCATCATTTTCTTATTTCTTATTTCTCAAAACATCATATGCACAGAGCTGAGAGAATCAGATTTTTCCCTGTTTATGTGGGAAATTAACATTTAACTACTTTACAGTAATCAAGGTCTAGAATACCTGTCTAGGGTCTAGTGTACCTGTCTAGGGTCTAGTGTACCTGTCTAGGGTCTAGGGTACCTGTCTAGGGTCTAGGGTACCTGTCTGTGGGAACATTTGTTTAACTGCTAATTTCAACACCTGTGTTTTGACTGTCATCATTTATGAACACAGTAATAACAGAACCGTGTCCCCATTGTGCTATTAGAAGAATGAGAGCCATCGTCTCATGGCTCTCTGGTGAATAATTCCCCAGACAGGTATTGATTTAGGATTTTTAGGTCTTATTAAACAGTTTAAAGAGGCATGTTAAAAGTGAAATAAATCACAGTTTTATAGTGGAGGATAATGAGACCCATTTAAAACCTGGATGGTGGGTAAAAGTGTGCTGTGAAATAATTACAAATTACTCCCCTTTACTCAGTAGAAATACAGTTAGACTCAGTTAAAAATGGGTCCAACCTCCTAATACAGAGAAAGATGTGGGAGCTCTAATAGTAATATGGGTGAGGTGGAAACTTAAGAGATTGAAGGTGCACAACAATGGAGGTTGGACCTTGGACAGGAATGTTATTCTGTTGTTGTAGCAAATGCTTCAGATGTAATCAACATGGGAATAGGACTGTTTACCCCCAATAGCTTCTCAAGGTTAATTAGTTTGTCATATTTTTATCACACAACTCTGTTTTGCTTTCTGCCGTTTACATTGCAGGTATCTGATACAAAGGGCTTGCTAATCAAGCATCTGTTAGCTAGTTAAATGTCATGCTGTGCCCCAGGACAAAACGTCTTAAATGTTGTGGAGTTCGGTCCAGTGCTTAAATGAAAATAGAAATTCTAACATGATGCATATGCAAAGCTTTCAAAAACCGGAGACTACATAAAATATTCCATGACAGCACAAGTTCAAAATGTTAGAAATTGTTGTTCAACTCCTCAGGCTTGCATGTGAGCTTTGCTGTGTTTGTGATTAATGCAATTATAGACATCCATTGTTAATCTATGTACTATACAGTGTCTTTTCATTTTATGATCCATTAACTTGATCGATGGTACCCTCCTGCCTATTTCACATTTTTGTTTGTTTTGGGGGGTTTCTGGTTTTGTTTTGGTTTTTTTTGCTCTTTTTTTTGCATTATGGTCTTTTTTACACTTAATCATGTAGTGCTCACAATAATTGTTTTCTGTTTGGCTGTTTCACCTATAGTATCTGACAGGAAACAGAAGGTGTATTTATCAAAACACAGAATAAATAAAGTTGCTTTTGCTTTTAACATTAACTTGCTATAAAACTTACAAGAGGAGTAAGAGGAGTAAGAAGAGTAAGAAGAGTAAGAGGAGTAAGAAGAGTAAGAGGAGTAAGAGGAGTAAGAAGAGTAAGAGGAGTAAGAAGAGTAAGAGGAGTAAGAAGAGTAAGAAGAGTAAGAGGAGTAAGAAGAGTAAGAAGAGTAAGAAGAGTAAGAGGAGTAAGAAGAGTAAGAGGAGTAAGAAGAGTAAGAAGAGTAAGAGGAGTAAGAAGAGTGAGCCTTAAGTAATGGCTACCAAATATTTGGCTCAAATATTTGGATTATTCAGTGAGAACCAATTAGAGTAGTTCTCTTCAGAACTACACAGTAAACATCTCAACACAGTTAGCAAGAGAGAAGCCCATGGCGGTGGTGACTGGATATTCAATAAAGTCTCCTCAGGGTTAGAGTTTGATTTCTTTAGGACAGTACCTTTATTCAGAGTTTTCTTCATTGTCAAAGAACACAAAAGATTTTTGCTGAAATCTGTGCTAGTATCTGTATTTGTTTCTGTATTTGTATTGAAGCAACAAAGTATTTGTAATCGTCAAAGCCATGGCTCGGCCTTGTGAGGGTTTTTTTTTGCCAAAATGACATGTGCACTTGTTGTTGTTTACAAGAAGTACATTTTATTTCTGTCTCTTTCTGTGCTGCTTGTTTTCTGTAGAGACAGACACTGTTAAATCATATCACTGTAAGGTAGGTGTGGAGCTTTCAATAATAAATCATAACATTGTAAGATCAAAATATAGAGTATGATAATTAAGCTTAGGTTATTTGTATAAAAATAAAAGTGAAAAAAGCTCATTATTCTATTAATTTCCAAATTTAGCTTTGAAACGTTTTTTTTCTGTTGCCCGCATAAGATGTTTTTTAATCATTGAGGCATTGGGTGAAATGTTACCTGGTGCCATAGAAGTTTACTGTTTTGAACATTTCTTACAGATAATGGTGTAACATTGTTATAGAATGTTCCTACCAAATGGTAATGCTGCCTGTCTGTTTACATACAAGGAACCACTGCTGCCAATATGTATCAATTACAATTGTTGTCAATGGAAGGGTTAATAAAGGATGTGGTTTAGCTCACACCCTCTCTCATACAGCAGACTCTAAGCAAGTCTAAATTGAATTATGCATGTATTAATCTCACCAGAGAAGTCATCAATGGAAAAGTCTAACTTTTTTATCCAGTTGTTTTTAGCTTCAATTTTTGTTTTTAGTTCTAAAACATTAGAGAAGTCCGTACCTCTGTGACCTCATAGCTGGTTATTGGCAAATATGTCTTTTTGATTTTGTTACAATTCTAATTTAAATCGATAGATCACTTTATGGATCCCAGAAGGTTCATTTTAGAATATTAAAGTGCTAATTGTAAGTGTTCTTCAATGACTTTGGGTAGCTTTAGCAGGCTAACGGTGATTACAGAGGAATGAGGAAAAAGAAGAATGGTCTAACAGGATATGCAAATATCTCAGTCTTTGCCAGGTATAGATGCAATTCAAAACAATCCCCCAAAAGGTAAACCTACGTCTGCACTACAGTACAAGCTAATCTTGTGTCTACTGAAACATTGGCCTAATCTTGTGTCTACTGAAAAATTCAACACCAGCTGTTTAACATAACAAATTATTTAAAAAATCAAAATAAATTATTTAAAACATTTGTATGTAATTAATATTCTTAAAAACTCCTGTCTGTGCTTTGATGAATATAGTATTCAGATTCTGATCCACCTTAGTATTTACATCTGTCTTACATCGGAGATAAAGTGACATACACTGACACTGACGACTGGTCATCACAAACTTTGTATATTCACCTTATATGATCTTATTCCCTCCCTCTCTACATTTTAGAGATGAAATACTGCTTCACTTGAATTTACCCTGTTTGTTATTCTACAGAATATTATTATCCCTTGTGCCATCCCGATATCTCTTAACATTTACTACTTCAAGGGGGGGGGTGGATGTCACAAATAGCAGTATGTTCATTTGTACAGATTCCTGTCAGATTTCAGTTTTGATAATCGCACAGTTTGCATTAAAATTGATCAGTTCAGATCCCACCATAGACTATCATTTCATTTTTGTATGCAAAGTGAACCCAACTTATAAGATCACTGAACAGGTGTTTGTCTTCCATGCAAATGTAGTCATTACTAATTCTAACCTATCAAAAATTGAATTATTCATGATCTCACACAAATATTAGCATCAGCATTTAGATGAGTTATGCCACTTTGCTAGCATTGTAATATTATGTGTAATTATATCATTCATAATATGGTAATAGCAGCCCTATAACAAGCAGTGAGTGTTCCTATCCTTTTCGTGGCAGAAGAATGGAAAATATCCACATGTACAATCATGAGAAATGCAGCTCAGGAGGCACCGGGAGTAAAAGCTGCTGCAGAGCGGGAAACTTCGCGTTCTTGTGGCATTTGTCGAGCAGCGGGAGGAGAGGAGGGAGGAGAGGAGGGAGGACAGGCGTGGCTCTGCGGCCCGAGGGGCTCAGCAGGTGACAGGCGCCCGTTGCTCCGACAACGCCGTCTCCTGCCAACCGTCCCTGGATACGGCGAGGTGGGCGCCGGGGCCAACCGAGAATCATCTAATCAAGACAAAGAATGAATTAACAGCTCAATTAGTGGCAGTAATTAGGCCCGGATTTGGAAAGGGACAGGCAATGTCCAGAAGGGACCGGTGTGTTATTGGTGCATTAGTGCTGGAGGAGGATCCGTGATTGAGGAGGTATGTGCCGCAGAGGATGTGTATTACCAAGGGCACCCAGCTGGATGCTCCACGCACTCCTTTCATAGTTTTTCCTTGCTGGGAGCCAAATTATCTGGGGTAAGAAGGACAGGAGGCTTTTAAAAACGCACAAATCAGGCATCTCTATAACTCCCAGCCTTACCGCTGAGCAGGGGAGATGGCCCCCATCAAAACACTGGCATTTGTCACTACACACAGGGCTGAAGCATGTCCAAATGAAAACGTTCATAAAGAAGTTGTGACATAAGCACTTTTCTAACCCATCTGCATCAGCAAAATGTAGTCTTGTCAGCTGTGACGTGACTAATAGCAGACTCTGGGGTGTGCTGGGGAGATTTGGGAATGCAAATCTGAGTGCTTGATTACGGCCTCCTGTGGACCCACCATTAGGGGGCAGGATTTGATAAATTCAGACTAACAGCTCAGCAGAACTTGTTTTCACTTACGGACCAGTATTAAGTAAGCACTTCTGACACAAAATATAGCTAAAGGAAACAGTATTTCTGTTTGCAACCCAGTGTATGTACCATACAATGATACTGCCAGATCCTATTAGCACAGAGACGTTAACCATATATGCCTAATGTGGATTAAATGCTTGTTCCACTGATCTTAGCATTTGTAAAATCTGTAAAATCATGCTTATTAAATTTCACAGTAAAATACAAATGTCACGAGCATTTACTCAGGATGCACTAAATTACTTAGCAAGAAACGAACGTTTCTGGGGTACAGTCAGGTGCTGAAATGTAACTTATTACTTGTTGCTATGGGATGTGCCATTTAGCAAAGACTCATGAAGTCTCTAGAGGTGAAACTTGACACTCACACCTGTTACTATGTTCAGGTGCTTGGAACTTTTCTGAAGTTATATGCACGTAGGAGGAGGTGCATGTCACCTCTGCACTTCTTTTAGATGTGATTAAGATGTGTAGGTGGTTACCAAGCTGTAAATTATATAGCAAGGTTATTGGATATTTTGTTCAGTGCTAATGCAAAAAAACTGGCATAATTATCTTTGCTGTGTTGTGAGAGAGCCCTGCTCCTTGCTAATTGACAGCTTACCAATAACTCAGTGTAGCTTTTATCTCTTTATCAGTGACGTGGCATTTTAAAAGGACGTTACGTTTGGCGTGTGTGTGCCACTGTGAGAAGAGAAAGAGCTTAGTGTTAACAGCACAGGTATGTGTGAAGGTGCTTTTTAGGCTGTTCTTAAAAGTTCTTTACCATCATGTAGTCATCATCGTGAACTTTTATACTTATCCACTTATCAGCCACATTATTAGAAAGTTTTATCTTGTACCTACATCCACTGACTACATTATTAACCGCACCATCTTATGGGAGGATGTTCCAAGTGGATGCTTGACATCCATCTTCTATCTCTACTTCAGAGGGCTATTTGTTAACACAGGACCACCGTTGAGTGGATGTCGCTTCGATGGTTGAGTCACAGTGTTACTGTAGGGCTTCGAGTCTGTGCATGGACAATCTTATCAGACACGGAAATACTGCTGTGTTTATTACTAGTACCAGTGTCAGTGTTGGGTTGAGAGCTTCAAATCTGTGATTATTAACAGGACTGACGCAGATAAAGCAAGTTGTGCATGGAAACAGATGAGCTCTAGATTGTACTGTTGCATCTATGTGTTTCTAATAAAGTAGCTGGTGTGTTTATGTTAACGTATAATAAACTCTAATCCTTAAATAATATGTAAATAATACTGCTTTGGCTTTGTAGACATTGCTTTCCTCTTAACGCTTGAAAATAACCCACTACTTAACTACACAATTAATTTTTTGATGCATTAGTTGGCAGTAGGCCAAAAATAAACTTGGCTTGTTTTACATATATTATCTCTCATGAGAGTGACATTAATTGGCCACAGTTAACAATCCATATGGAGGTAAGACAGTTATTAATATTAAATTCTAATAGCTGCATAAAATATTTTACTAGAAATGTATGTTCCTTGTCTGTTAACACTTCACCTTGAAAACTTCAGACAGTCAACAGCATCTGCTTTCAGACAGAATTTGAGATTTCACATCCAGCTGTTGCCCAAGTATGTGGACTTTTAGACATTTTCACACATAAATGCTTCAACCGAATGTCAGTTTAAGCGACCGTGTGAAACAAATAATATGTGCCAGAAAGTTGGTCCAGTTTTGTTTTTCATCTAAGATAACTGATTTCCTTTGTTTGTTTGTTTTTAGCAAATGAGCATAATATCTGTGGACCTTAGAAAGAAACCACTCAATGGCCAGGGCCTGAGGTCCCAACTTAGTCATAAATGCACCTCTATAGCCAGACAGCTCATTCCAGGCTGATAAGCTTTCCTGCAGTGGCAGGTTCTCTCCAAACACCAAAACCCCCAGACATTATCCATCATTCCTCTCACCCACCATGTTTACACCAGAAACTGCACGCTGCAGAAATCTCTTACACAACCCTCCTGTCTGGTGTATCCAGACGCACTCAGACTCTGTGGTGGGACCAGGGCCGTTGAAATCAATGCCGCTGATCATGTTAGGAAGAAGGAAGCTCTACGGTTGGCCTTGATCCTTTATTTCTCTACACTATTACAAAATATGGTGGTGAGGATATGCTTGATTATCTCTTAAGATAGAGATAGATTACACAGAAGATTTTGGAGTCTCCAAGTTCAGTTGAGTATTTCTGTTCTACCTGATGAATGTCATGTAGCACAGAAACAAGACAATCCGCATTACATTTAGACCATGAGGTCCAAATCAAGTGTTTTGTTTTTGCAGGGAGTCACACTGCAATGAGCTGACTTCTACTGACTACCAAAAGGCTGACTGCTCATGTATTCAGGGATTTCCATTATACTTACTCCCACCATGACTGTACATAGTCTGTATATATCTATAAGGCCTGCAACTTTTTTTAATGTCTAGGGTCTAATTTGTTGAAAGTTGTTTCAACCAGACTTTGACATCTGGATTCAATTAAACACCTAAGCTCTCTGCTCTGGTGCAATAGCTGGATTTCAAAGCCTAATCCAGCCCACAAGTTGCAATTTCAGTCATGTAACCCTTGAAAAACCTGGAACCAGAAGAGCACCGTAATACATGAGCTGTGTTCATATCTCGCTGTGCTAGTGGAGCAGGCAGCAGGAGCTGAGTATCAGAGAGGCTTGAACATCCTCCAAACGAATTGCCGTGGTTTACCAGTGCTCAGGACACAGTGGCGTCCCCGGCGAGTCCGATACACTATTATCTCTCACTTCCATGACATATACAGTGACATCCTTGGCCACCTCTCACCCAATAATGGCTGTTTCATTGTGCAAGTGTTTGGCTAGAACATCTGCACTTCTCTCATCTAAGAGCCCGTTTGTCAAAAAGATGCCTGATGGGTTTTCAGTTCGAGTTCGGCTGACGTACCCGAGAAGACTGATTAAATTTCCAGAATTCAGTCTTTAATCCAGACCACAAGACAGAATCTGATCAATTTACATACCCTGGCCCTAGAAGACCTCGTTATATTCCCCAGTCCAACTGCAGTGGCCTAGAGGTGTGGTACTGATGCTGTGCTGTAGAAGACATTTGTCTCCTGAATAGAAAATCACAAATTTAACTCAAGCTGTCCCAGCTGCATGATAGCATATGTTATTTGCTTTGAAAAGACACTATAGGTTAGTGGGAAGTTCGAATGAATCAGAGTGAAGTTGGTGTGAGATGATGCAACCTGGATGCAAACTAAATTATGCTATAGGTGTTACACAGAGGTGCTGAAGTGATTGCACTGTCAACAAGAACAGACACTGTCAGAATACAAGTGCACCAATCAGATGATTGTGTGCGCGTGTGCGCGCGTGTGTGTGTGTGTGTGTGTGTGTGTGAGAGAGCGAGAGAGAGAGACAGAGAGAGAGAGAGACAAATATTAGTGTAGAAAAACGATGATCATAACAAAACAGCCTCAAAATAGTTTATGGAACCAGTGTGTCAGTAATTATTCAGCTGTAGAGTGTTTGAGCTGTGAGTAATTGTCAAGCATTGTAACTTTGTGAACACAGGCAGTCTTATTTTAGCAAGATTATAACCCAGTATCAGTTGACAAATGCTGCATAATATTGCTCTTATCCTGAGAGGAAACTATTCTGTTTTTCTTGCACATTCAAAAGTTTGACACCAATTTCAGACCTCATAAGTTCTGTTAACAAATAACATTCTGGACTTCTATAGTTTGGCATAAGGCTATTTAAAGTTAGGGGGAAAACAACAGTCATAGTTTTCCTGTAAATAACAGATTGCAAAACAACAGATTCTGTCACGGAGACGTTTGTCTTTTTGACATCCTCCACTTTACTGAGACACAAAAAGTGGTTTTCGTAAATAGCAAATAAACAACTTAGTAAGAATTAGATTTGTGAGACCAAGAGACTAGCCAAACACAGACATTTTCAAACTGAACAAAACACCTCATTAAGGTTTGATCAATTATTGATTACAGTACTCGGATTAGAACAAGCTGAGCCAATGAAATCGTTTTCTTTACTAGTTTGTCCCTGTGGTTTCCAAAGGCTTCATATGTCTCAGTATTCAGGAGAACTTGACTGGAGCTTTTGGATGTCATTAACCCCTAATACATTCTTTGAATAACTTCACACAGTTAATATAAACTAGCATGGGTTGTATGTCCGCTTTTCTACTGAAAACATCGTGTCTGGCAACTAATTCCTACCAAACGGCTTTGCAATTCTAGGGACAACTTTTGATTATCATTCCCAATTCATTCCCATTTAAGAATATGTTAGGCCACCAGAGGGCTCGGGTGAGTGATCCTGAAATGATACAATGCCAAGTTTCAGTGAATATCGTCACTTTTCCATAGGTGCACTTTTGCCGGAACGAGACCCTTGTTTCAGTGTGGCAGAAAAATAATTACAGCACCTGATGCAATCAGAACCCTTGCTGAGCAATAAGCCAATTTGTGGAATTTTTATTAACTCCCAGTACACGAGGGCCCATCTGGCACACAGTCCTACGAGCCAGGACAGCGCATTATCGTGTTGAGGGTTTGTAAAAGCAGCAGATATGACTGAGTAAGAGAGAAAAACAACAGGAAATGAAGATTTACAGGGATAAGTACAGTATCTTTACTTCAAGAAAGCTGGGATCAGTTAAGTCCGATGGATTTTCTGCAACAGTTTCTTTTCCCAACCCACTCCTGATCAGCGACATTTATTGGTATGTAGGGAGCTTTGTTTTGAGTTAAGATAACTGAACATGCTTATGACAGGAGTTGTTTTATATCTCTCACTGAGATGTGCCTCTAAAGCTCACTCAGTATCACGCAAGCTTTCAATAAGACCAATCTTCTGGAATATGTAGAACCGAATAGGTAGTACAGTAGCCTAATTAGAAGCATAGTTCCATTTCGCACTGTGTAGTCATAAACAACATCTTATACAATCTCATTTGGCCAATGATCTCATCCATTCTTCTTATCAGTATGGTAACACGTGCTCCCTGGGACACAAACCCATGATCTTTGCTCTATAGCTGTAGGCTGACAGTCTAATGGGGTAACATTTATATAACTGGCACTACTCTTACACTGTATATAATGGAAATGAATAGCAAAGAACATCAAAGGCACTCTTATGCCATGTAGTTTTACATCTGGCCCATGCTCTCTGGATCTATGATTCCCATCTATCATTATTCACTATTGTGGAGTTAATATTGTCTGACACCTGAATAAATCAGTGCCTTCTGTATTATGTACATTTAAGTCAAGAAATTTCAGAACGTCTTCATTCAGATGCTGAACAAAGCAGCTGTCAGATACTTATTTAACTACACTGAAAAAGATTACTTTCACCATTGTTACTTTCACCATTGTTACAAATTAAGGGGGAGACCACATTTTCATCCTTTATTTAGTGTTCAGGCATCTGTGGCTTCATTTTTTCTTCACTAAATATAATGCAACTGTATTTATTCGCCAGAAGAAAACGACGCGAAGATGTCACACACAAGCAGTGCGGTACATGAATTAGTTCTGATTAGCGATGCAGTACTTTCATATGGCTCTAAATATTCCTGATATTTCATGATAAAACAGGCCGGCGTTGATGCACCATTCTATAGCCAGTGGATATGTGCACCGGGTGCCTGAGGATGATAATGACTCTATTATGATTCTCCAAAAAACTACAGATATATTACTGAACAAAATGTTGCTTTTGGATGATAAAACTAGGGAAGAATCCAGTTTATTTGGCATCTCTGAGTTTTAAGAGTAGACTAGAAGTAGATTTAGGCTTGTATTAGACAATGAATCAATTTTCAGTGGACACACAACATAAACCAAGCAATTTAGGTCAGGAGTAGGAAACTGACATTACAGTTGTCAATACTGTGCATGGCTAAGGTCTGTGAGAGTTCCTCAAGGATTACCCGTATTTCAGACTGACAAAATTAATCTTCACTTTGATCACAACTAGTTCGGGTATCATAGATGTGTACTAAAACCCTAATACCTGTTCTTTTGCTTAAATGTCTGCCCCATTTGTTTATTTTTCTGCAGTTGTCAGGTGGCAATTAGCACAAGAGGTTTGTCTAATAAGCAGCTGTCACTTCAGTGAGTTATGAAGCAAACAACATACTCAAGATGTCCGCCTTACATAAAAAAAAAAGTAAATCTATGACTGACTATAATTGTCTAATTTTCACATATAAACATGTACAGACTTGTACAGAATTAACCTTTCAGGTATGTAATTGCATACATCAGAGGGAGATTAAGAGAGAAGGATATAGATATTTAATTTCAAAGCTCCCAGGTATCATGGAATAATGTCACTGCCTGTTTAGGTCTCCTGTGACAAATCCTTATTCAACACAAGTGGCATTCAAAGTTTTCAATAATGCACGTTCAGCTGTGAACGTCAAATTCAGGGCAGAGGCATAAGGAGCTGTTGTGAAGTGAATTTGGCGGGAAGAGATTGATTAGCTGGCCTTAGGCCAGGCTCATGGCTAGTTCTCCACCCTTCTAGTTAACCCTAGGAGATTTGAAACATACAAGGTGTTGCAGATTTATAAATGGTGTCCTACAGGTTTACCTTTAGCCCCTGCTTTGCCAGAACACAATCTCAAGTGGTCCCAGTTCCTCATTAATAATCCTGTTTTTGCAAATGTCTGCGAAACACTTGGCTGTTCTAGCCACTTGCTTATTGATGTCACCATCTGCTGTTACTGATTTGTTACGAGGGAAAAGTGTGTGTCACACAAAACAAAGAACAGAGCATGCTGCCCTAAAAAGAGGAATTTCTAATCTACAGAGACAATATAGGGCGAGAGAGCATTGTGGGTAATAGATGGAGCTAAATTCATAGTGGAGTTTAGACTATGTTGGACACAAAAAAGAGATAAAGAACATTAAAAAAAAAAAGCACAACCCGTCTTGAGATCAGTCCAATCACACTTTATCAGAAAAAGTCCAGTCAAACTTTTGACCTTTTGATGGTCTCCGCACCGTTACAGAAACCGGCACCCAATGAGAGGCGGCTGAAAGCAGCACATCCATTGGATGAACGTGCAATGCTGCAATGCCCATGTCTGTTTGAGAGGAGCAGGTCCGGAATGTCTTCCCGTCGGGTGCGTGGTAAAAGGAAGCAGGCTCATTATTATTCGCGAAGGATAGGCATGTAAATATAGGAATCGATTTACATCAGTCCTGCGTATCATTTGCCACCAGGGCCTGCTCAAGACCCTTTGAATCAGCTTTTGGAGTGGCAGCGCCGTGTTAAAAGCTCCTCAGCTGTTTTATGGGCTTTTCTCTCTGCACATGCCTTTAACATCAAAGTCTTGTCTTCTTATACACTGAAAGCCCTGGGGTCCTCCTTGCATGGCAAACTGCTGAGTTCCCCAGTTGTACTGCAGAAGTAGATGACAAAATGTGACTCTGAATAAGAATTTCTTTTGAATTTATCTGCCATGCAAACACAAATTTCCATTTCGAGAATCTGGCACGCTTATCGTTCTATCACAAGTGTCTTTCCAAAGAGCTGATGTGAATCTAAGCCTTAGTCAGAGATTTATAAACCTGAGCTTATATATACCAAAATTATTGTTTATATGGTCCAAGTGTTTTAGAGGCTGCGCTATTACACAGAATTATGAGCCACAGCAGATTTGTGTTTTACCCCAGTGTTTATAATCCTAACAAATGTAAACCACTTGGGGCATTAGATTGTTGTTGCTATTGGGTCTGACACACAGAGCGCTTGAAGCACCAGGGAGGATCATCCCAGCGCTCAGAGATCAAAGTGAGGTCACAGCGTCATCCCTGTAACACCCATCATGGGCTACATTGGTACGCCATGCCAGCTAGGCTTGACAAGAAAGGCAGAAAAGGCGTGAACCGGGCATAGGTGGGCACCGGTCGCAGCCCCAAGAAGGTCAGGGCAGGGAGACCCTCTCTATATAGGAGCTTGTGTCCAGCTGACACTGTTTCATCTGCACTGTCTATGACCTCCATCTGACTGTGTAGCTGCCACACCCACACTGACTGTTTCATCTCAAAGCCCCAGTGGCTTTGGACAATGGCAGAGTATGTCCTAAGTCTCACTCAGTCTATAGATGACTGAATAAAATGGGCTGAGGTTGTATATGGAGTCTATGAAGGGTTAGCATATATCTCTTTTTTATAGTGCCTACTCAAGTGTTGTGGTCACAGAAGAAATGTGATACAGGAGTAATAATAATTATGACTCAGTGCAGCATGTCACCAGAGGGTGGGTGAAGGCTAATGGCACCTCCGTGGTCAGGGATGGAGTCCCAGGGCAGGGGGAGAGAGAGAGTAATTAAAATGGAGGCCGCTTACAGTTCACTACACCTCTCTGCTGGGGGTGGGGGTGAGTGGAGGCTCGGGGGGGGGGGGGTTGTTATTGGCTCTAATGGTTTCCATATGAAGCCCTTTACGAGTGTGGAGGAGTGCGATTAATGGAGAACGGCGGCGGCCAGTGACCGTGGGGAGAAGGTACCTGTCAGAGTCCCACCGAGTGCCTGGGCCCAGACTCAAGCAGCGGCCATTTCGCAAAGAGCGACGGCCCCCGGGCAGCAACAGAACCGTGGAATGAAAGTCGGGGGCCAAGAGCCGGGGGAGGTAGAACAATCCAGAGCAGATGGAGAGACCTTCAGCGTGATGCATGGCACAGCACTAGCGCTGGCCCGGCTTACTGCTCCTCCACCGCTCATGGGAAGTGGATAGGGCCTGGATATGTGGGGCTACTGCCACCACCCCTTACCAAAGGCCAAGGATGTTTCAACCTTCCCAACAATGCCTTTGTTTTTGCCAACAGACACAAATGAGGTGTTGAATCAGTTTTATGGTTATTGAAAGCATATCGTTCTGGCACGGTGCTCTTCTCTGTACTGTGCTGGACAAATTGACACATCAGTTACTAAATCAGGGTAATGCCTCTACCACCATGCAGCTGTCATCTTCACAGGTCTTTCATTTTATCCAAGTCCAAACTTCCTGCCTGTCTGGTTAACAGTTTTAGGTGAATAAAACCTCCAAGAAGAAGACTCTGCATCCTTTACACAGTCCCTTGAGCCAGGTAATCAGAAACTGTAGAATGATAATTGTCTGCTACAAGTGTATGAATAGAACAGAAATGTACCTGGGGAGCTCAGAAGACTGAACTGGGCACATTATATGTAACTGAACTTAGTTAGCTCAGGTACATGCATGGAGTACAGTCAACAAACTGCAAATAGCAAAACAAAACATACATTTAACAGAGAAAAACTGAAGTAGAGTGAGACCAGCAAAGAGAAACCAGAATTTCTCCAGAAAGTGTAGAACAGGAGGGATAGAAAATGAAGAAGAGGGAAAGAGAGAGACAGAGAGAGAGAGAGAGAGAGAGAGAAAGACAGAGAGAAAGAAATACATAAAAACAAAGGTATCTATGCACAAGCTGTCAGGCCACAATGTCCCAGCAGAACTTGGCCTGTCAAGAAATAAACTTCTGACCAGTGCCTTCTCTCTCTTCCTTACACCCCCACCCCCCCCCCCACACACACACATCTCTGTTTCTCTCTCTCTCTTTTTCTTCTCTCTCTCCTCCTCCACAACTTCAGCCTTTTCCCTGAAGAGCAGCATGTTGCTGGGAGACAACAGAGATTGACACATCTGCCGAGCAATCTTGGCCTCCGGTGCGGCGTGGCACTCCCACCTTGTTAAGATCACAGAGATTTCTGCCCTGTCAGTGCAGCTGTAAGAATGGCCTTAGTCACTAGAGAGAACGAGAAATGGGGTGGGGGTGGAGAGAAAAACAATGGACCCATTGACTCCAGTTGTCACTGGCTGTAAAGCTGGAGCTTTTCAAGCATTGATTCTTCTACCAGGATCTTGGGCGAGTCTTAGGCGTCCACAAGAATCGCTCAATTAATTATCACCTCAAGTTGGAGAGGAGCTGGGTCACGGCAGACATGAACTTTGCCACAAAAAGGGACAGAGTTTAATCATTTTTTTAATTTAATTTTATTTTTTTACATTAAAGTCAGCATATAATTCTGCCACTCACAGACAGAGATGGGCAAGATGCCATCCATGACACACTTAGCAATATTTCCCCCCTGTCAGCCTGATGGATGTCTGGGGGAGTCGATCAGCTTCAGCAAGCTTTATTTGACAGAGTAGTCGGGATTCCCTCCATGTTTAATCTCAGAATGCATGATGGGCAGAGATGAGAATTGCGACAGATGAAAGATCAATTTTTCATTTTCATAAGGTCAAAAGTGCACATCTGTCAGTTACATGTACCAGGTTTTCTTGGGAGGAGAATTAATTCAAGTGCATTTAATTCCATTCTCTATTGCTTATGATTATGAAAGCTAAGAAATAAACAGCAAGTACCTCAACATTTAATTAATTTACAACTAACAGTAAAATGTCAACATATTGCTGAGTATCATTCAAAAGTACAAAGACCAAAAATGATCATTTACAATAACACTGTCAAACTTCTGCTAAAGTCACTAAGGGCTTTTTAGCTCCTTCTGGCCAAAAGCCCCTATTTCCTGTTGGTCAAAAGCCAGTATACCAGAGAACCACTGAACAAAAGTGCAGTAATACTCTTCAACCCAATTATGACAAATATAACAAGTCGTTTATCTGTCAAGTAGAACTGTTTGTTTTTTCATTCAGATGCCATCATTCAAGATTTCCACATACTGACACAAATGAATTACATGGCAATGTGGATGGTAATTGCTAATTGTTGTCAGTAAGCAGATGTTATGGCTCTCTAAGTTCCCCTTTTGAACATTATGTATGTTCTGATCTATAAATCTCTCTATGAAGCAGAAAATAGTTGCGAAGGCTATAATTTCTTAGTGCTTTGTAACTGCAAACTGAACAAAATGAAATAACATTCCTTCATCCAAGATTTATTGAGACAGCTTACCAATACAAGTTCAATTCACTGTATAAGTTTGGGGTTTGGTTTTTTTTTGCAGAAATGCTTCAGTCAGCACTTTCTTTCCCACAAGGCATGTTTACTCATAGAATGTGTTATTTGAATGATTTGTCCCTGAAAACAAGGAACTGAAAGTCCCTACTTCTTCTTTGGGCTGCCAATGTTTGCTGCTGCAAAAATAATCTGCACGTCAGATTTGACTTGTCAATAATGTACCTTGGTTATATTAAACAGTTTGTTTGCAGTCGGTGAGGAACTTACTTTTCCCTAAACAAGACTGGGAGTCTTACCTACCCCCCCCCCTCAGATCAGGAGTCAATCTAATCATGCCGCATTATCTTCAGTTCTAGGTCCCCCTGGATCCTTTGTTTACTGCGTTTCTCATAAAGCATCATTTGAGGGGCTTGAATATGAACAAGTGGATGGTTCAAATAGCAATCAAGAGGACGTGATCTACCATCAGTGATCCAGCTGGAGATGGGCGTGCAGTTGGCTCTGGGTCTGTCCACTTGACCTGCTTCAAAGCTCTGGCTTTCTCCAGCTTGACAGTGGTCTTCGCTAGCCTTCCCACAAGACCACAAGCCAAACATCACCAGAGCTGGGATTTTTGCTTGCTTTTTTCCTGTTTATTCCATTGATCCACTCAGAACATTGTGTCTTTACAACCATCACATCTCAGAAAAAAGAGAAACCATGCACAGAAACCTGCTAATGTCTCCCTATATCAAAATGTCTGGCTATATTTGGTGTAGAAAACTAATAGAGAAAGAAGCATGAGTGCACTGAGATTTGATGCTCTATGAAGGATATCATTTTTAGAGATACCTCCAACACATCTATGATGTACAAAGCATGTAAAACAAACAACTTTAGTATCTTACCTACATGACATTTTTGTCTAATGAAGGGGATATCCACTTACCCTCTGCCCAGTGCAAAACAAGCTCATTTCTTCTCTTTTCCCTTCCTGCCTTGAATCATATACATATTAATGATGTGCCATATAAAACTATAAACAGTGTCGTTTCTAATGGGGTTCAACGTGATTTGCATCCACACCTTCAAACTACTCTTTTTCATCACTGTAGATTTGAGTGGGAGAAGAGGAGAAGAGGAGACCAGAGGAGTGGAGGAGGCCAGAGGAGTGGAGGAGACCAGAGGAGTGGAGGAGACCAGAGGAGTGGAGGAGACCAGAGGAGTGCAGGAGACCAGAGGAGTGGAGGAGACCAGAGGAGTGCAGGAGACCAGAGGAGTGCAGGAGACCAGAGGAGTGGCCTGTCACCATGTTTCTTTCCACTTTCCTCACATAAGTGGAGGAAAAGCCTCCGGAGAAAGGGCCATTATCAACTAAATTAATTCTTGGCAGGAAGAGATATGCCAGGGATGAGGGTGCTGATAAATGAGAGGGATTGGAGGCAGTGCTACTATGCGAAATAGTCGAACGCAAAGTTCATTCATGCACATGCGCACAATGATGCACACGCAAGTACTGTATGTATGTGTGTGTGTGTGTGTGTGTGTGTGTGTGACAGAGGGCATTTGTTAATGCAGACTAGTAGCATTCTGGTAAACTCCTGTCCTCTTCTCTCTGCTGAGTTCCCCAAGACATAAGGTTCACACAATAAACCGCCTTGTTTCAATTTTTCACGCCTCCTCATCCAACTCTGCTGCATAAATCGTGTAACAAGACAGGACAGTTACTGGACTTCTGGGAATGATGATCGCTCCCTTTCAAATCAAGTGGTGGTGGAGAACAGCATGCGGGCTTGTTTAATTGATTTTTTCTGAAAAGTCAAGGAAGGCTAAGATTGGTATGCATTGCCTATCCTATCCAGTTTTAATGAATTCGAAGACAGCCATTAGCACCCTCCCTTCACCTCCCCAATGGGCTGCCCTGCAGTTACTTTTGCATGTAAGACAATCAGATGCACTTAACAGCTCAATAAATCTTCACCGTAGCATATGTTTCAAACTGGGAATATTCATAGCTAACATCATGTCACACGCATGCTGAAGAGCCCTGGTCCCTGTACTCCACTTCTTCTCCACTGAGATGGGCCTGTCGACTCACATGCTTGGCATAACTTTCTTGTTTAACAGAGCTTAAGCAAATAATAGGCTACTAACTGAGTGTTTTCCCATAGCCTGCTATTTATAAAGTACGACCCCTGCGCAAGTGCCGATATTTGCAAAACCACCAAGTGCTCCTCCACCAGAGATCTGAAGCTCAGCCTCTGCTGAACATTGCAACGTAGGTCAGGCTCGTAGTGAACAGAAAGTCTGCAGTAAAATCACAAATTCAAAACAGATGCCCGTAACTCTCAAGAGTACAGGCATACGCTGGCTCCCGTGGTGTCTTTATGAACGCGGAGTTGGCTGATCAGCTTTCTTGAGTCAATCAACGACGAGAATCCCCAAGCGTATGAAAAATGGACAGGCAGACATCCCACTCACAAGCACGTGCGATCGCGGACGACCATTCAGTTGTTTAGGTTTGGATTTGCCCAGCAGTATTCTGTGGGACGAGTCAGCTCGGACCAGCTAGGAATGTCAACACGATTTAAAAAGCACGACGAACCACTAGTGATGTTTTTAATGTAGGCCTGTACACTGAGGGAAAATCAAATGGCCGTTGTCTCATGGAATAAGGTTTGGTATGACAACTGTTATGCAGCGTGCTGTCAGAGTGTGAGGGCCAGTGAAAAACAGAACAAACGATCGTCAGGTTTGGTGGGGAAGCAAAACTCAGCCATGAAAGTAAACCTCAAACTATTCACAGCTCGGATGACTTCACATATCTGAAGAACAAATCTCTTCCATGACAAGCATGACATTCGTTTGGACACTGTTTTGGAAAAGATGAAAATCCCCCAAATAACTAGCAGTCGGTGACTCTAATGTAATACGGCTCCTGCACACTAATTTGAGCGAACGAGGAAAAAAAAAAACTGTCAAACAAGAAAGTGAGACAGATCTCTTAAAAAAGGGAAAAAAGGCTGACATGCAGTAAGTGTCGCAGGGTTAAGAACTTCTGCTTCTGCTTTTAAAATAGGAAGATGCAGTAAAAAAAAACACAAACACACAAAGAAAGAGACAGTCTTCATCCATTTCCTGAGCCCTTGGCAAAAACTTGCACTCTCCAACTTAATACTTACCTCAGTGCGCTACACAGAAACAGATACGTGTGTGTGTTAACTGATACGTGTGTGTGTTAACAGATACGTGTGTGTGTTAACTGATACGTGTGTGTGTTAACAGATACGTGTGTGTGTTAACTGATACGTGTGTGT
>JAOXYF010000003.1:15793876-15818530 GCA_028565775.1 Sternarchorhynchus goeldii
GTTAACTGATACGTGTGTGTGTGTTAACTGTAGTTGTTCAAAGGCAACAGCATCTCCAGTCAGAAGGGGTTTAACACTCATCCTGAGCTAAATGCTATTTCCTTTATAGGCAACTTTGACCTCTAGCTTGTAGGGGGGGAAAAAAGTTTTTTCTTTTCCCCTCTCCCTCATTTCTTCTCTCTCTCTCTCTCTGACACGGTTTGAGGAGACCGTCTGCAAAATTACATGCAGACTTTTTTGCAACAAGGGTGAAAGCTGTGAGGCGAAGCCCTCCTCCTCGCTCCGCTCGGCTGCCAGGCTCGTGGGACTCCTGCAGATGGAGTAAGGAAAGAGAGACCAGCGTCGAGAGACGCCTCAGCGCAGCACGTGGACATGGCGCACACGGCGAAGACTCCACTACGGAGGTCCTTCAGCGAGCATGTCAAGGATTCCACCAACAAGGCTTGGGATATATTCTGGAGAAGTGCACGAGAGAAACGCCTATCAGGTACATACACCACTCGACAACAGACCCTGGCTACATCCAAACACGACGCTAGCCGTTGGCAACGACGGGTTTAGCGCTGGGCTCGGCGCCTCAAACACTCCCCTGACGAGGTCAGATGGGTCTCACCTTGTGCTCGTAGATTTAGGGAAAGAAAACACAAGTCCTGAGGTGGTATGACATGACACCACTTAGAGGTGAAGGAGATGGTGCTTGTTTGTTTTTGCGATGGTTAAAATTTCAATTATAGTTTAGTTAGTTTAAAAGATGCATTTTTCATGATTTTTATGTAATCTTGAATGTCACTTTTGCAGAGCTAATGCTTTTTTGTATAAATTCTGAAACTTTTAGGCTATATGCCAAGATGTTAAAGTTGAAATATCTGGAACTGATTAACAAATAACTTATTAATGGAGATTTGGGATTTTAAAAATTCATTGTAATCTGTAAGAATTAGTTCTTAAGGTTACATTAACTCATAACATTCAGAAAATACAAAACTGACAATGACAGAAACTGTTGATAAGGCATGGCTAATTGCTTGGCTATCTACATAACTAGCAATCGCAAAAGCCTTAAAAAGACCTCAGGAAATGGCCCTAGGTCAACGAGTGTTTCTCAGAGGACCTGGTTTCCCGCACTTATTCCCCCCTCTCTCTCTCTTTCTCTATCTCTCTCTCCCTATCTCTCTCTTTCTCTGAGTCGTCTGCATGCTCATGGAGGGTGGAGATTCTGCCTGTCATTCATCACAGAGCTGTCCTAATATTTACGCTCTGACTTAAGATGTCATAACTCAGTCCAAATATGGTCGCATGCCCCCAGAGCTCATCCGAAGCACACTTGTATGGGGCAGCCACAGCCCCTGGAAAGCTCCTTACACCGAGTGCCAAATTTCTTGTCACGGGGCAGTAAAAGCTACACAATGAAATGAGGCCTGGCTGTCGTGGCACAAAGCCGATACAATGCTTTCCCCAACCTAGTTGGCCAACGTAAACAGGGCACAGTGCCATAGAAACATCTGGGGTAAACATCTGGCTGCGTGTGTTTTGTTTTGTTTTGTTTTGTTTTAACTGACTGCGCTCTGACGTGTGAGACCTCATCTGCTTCTCGTCCGAAGTGCGGAGGAACTTGGCGCGAACACACTCTTCGTCACGATTCCCCTCCTGCTCTCTGCCTCTCAGCTAACGTTCTACACAGAGCAGACCTGCAGGCGCGACGCAGTCGGCCGCTTGTTCGTACTTCCTCACGGCAGGCGTGGGCTTACCTCAGGCACCTGAGCTGCGTGACTGTGCGTGTGCCCAACAGTGCACACGTGTGCGTTAAGCACATGTATGTGTGTCAGTGGTAAGATTACTGAGAGACGCGAAAAGAGTTGTGTTATGATGCAGAGCAGGCCTCTGAGCTTGGGGAGATTACTGGGAGAAAGCCTTCCCAGATGTTGCAATCTCAAAAAAAAAATTGAGAAAAAGATGAAGTAAAAAAGAAAGGAAAAGAAACACACACAGCTGGGAAAAAAGGAGGGAGGAAATGGGGTCAGATTTCACATTTTTCTTGGCTGAAACAACAGCAAAGAGAATCTCTGAAAAAGCTATGATCTACTTACGAAAGGCGTGACTTTTCTCTTTCCCTGGCCATGAATTTTTCAGAATTTTGGTTTCCAGAGCATTTTATCAGGAAATGTTTGATTTTGATACCTTACATCTGGGAAATTCATCTCCTCCTAAGGCCCCGAATGCAGAGTTCATGCAAGCAGTTGCCAGTAAAGAGATCAGTCCTATCAGATTTTACTCAAAAATGAACCCAAACCAGAAGAATATTAACAGAGAACTCAATATTGGAATATTCCGGGCCATGTGCCAGTTAGTGGCCTGTGCCATTGAGAACAGAATCCACACAGGTTTGAGCCAAAAGCTGCAGCTGAACTATGAAATTATCCACCTAGCATCTGACAGGCCTCAGCAATGAGTGGAATGACTGACAGCAGCATTCCTGACATCTATTTCAGAGCATCGATCTGTGATACCTGCTGTAGCAACTTACTCTTTTATGTTTTGAGATGGTTCTGTCCTTTATTTTGATGCCAGGGAGCAGGATGGCGTATTAGACGAGGTTCGCCCATTGGAATTCAACATTACTCATTACTATTACTCAACTACTATGGAATTACTATGGAATTACTATGGAATTACTATGAAATGTGAAACTTGCCGCATACTTTCAGGTCTGGTTATGTTTTTCATGGGCTCTACAGAATGACTGCAGTCCATCATGGTCCAAGACAATAAATGCCGCAGTCTCTTTCAGTTGTTTTCTCCCTTTTGCATCAATTTCTCTGCCTGTGCACCACTGTCGCACAGTATCATTCATCCGTGATGTGGTTTTCTATCATTTTTATATGCATAAAGAGGAGACAATAGATGACTTATTAGAACTGCAGTACCCAACTCAGCTCTTAGAGAATAACAATGAGATGCGTGGAAGTACGACAGCAAAATTTGACACGTGTATGAAAAGCACCGCACGCTCCCCAGGCACTGTCCAGAATCAACGCCAGCCCACTTCAAAACTGGGTGACACTTAGCGATTAGCATGCGCTAAACCAAAAGTCAAACAGCTGATTATATCTGCTGGCAGGGCACTGTAAACAATGCAAATAGCATATTAGGAAAACAGATTTACATGCTGCCCTCTGCATGAAGAGTGTGCTAAAGGTCAGGGATCCTGAGAAAGGTTTTCATACCCTCATAACCGTATATAATCATGCTTCTCATTGCCAGCCAAGGCCAATTAAACCAGCTGCAGAGCAGATTTACTGCCACATCTCCACACTAGTGTTCCCATGTGACCGGGAAGATCACTAGTGTGATTGGGCAACAGTTAGGATGACATTTGTGTCCCTTACCTTTTGCGGTGCAGACTAGAGTGGAAGAATGTGTGTGTGTGTGTGTGTGTGTGTGTGTGTGTGTGTGTGTGTGGGTATGTGTGTGTGTGTGGGTATGTGTGTGTGTATGTGTGTGTGAGTATGTGTCTGTGTGTGTGTGTGTGGGTATGTGCGTGTGTGTGTGTGTGTGTGTGTGTTAGGTGGATAGTGATATCTGAATTTAGAAAAATGGCTTTCGTGATTTTTACTCCTTCACTTGGAATGATCCTCAAAAGACTAATATTACAACAGCTCATTGCTTCAACTGATTTTAGGCTGTTTAAGTACAGAAGCAAAAACATGTTTTTCAAATCCATCTTATTGTCTTTCTGGTTAAATTCTCATCCCATGTATATCATTTTACAAATCCATGACAAAACTCTTGTAGATCCTTGATAATGTTTATCAACCTAGTACACGATAGATAGGTGGGTGGGTGGATGGATGGATGGATGGATGGATGGATAGATAGATGTTTTAATGGAGTGCATGTTTGTCATTTGTTGCGCTGCCGTACTTTACTAAAGCTTCTCTTCAGAAAGTTCTTGGAGCTCGTAAACTTGTATGGTTGAATAAAAATAAAAATGGAAAGAAGACAAAGATCAAGAAGTGCAGAAATTATACATAGTTCTCAGAGGACCATAAAGAAATGAACATAATCTTAAGTAAAAATTATGTTTCATACTTGGAAGAAACTGTTTGGAATTAAGCCCACAGAACTCCATTCTTGTCTTCAGTGTATGTTTTTTGGGGACATTTTGAAGCGTTTGGTTGGATCTGGGAAGTAAGATCATAAACACAGGACACAAACAACAAAGTAAACTCATGAACTATACGGGCATGTGCTCCCATTTCTTCATCCCATTACTGTATTGCAGGTTTAATCCTAATCGCATCTGTCCATAAGACTCTGCCCAGAACTCTATAGATGGAGTTACATACACACATACATGGTGTTCCCCACCCCAGGGGTTTGCATCATCTGATAAACCCTCATGATTTCTAAAATCATGTTTGACTGCCATGTTTTTATTAGTGTTTACATATCTGTGCCTACATTATGAGCAGTGTTCTTACTCTATTCCACCGTTACTTTTCTCGACTGAGTGTATTCTTTGGTCATCCTAATGTTTCTGTTTTGTTTTATATTTTGTTTTGTTTATGGCTCTATTTTATTTATTTTGATTTTTCAGCCTCATAGTGGCAGGTTTCAAATATAAACTCCAGACCTCCTGCTTACCCCTTTGCACAGAAAACAATGAAGCAGCATCACACACTTTAATGATACACTGTGCCAGCAATAATTACTTATGCTTTTAAACAGATAAAATTAGAAACATTAGACTTACCATCAATGCCTCTGCCAGTTCATGCCATTCGCTATTATTACCAAGAAACAACAAGATTTTTATTTCACAGTCTAATATGAGTAAAACACTATAGAAACCATAAAACACTTGAATCGGTTCAGCATTATAATATATTATATTTATACTCTGACAACTGAATTAAAAAAAATATTTATTCAGCTCTACATTTCCATGTCACTATAGTATTTAGACTGTCCCATGAAGTTATTTAAAGATGCATGCCTGAATGCCTACTCTGGAAAAGTGACAGTTCTGGTTTTCCTAGGTGTTAGCATTCCATTAGACACTGCAGATCACAAAATACTTAACAGGTTAGAAAACTGTGTAGGGCTATCAGGAACAATCCTCAAATGGGTTAGGCTATATTTAAAAGGCTGGATTTATTTTGTCAGTTGGGAATTTGATATGACAGCTGCAAAAAACATAGTCCCTCAAGGATCGGGTCTTGGTGTCCTTTTATTCAGTCTGTATATGAGGCCATTAGTCCAAACTCTAAAAAAAACTATACAGTTATGCAGATGGCCAGCAAATATTCTTGACTTTCACACCTGATTATTTTAACCCAGTGCTATCTCTATGTTTAGTGTACATAATGAACTAGTTGAGAGTAAATTCTCCAAAAAAAAAAACACTAACAAGACTTTCTTATAACCTCAGATCTCATATATCAAAACAATCACTAAAGCAGCTTTCTGTCATCTTAAAAATATATCTAGAATTAAAGCCTTAATGTCCCAAAACTCATGCATGTCCAGTATGGTCAGCTACTTTAATGGTCTCCTAAACTCATGCATATCCAGTAGGGTCAGCTACTTTAATGGTCTCCTAAATGGACTTCCCCAAAAGACCATTTTAACATCTGCAGCTTCCTCAGAATGCTGCTCTAAGAGTTTTAACCATGACAAAGAGAACAGAACACATTATTTTGGTTTTAGAAAAATCTCTACGCTTGCCTCCATTCAGTTATGGAATATATTTTACAACACCACTACTAGTCTATAAATCACAGAATAGACGAGGCCCAGAATACATTAAATTTGATAAGTTTAAAGAGGATAAACACAGTTTACTCCAGGTCAGCTAGTAAAGCTCAGAATTCAACCTAAACACTGCAAGGCAGCATTTAGCTTTAATGCTATGCACAACTGGAACCAGCTTCGATTTGCCTCAAATCTAAAAAGTAATGGTGCCAGTAGCTCCTTTCTCAAAATATATTTCTTACATATATTAGAGTTTTTGTATGTACAGTTTTATGGCACAGCTTTTCTTTAGCTCTTTATTTCTTTATAAATCTTATCTGTATAGCTTTAGTTTTTTTAACTTGCTAAATGCTGAAAGTCTGAAATAAACAATAATAGAGAGCATCTACATCAGTTGCCGGTGCTCTGCTGATCCTTGCTGTGTGCAAGATTGCAGGTTGACATTGACCAAACAAGTACAGAGGATGCAGGCTGGACTCAAAATGGTAGTAAGAAATAAAAGATGCTGTAAGCCCTTCATTCCCTCAGTCATACCGGGGAACGTGAGGTCTCTCTGAAATAAGATGATCATGGTGCTCTGGTACTTAAGTGAGGAATGAGAGAGCAGCGTGCTTTGTTTTACGAACACATGGTTTTACGTCAGTGTACCGGATTCTTTTATCCCCAGCCTTCAACCTGTAAGGGTGGTTCATCTCCACCATGTTATCGTCAGTTTGTTGAATATGCAGCCAGAGAGAACCAAACACTGGATCTCCGGTATGAAAATGTTAAGAATGTATGGAGTTCCTCTGCTCTGGTAATCACTGGGTAGGTCTTAGACCACAACCAGATTCTGCACTCACATTACTGGCTTGTTGTCCTAAGGCAGTCTGTGACAAAGAGAACCACACAGAGATGGTCACAAGAGGTCAAAGAGGCCCTGCAGACCTGCTGCAAGACCACAGAGGTGGATCAGCTGAGGAAGACCTCAACAATATTATAAACCACATCACAAATGATAATAATTTCTGCACAGACACTACTGTTATAGTCAGGAAGGTGCTTTGATTTCTTATCAACAAACTTTGGATGACCAAGGACCTGAAGCAACTACTGAAAAAAAAGACTACTGTCTGTTTTTAGACAGAGGGAACAGATGAGGAGGGTACAGAATGAGTTGAAGGTGAGGGAGAACAAAAAAGTATACAGAAGGAAACTGGAGGGCAGGCTTCAGCAGAACAACACAAAGGAAGAGGAATAGGTTCCAAGGAACTTAAAGTTTGTACCCTCAGCTATATGGGGTCCTTCAACACTGGTTCAACCTTAGCCTTCAACCTGAGCCTGTGGAAAACAAGTGTGGTTCCTGTTTCAAAGAAAAGAACTTCCTCCTCTGTGAGAGACAACAGGTCAGTGGTCCTCATGTCACATAAATGTCCTGGAGAGACTAATTCTATCCTATCTCAGTCCTGAGGTCAGCTAATTTCTGAAGTCAGTTTGCCTGCGGTTTGTTTGCCAGCCACCAGATAGATAGATAGATAGATAGATAGATAGATAGATAGATAGACAGACAGACAGACAGACTTTAAGTACAGGTCAGATCTCTACTTCAGAATTTCTTCAGGACCTATTGAGTCTTCAGTGCTCATGTGCACCTAGGACGGTCAGGAAGGAGAACACTGGGACCTATGGAGCAACTTTGTTGAGTGGCCTGAAAGATAGTGGCTCCTCTGGTGGTGAGCCACTAATTAAACAAGCTCATATCGCTTGCTCTATTTAAATGCACTATACACTGCAACTTTGTCCATCAAAGTTATACATATTAATTGTATATATTGAATAAACACCAGCAACATTACACAGCCACGTTGACCCTCTGTTTCTATCTATGTAGGGTTTGTGTTGTATTTATTTACCCCTTTCTGTCACGGTGGCTGCCCTCGCCTCCTCCCTTGTCCCGTGTCTGTGGCTAGTTGTGTTCATGCGTCGTGTGCGTTATGTAAACGCTGGTGTTAAATGTCCGTCCTGTTATCGTTACCCGTTTCGCTTGTGGTGCGTCTCGCGTGAGTGTTTTTAAGCGTCTGTATGTGGACGTTTGATGTGTTCTATGTTGATCGCGTTCCTCGTTATAATAAAGAAGCCTCGCTCCTTGCTCGGCACGCCTGCCTCCCTTCATTAGCGCTACGTGCTAGGAACGTTATACCTATCCTGCTTACCTAAAATCAATAACAGAAATAGGCATGAACAAAGGTTCAGTGCTTGCAAAGCATACATTTTTCTGACTCCAAATTACAAAAACAAATGTGTTAGATAGTGCAAATTCTATTACGTATCCCAGCATAAATCATGAGAATAATCAACTTTATCAAATACCTTAAAATCTACCTTATTTATTATTGTTTATTTATTACAGTTAAATTACAGTAATTGCATAAATCACTGTTTAATTTATGATTTAACCTAATAAATGTGAGCAAGTAGATTAGATACTCTGCAGGAAATTGGTATCAGCAATCTAGTTAAGAGTAAGGAATCAGTGAGGAACTCGTAAGCATTTACAATGTACTGTATAGTGCTATGAGTGCTATCATTATAATGGAATCTAAAGAGTACCCAATCAATTTAAGGTAACAGAAAGAGAGAGAGAGAGAGAGAAAGAGAGAGAGTAAGGGAAAGATTTCTCCAAACCTAACTCCAGTCCACCAGTCCTGCTCTCCCCAAAGGCCTCCACTCCCTTGTGATTTTATCACACTTATCTCTGTGGAAAACGAAAGGTATGTACAGCAGTGGAGGTAGATGAATACAAGGCTTCATAGACCTGCTCTGTTACATGTTCTACTTTCATTCTTTAGATTATTCTACGGACATTGACAATGCACCCTACGACTGCAGGCTCATTAGCATTCTTCATTTTCATATTATTCTATGGATTTTCTTCATTTGACTAAATATTACATCTTGTACCTGTTTATTTTATAATATTGTTTATACTGTTTATTTACTTCCATTTACTTTTTGGTGCTGCTGTAATATTCCTTCTCTAAAACACGTCTATAATTTGCATATATTTACTTTATTTCAGCAGCATTTTATTTTAGCAATGTATTTTTAAAGTAATTTTTTTTCGATTCTACTTTATCTAATTAATTTTATTTCAGTATCTAATTTTTGTAATGAAGCATTTTAATTCAATTTCTATTATACATTATTTAGTAAAGCATTTTGAATTGGTTTTTATGTAATGTGCTATATAAATAAAACTGTTTTGCTTTGCCTAATTATATATATATTCAACATATAGTGTATAAAATGCATCAATTTCTATGTAGTTCACTCCGTATAAATGTAACCAACCTTTTATGTAATACTGTGACATTAAGTAACAATGTAACATTTTACACTGTAACCGCATGTAACTGTAAACCCATTTTTCTTCAGTCCAATGTATATAAGTTAAAACAAAAGTTTCATTGTCCAGTTACTTACAGACTGTTATGTTAAAAAAACTACAGTTTTCTGGCCATGCCAATCGCATGCTTCAGGTCAGTGTAGGCATGGGTTCCTCCCTTGCTCTTGAGCTATGCTTCACAGCCGCAGGGGCTTTGGGACCACACTCCACATCTGGCAATTAGCAAGTCTGTAAAGCCATTTCAAGAAAATGAGCATTTTTTGTGAGTGTTAGGGGTTTTTGTTTGTGTGTGTATATGTGTGTCTGTGTGTGAGTGTGTGTGTGAGTGTGTGTGTGTGTGTGTGTGTGTGTGTGTGTGTTTTAAAGTGCCAGAGCTACTGAGATTTTCTCCATAGAATTATTTGTCGTTTTGTCTTAAAACAAGTTTTAGTTAATTGAACAGTCATAGAATAATACTTAGAAGGTTCAATTAACTCAGAATTTCATGGCAGCCTACTGGACACCAAATCATTTTTTACAGTCTGCTGTCCTGGTGTGTTAATTCATGGTTTCATAGATGTAAAGTAACAGCACTGCACAGGATAGTGGTCGACAACTAGAATGACCCCAGAAAGAGCCCAAAAAAAGTCCAACAAACAAAGCTTCTGTTTATGAGTTTCTTTCTTTGATGCACTTCACTTCCTTCATCTTAAATCACCTCCAGCCATGGGTCTCTCCTCCTGTCTGTCTCACTTTGGCCTTAAAATGATTATGCAGCATTATGGGCTTAGTCGCACCCCAGAAAGAAGATTCTGGAACCTCCATCACCTTTCATTATGCATGAAATCGGCTGCCGTCTCAGTCCCAGTGCCGCCACAGCAGCTGTCAGTCCTCTCCGTGAGTTATTAAATCGATTTCTTAATCAGCACTTTTTCAGGGACAAAAAAAAGCTCTCTCTGCTGCACTCCAGTGCATATGTAAATGGGTGGGCTCACGAGAAGCCAAGCCAATCCAAACAGCTGTAAATCTTCCTCTTTTATCTCCCCAGCAGTTCAGTCAATAGAAATTTTGTTGTGTCATATAAACACATGAACATCCCTGCAGGTTGTGTTGACGAGAGTTGGCGAGGGTTCACACTGAAATAAAGGATGTTCATATGAATTTTAGAAAGATATTCGAGATGATGACTGAAGATGAGGCAGTACACTTAAATTTATTCAAATACATAACAAATCTTGATTTGCAATTTACTGATTAGGAAGAAATATATTTACAAAGGCAACAAGAGAGCAGTCATGAGGTTTGCTGCTCTGGACATCCTAATGACCTATAGCACAGTTACTCCCATTTTCGAAGTACAACTTCTGATATTTTTGCACAGTATGTGTGTGTGGTTTGAGGCAGTACAAACTATGGGAGCTGACGATGCTCAAATTCATTTCTAGCAAAAAGTAATCCATTTGTTTCAAGGAGCACTTCCTATATTCGTCCAGTGGCTAAAGTGCACCAAGCAGTACCAAGTCCAGTTCAGGTTTGCATCATCAAAAAGAGGGAAAAACAACTTAAGAAAACACTTAAAAGGGGCCCCAGAGCGTTTGTGGTTTTGGCCAGCAAAGGAGCCGGTCGGCTGCATCTAATGTTTTGTTTCTGGGGTGTTTTTTTGTTTTTGTTTTTTTCCCTCGATCGTAATCTGTTCAGTGTCTGGTACAGCACTACTTGGCAAGCCGGACTGTTGCTGAAAGTTTGTGTTAAGTGGCTTTACACTTAAGCATGGAGAGCCGCTCTCGGAGAGAAATGGACGACTGACGCACTAAATCCGTCTCCGGCTGCTTACCAGGAAAAGGTAGAACTGGAACATGCCATCCTGCCCCGGATGAATTCACAAATGTAATTAGTAGCACATGTGTGAGATGAAGCATCACACTCTTCTTTTTAAAAAGAACAAAAGAGCCGTTCTTATAGACTGCGCCTGTGTCTAATACACTCTAGCTGTCTCTGAGATTTGCACGCATGCCAACCGAAGGCATGGAAGAACACACTGAATCAGGCTTTTATGGATTAGCTTCCATGCATATGCAGTCATTTTCACATTCTGTTATAGAGAGTTGATGTACTGTATATTGCAGTTATGTGGGAGGGTTTTGGTATATTCTGTTTTACGATTTCCTTAGTGGAATGCAGTCAGTTGCTTACAGCACTTATATGGAACAGAGCCATGTCCTTCTGGCTAGTCCCCCACCCATTACATCATACCCATCACCCCAAAAAAACGAGCCACTCGTGAAAAGCACCGCGTGCGGTTTTCTTCTCCGACACACTTCTCCGAGCAGATGATGTCCACGGAACGCTCTCGGACCCCCGTGACGTCAGGTCTCGTGGCGACTCCTCGAATGGCGCTCGGCTCCGTGACCGATGTGCGCGCTCCGTGTCTGAATGTGCTTGCCGCTGATAAGGCAGAGAGGGATGCTTATTCGCCGCCTCCGGCGAGGAGAGCGCGAGCCGAGGCCGAACTTCCTCCCGCCAGCAACTAGATCGTCCTAGCGTGTCTCCTCGACAACAGCCATGCCAGCGGCTGCATCCTGATCACACACAGCAGCGGTGCAGGCAGGATTATGTCTCACAGTACTCACAGTAACTGCCCACCCGCTTTCTGGCTACGTTTAAAGTCTAGCTTCCAACACACACATGTAGGGCTACTCAGTGAGTGTGCAAGCTGGACAGTAATCAATTCAGGGTTTTTGCACGTCACCGATACAACACCACTATAAAACTCTGTTCAGCCTACCGCAGTGGTATTCATACCTGGACCTTGAATTCAAATCCAGAATTTAAGTTTTTATTGTTGATTAAATGATTCATGTAACTGGTATTCATATAACAACTCACTCCTAGATAAAGGAAGGACAATCTGTAGGAGCTGTTGAGTCTGCTGAAGACTGGTTTGAATACCTCTGCCCTGCAGCATGCATTTGATACACTAGTTAACAGGCTTGAAAAATAATAAACAGCCACCTAAATAACAGGCTACAACATACTATATTATATTAAAAATAGTCAAGAGAAACCTGCAGTAAAAGTCGACAAAGCAAACAAGATAGCTAATAACAAGACCAAAACAATCAAAAAGCTAGATAGATGAGACAATAAAATGAAATAGGTAGACAGCTACATTCACTTAGCATTCCTACCTAGTCCTGCACTATGGGAGAATCATGGATATGTTAGTGTTTGCTAACTTCTGTTGTGACGTTAATGCTAGCGTTAGCATTAGCAGACTCTGTGTTTGTGCTGCTCTTGGTTTAGATGATTCCTCTTCCTATTTTCAAAAGCCTCAAGAATGTTTCTAGGTAACTTATTAGCGTGCTAATACACAAAACAAGATAAATCTGGTTACACCCAACATTTTATTAACAATCACAATGATCACGCAATGACCTGCAATGTTAATTAGCTAACACTGGTATCTCTTACTCAAGCAAATATTCAATTAAAAAAAGGATCCAAAGACATGCTCTGCTGTTGTCACAATTTATTTCCAATACAGACTGTTAAAATAATGAACAAAACCATATAAAGTGATGCAAGGACAGGATTATGCTGCGGCCAGTGACACACAGCACGTGCAGCCTTGGTTCCTCCTCATGTGGGATCACGTGTTTCCTCAGCTCTGCACAACTGACGATTCAGTCTTCAGGCAAACCTGCCATTCAAATCCAAGGGATTCTAAATGCAAGAATTCTGATACGATTGTTTTGCAGATCATAGCAGACCTTCCCCCTCTTAACGAAACATTTTTCCCCCAATACTTCTGCTAGGTTGAGAGGAATGTGTGAGGACTAAGGATGTAAAGGCAGTGAACAACAGTATAAACAACAATGGTTTTGAATACAACTGCTTGATACTACTGGTCAGAAACTCCATTATAAAACAGCATCAGACCCACATCTACCTAGAATCCGTTATTGTCAGAGAGAGAATGTTTTGACCTAAAAACTGTCTGCTTCACTTCTAATGCTGTCTATTACTTAGTAGTTGTTCAGAGCACGGATGCTTTCCAGCTGAGAATTCAGTAGCTTCCCTTCAATATTTATCACAAGAATCTTGGCAGATATCCTGTTCCCTACAGGCCACTACAATGGGAAAATGCACTGTACACATTGTAGGCTGTTTCTCGAGCAACACACCATTTCATGCTTTGAACCCCTCTTTTTGTAAAATAAACATTTTGAAGTAATTCTACATTTATTATTTATTAAGTGTTTTTGCCATTATAATGAGGAAAGCATGGGTACGTGCTGTGTGAGCCTGTATCTTTCTCTGCTTGATTTGTTTGTTTGTGTCAGTGAGTTTTACTGCATCGTTTATCTGTGAATTTATGTTAGCAAACAATGTTTTTGGTCAGCGTATGTGTTAATAAGAGGCACAATTGTTGTAAGGGCCCAGCACAGAGATTTATTGTATCTGGACATAATGAACACTACCCAAAGCATTGTTCATGAAACTCTTCTTAGCTCTTAGATCTAGAACACTTTGTATGTGTGTATGTGTCAGATCATTGCCGAGATTCTATTTGCCGAGATTCTATTTGCCCTTCATGGTCAGGGTAGGCTTCACAGTAATGCACAATAACTCTATACACACAGCCATACACACAGTTCAGTACTACAGTCGTTGTATGTAGAGCACAAAAATAAGAGACATTTAATAAAATTGCAAATATTGTACATGCTCAGTTGAATATGCCAACACAAATGCCGTTTTTGCTGACATAAAGATCTGCTGTTTAAATCTGTTCAATTCTGCACCGTACGTTTGTAATACAAAGAGGCAGCGCTTTCTGCAATTACACCTCTGTATTTTCCCCACGTCTGCTTTTCCCAGGTGCAGTTTAGCTGTCCACCCTCATGCTTGTTTCGGCATTTCCATGTTCATTTTACGACTCCCCTGCATGACGCGATTTATTACTGCCAACTCTCCTCTCTGCTGCCTTATCGGAGAGGGTGGGGGGGGGGTGGGGGGCTACCGGCCTCCCATCACCTTGCGCTGTGGCTGCCTCCCTTTATCTGTGGCATCACACTGCCCTCCATCTCTGTCTGTCCAAGCTGGCTCTATCTCTAGTTCACTCATTGTGTCCCCCCCTCTTTCTCTATCGATTCTGCACCTCTGTCTCTCCGAGTCGTGCTCTCTCTCTCGTCTCTCTCACACTGGCTGCTTTTATGGAATACCCATGTCTCCGCACCGGCGATAAGGGGCTCGGGGCCTGGCGTGATGGATTCGGGCCAGGCCCGAAAGCATTCCCGCTTCGGGTCAGGAGAGGGCCGAGCGTTGCTGGGTAAGCAAGGGGAGGGGTGGGGGGTACACGCACGAGGGACAAAAAAACAGCTGACGGGAAAGTAATAAGGTGGGGAAGAGGTTGTGGGGTGTAAATCTGTCCGGGGAGAGAGAGACTACAGCATGGGGAAACGGGAAGGAAAAGGTCACTTTACACATCTGATCCAATTTGTAGCATCGGGGCAAGATGAATGGGGAGTCTGCGTAAACATGAACACGTCAGGGTGGGTACGAGCGGATAGCTGATGATATCACAGCTAAACGGATGGGGTTGGATGGAGATATAGAAAGGCTGGAAAGGGGTGTTTGTTTGATATTTGGATATTTGGGTTTCTCAATCCCCAAACCTGAAGACTTTTCAGATGTCTGTTCTCATCTAGCAGACCAGCAGAGTCAGCTCAACGCTTATTAAGTGCTTAAGTGCTTAATAATGACTTAATGAGCTCAGTCAGGTGTGTTTGAACAGGGAAAACACAAAGAAGTGCACAGGAACTGGGTTATTTCCAGGTTTCTAAATTCCTGATATAGTTGTATGCATATGCAGTTAAACAAGACTAGAAAATAATAATTTCTCTTGAGGCTGTTATTTTTCAGCTAAGCACAAATTCTTGAATACAACACACTTACAAACAGATGCCTTGAAATACAGTACGCAGCTTTTGTGCACACACCTATTAAGTTTGGCCAAATGTTCTCAGTCTGTGGTACTCTAAGCCCTGGTGTATTTAGCTTAAACATGCCAAAACAATCTTAAGGACTGGCTTGATCAAAGCAGTACAAATTTGGCTGACAAGTCAAAGATGGTGCCTGGGTAATCAGCTCTTTACCCCCCTGTGCTATAAATCAGTATTGGGCTCCTATTTAACAATGTTGCAGCTTGTTCTTTTAAAAGACCAGCTACTTATTAAACTTCCTGATGAGAACAGAGAAGCTTTTGAAAATTCATCTCTCTCTCTCTCTTTCTCTCTCTCTCTCTCACTCTCTCTCTCTCTCTCTATCTATCTATCTCCCTATCTCTGTGGACAGCACCTCATTTACAAAGAGGTGTTTTTTGGCCCTGAAAAAGAATCAACAAATGCAAGCCTCTCACTGCCAAACCTCTCAAAAGAACATCTCCCGGCAGGACACAGAGAAGTGCGTTAACCTTAAGGTCATGGAAGGACATGGATATGGAGTGTGGGGACGACATCGTTGCGTCCTCCGCAGGCTGAGCAGCTGGAGTTGCTTTCATTTACAAACGGGAGAGGCACGCCCGAGGCACTTGCGTCCGGCCCGTGTCCACCGCCGTCCTGCGGTTCTGACGGAGCGCTAATGGAGTTTCTCGGCGTGAGACCTCATGAAATGAAATAACAGCACCGGTTCACCATGGAGAACAAAGCAAGAAGAAAGACAAGAAGCTTGGGGAGTCTACGCACGAGTGTCTCATTCAATTAAGATATTCTCCACCCTGTGAAATCAGAAAAGCACAACTTGCTGAAACACAAGATCATATGGAGTAATGACAGGTGTTTTTACAAAAAAAACCACAGAAATGAAAATCAAGAACATCACAGTGCCTACATCACAGTGCCATAACAGTCTTAAACATGTTCTGCTTGTGGGCAGGAGGAGTGGTTGGGGGGGGGGGGGGTCTTACCTGTGTGGGCCCTGCCTGTCCAGGCTGCCAGGCCAATTTTGTATCATGATGATGGATGGGGCTTCCACAGGGACCATGTTAGGCATAATGGAAACCATGATCACAAACGAGTCCACCATTTCCATCCTCCAGTCTGTAAAGAAGCCCCCTAACCTTGAAACTTCAGTCAGCTGTGCTTAGCCTCGAATCTATCACACGCCGGCACTATAGCTTTCCCGCGCCCAGCCCATGACTGCTGGCCTGAGTAAGAGATGAGATGCCTGATAATGCTTAATAACCAATGGCAAAGCAGACTGAAATAAATAGATTGGTTCACATTGTGGATAAGGTAATTCTTGCAAAGAGCATAAAAACATTGAATGCCAACATGGGCACATTGTGGAAAGAGCCTGTAGGGAAGTTGATTGTCCCTCTCTCCATGAGTATATATTTTTTAATATAAATCCAAATTGAAAACGGAAGAATATAAAGAATGGCTTATTTACCTTGGTAAATGTATCTCTCTGGCACAAGACAGCAGTGCCAAGTAATGGAAAAACTGAATCAACAAGCTCCTATTAATCAAGTTAAATGACTATGGCAAGGAGACCAGACCAAATGATTTTCCCCGTTGTGCTTCCAAATTTCTGTCTGGCATGGGCCTGGCCTGCTACGCTTGAGATGCCCATTGACTCGGACCACAAAGTTTAGGAGGGAGGCAATGTTTCAACTTCTAGAGAACATGGTCTTTTGATCTCAAACCAGCTTGACCTCCACATCAATCACACCCAGAAAATCAGATAATGAGTCAGGCAATCAATTAGTAAATGAAGCAACCAGTCAACATGCTTATCTTTCAATCAATGGGAGTAGAATATAATAACAGTTTCTAAATAGATATTTATTGTACAGGGATGTGGGAGTATAAAGACAATGAAAGAGTCGAAATTCCAATATGAAAAAACAATGTGTGCCACTTGGACAAAGAAATGCCTAAAAGAAGCAATGGCTCCTATAAAGAGAGAGGAAACTTCCAGTGAGTCTTCCTGTAGTTATCATGATCCCAGTCAGAGCAGAGCCCTACAGTTTGCATTAGATCCCTGCTACTTGCTTAGTCTCTTCGGCCATGCGGAGAGCATTTTATTCACAAACAGCAAAGAACGTCTCCTGTGTCCTTGCGAGTGCCGTAACAAAGTAAACAATGAATCAGGTCCAACAAATGAAAGCACTCTTTTTTTTTTATCCTACATCTTGTGCCCGGATAAGCAGCTGATGATGAGTCACTGTGGAGCTTTGCAGACTGCAGAAGGTTCTCCTCATAGCAGCATTGATGGTTAATTGTTTCATGTAGAAGATCAGTTGATGCTTTCAATCACCAGTGCTTCTCCATTACTAAAATAGTCAAAATGGAGTGAAGTTGTTGTTGTTATTGTTGTTTGTTTGGGCTCATGGGTAGCACTGTTGCATGACCTAAAGTCCACTAGATGTTTGTGCCTCATAATGATTAAGAATGATTGTTTTAAATTATTTACTATTATTATTACTTTTATTAATATCATTTATCTATTCTGGCAATTGAACAATTATAGCCTCTCTAAATGATCATGCCTAGCAAACATATTAGAGTCCCTGGTAATCAAATTATTCCTCTAAACACATTCTATTCTGAGCATATACCACTGTTTTTAGAGAAAAGCAGCACTGTTATTCTGGTCCTCTCAATTTAAATGACATTTTCAGCTGTAGAAAGAAAGAAGTAGTTGCTGGCTGTCTTTACCAAGTTTGGAAAATACTTATATTTATTGTGAAGCTGAAACTTGGAATTGTAATGGGTGGCTTTAATGCCAGCTGGCAGCCATCAGAAAAAGACCATGAGCTAATTAACTAATTAGGGCTCATTAGCCTCATCTCCCTCAGGTGGCCCTCTCCTATATACCTGTTTTGCAGAGGCTACACTCTTTGTGAAGCCTTGGTGTGTGTTGCTGGTCCTCACTGGTTTCTGAGGGACAGTCTTCCTTTGTGTCTGTGTCCAGTTGTTTCTTCTGGGGAGAGTCTTTCCCTGTCTTGTAGTTGTTTGTCTGTTTCAGTTGTTTGTTTGCGTCTTGGTTCCTGATTGTGGCAGTTCCTTTGTTCTATCCCTGGAGCCTACCTCTGTTTTCTGAGGGTTGTGGTTTCTCCCCTGTAAACCTATCCTACCAGGGTTGAGTCCCCAGCTCCCTTCTATCCTATCCTAATGTTTCCAATAGAGGCTAGAGAACCTAGTCCCACACTACTTCAGTTAATCCCTTTCTTGCTGTTTTTTTAAAAATGGCTCATCTGCATTTGGGTTCATCTAGGAGGTCCTAGCCTTATGGCCTTAGGCGGTCTTATGGCAGTTAAAATGTCATTTTTAGATCTCTTCCCCAATATATTTCAGAGTTTAAATATTTCAGGCTATTCTGGATATGCGTTCAAGTCATTAGCCACCTAGTAATTCTGCCTTGATCAGCAAACAAGCAAAGTACTACAAGCTTAAATATTAATCTAACTGCCACCAAAAATCATCTAAAATCCCAGTAGAAATACAGCTTTCCAAGCTTGATTAAATAAAAATGTTGAGGAGTTTGCTTCATACAGCTTTGGGTGCTCCCACACATCTAATGTGATTTAACTAACATGATTTAGCTAGGTAGATAGTTAGCTAAGGTGGTGGTGCATAATCAAACAATCAAGCAATGTTTTTGTTCCTTTTTGCTGGTCCACCTAGTGAGCTGAGGCCATGGGTGCATGATTTCTGTGCATTTCAGCAGGATGTCAGAATAAAAGCCACAGCCATTAAAATATAACATCTGAAATAGATGTCATTTTAGACTTTCAAGACATGTCATATAAGGGCAGTGCTATCTTATGCATTTCAAAGAAGTTCACCAGTTTGAAGATGGATTTTACCAAATGAATTCTGACAACTACTCTTTTATAAATTGTGTTCTGACATTGAGCTACCAATTTTAAAGTCAGACTGGATTATCACAACAATGGCTATATTTTTTTTAAAAATGACCTCTTAGTGTCAGTTTCCATCATTGATGGTACCTTTAGAGATAATAAAAATTTAAAAATGAGAAGTATTCCACTTGTGGGATAGCTCAAAAAATAGTTAAGCTGTAAAACTTTTCTTTTGTGGCGCAGTCTAAAGTTTTGCTGAATGTGTCAGAGCTCCAGAGTCCTGACTCTGACATGTACAAGAGACTAAGACATGTACACTCTGCAGCGCTTTTTAATTAAATGCATTTGTTAGATGACATTTTACTGGAGGGTTGCCTTGTGTGCCTGACTAGAAACTCCAAACATTTCTTAAAGAGAGATACTGGCTAATGCCAGTTTGCAGTAGCTAGAAGTATATGTCTTGACAAACCAGAGATGCCGGTTGTGAGCCACCTGATAAAAACGTCACATTATTGCAAGAGAGTAGAATGAATCACAGATTGGACAGCTCTTATGACACTTCTCCTCTTCCGCTGATGAATGGGCCTCTCTTCTGACTGTGGCATTTTTGGCAGGCACAGCACAGGCCAGCTGCATCAGGACCCTTTGGTCACCAGGTTGTATTTCGCTTACTTGCCTGCTGTTTATGCACATGGATGGCTCTTTAATGTCATGATCTTTAACAGGTAATGATTTTCAATAAGAGAGGATGGCATGACATTTTCATCAAAGCCAGGCTCATCCAACTCATTAGGAGACAGGTGATGAGTATTGGCCCCGTATTCCTCCACCCCCACACTGTGCTTTTTGTTGCCTTTATTATGACAAACTCAAGATATTGTACCATATTGTTTCAGTAAAGACTAAAACTCTATTATTAGTAGTATTAGTTTTATCAGTATTATAAATTATTTATTTATAAAAGTCTTTCAAAATAACATTATATAATTTACAGTAACACAAAAACAGCACAACAGAAAAGAAACAAACTCCAGAGGGACAGTCTTGGAAAATGACAAAGAAAAATTTGTAGGCAGAGTTGAAATGTAGAAGTAATTGTGTAACTAAAACACAATCTGAAGTGCCCTTGGCCTCACTCTTCTTCACTGATTAATAATCACTAGACTTTCATGTACTGAAGCTAATGTTGACTATCATTTTACCTGGAACAGGCCCTTCCAAAAGTGTATAACCGTGCAGGAGGTTCAACTTTGGTTTCTGCATAGTTAGTGTCTTAGCGACACATGAAGCCATGCGAGTTGGTCCCTCTTCATAAAGGTTTGCTGAAACTGCTTCGGTCTCTGCATACATCATGAGTATTGTCAGTTTTACTGTCAAATATTTAGTCTAAAAAAATGCTGACTCAATGGTTGGGTAATTTTTTACAATGAAAAGCCTTGAAAGACGGTTTAGCTGTTACACTGGACATCATCTTAGGTCCACAATCTCCATTGATGGTGATTCAGCCCCTGAATCCCTGGTTCTGTAAACATGTTTTGTAGTAGTTTTTATGTTCTTACAATGTTGTGCAAGAAGTCTCAAAAAGAGGGATACCAATTACATTCAGTACATCACCTTAATTCCAAAAGACTATAATTTTTAAATCCAAGTGTACATTTACTTCACATAAAAAAAAAACTGATTCACAGAAGATGAAGATCTCTTGTTGTGCAGAGAGCATTCAACTGTCAGCAAACACAAGCCAGCTAAATGAAGACGTGCAGTTTTAGTAATTAACTGTCTGCCTAAATGACTCACTTCTGGAATCAGCAGACATTTTGATTTCTGTTAAGAACCTTTTGTTCAACTTTCTGGAGCAGCAGAAGTGCAAAAGCACATTATATGCTAACTGTTTAAAATGGAGCATCTCAAAGTCATAATTACATCGTCATTTGCTTGAGTAGTTTCTTATTGTAAACTGGATGAACACCGACAACACTTACAGCCTGACACACAGGTGCCATTTTGTCTGCCATTTTGGCCGTGCTGCAGCTCTAATGTGGAAAATAATTGTTATATAAATATGTGGTGTTTAGTCAAGTGTAGATACACTGAATTTGCTTTGCACATTAAGTACATTATAAATGCACATACAAGGCAGACAACTGTTATTCAGATTTGGCCAATATGTTTCAAACTGCTGATAAAAGTATGTTTACACATGCAGTTTCACCCTGTGACTAAAGGAGAATTTTATATTGGCAGTTTTATATGGGTTTTTGTCTCATGTTTTGTAACAAGAGATTTTCAGTCTGGGTTCATGTTGCAAAGGGAGTAGGCATTATAAACGGAGTAGTATGCAATGGTGAATGTTTGCCAATGTGACTAGCTGTTCCTGTTCTATGTAACACTTGCTCAACATCTCATCTCCGCTTAGCCATTTTATTGGACTAACCAGAATTTACCAAATCCTCAGCCTACCATAATGTGTCTGAATTCCACACAAGTGAACTCAAGATCACACTGTTTCTGAAGGCAATTCAGCTCAGTGAGGCTTTCCCTGCAATTCAACATCCTATGGGCCCCTTGCTCTGCTACACCTGATTGGAGTGCACACTTTGAAGCACACGGGGGCCTCCCCTTCCTCCGCCCACACTGTGGCTGTTTAAGTAATGCCACAGTAGGTGTCTGGATGCAGCCCAGGAGCCAGGGTGCATTTCTGTGTGGAGACCTGCCCTTGAGGGTTAGTCACGCACCTTCCAGAAAGAAAAATAAAGGCAGAGCTTAAATTTAGTGTATCTGGAATACATGTATATTAAAACATTGGCAGCTTAAATATGGCTCCCCATTAACATTTCAAAACAGCATTATGAATCAGCAATAACTTCTAGGATGGCTTTTTACCCTGAATATCATTCTTCTATGCTGTCAAAGGTTTATGGAGCCCACGAGGGTGAAGGGGTGTTATTTTTTGCACTGGTCCTATCAAATGGACATTTAAGAAGATTCTTGCACAAAAGATGCACTAAAGGAGAGGGGTTATGATTTTAAATGGTTTCACCTGTGCTTCTTGCAAAGGATCAAACGTATTGAAGATCAGGTGTGAGGGCAGGCAAAGGGCAAAGACAAGGATTCATAACAAAGCTTTAGCTTGCATGTGACCCGCTACCTTTCTATGTGTCAGTAACTCACCACCTTTTACTGTGTGTCAGTAACTCGCCACTGTTTACTATGCATGAGTAACCCAGCACTGTTTACTATGCGTGAGTAACCCAGCACTGTTTACTGTGTGCTTACACAAAGCCGAACTCCCAAGCATGTCCATTCATAACTACCGTCAACCTCCACCCCCTCCACCCTTTCTTTCTCCAGTCATACATCTCTCTGATCCATCATTCCATCCACTTCTCATCTGCCACCCCCCCCCCCTCACTCATTCTCCTTGGGACTAAACAGGAAAGTGTAAAGTCCAGTGCTGGAGGGCAGGACTTTGTTAATTAGGCAAGGATTTCCTCTCGAGACGCTCAGCTATAAAAGGCAATATCACCGCACAAGATCACAGGGTCCGGCGGACCTCATTGCTTCCTGCGTGTCATTGACTGATCTTTCCTCGCAAATCATCGTCTGACCATTCAGTTGAGTTATGAACTCCTGCACTGCCTATTACGGCAAGTGCTGAGGACCAATCCAGACAGCTCTCCGCCAGTGGCACAGAGATGACGTTCTTATGGTGAAATCACCCGTGTTGTCATTTAATTGTGCTCATGTAAACAGGCGCTCAAGAACCTATGGGGCTCTCGAAAAACCGCCATGTCTGTAAACATTCCCATCGTGTGAATCATTGCAAAGTTTATTGGTTTTCTTCCCCTTAATGAATATGCCCCCTAAAAACTTCAAAGGCATAACATCCCAAATTGTAACCGAGTCATCTGGCAGATGTTTGTCACATATTCAAGTGATATTCAAGAAAAATAGTCTCCAATTAGGCTGTGTGTGATGAGATGTAAAGTCATTTGTCTATATGCTTATATAACTACAGATGCTTATGCAACTGTAAGAGAAAAGATCCTGGAACAGGCTGTGTATCTTTAAGTCATGCAAAATCTTTTTAAAGAGGTTATGCACACAATCAATAAAATATTTTTAACTGTGGTTCCATAAAAAATCTCATGGAGATAAAGGTTCCGTGAGAGTGCTAGTAAACATTTAAGCTTTAAAACTCCTGTCGTATTATTTAGTTATTTATCTTAAGGCATGTAAGTAATTAATGTGAATTATTCAGTAATTCAATTAAAACTAATATGAAAAACATTGGTGACATTTTATTTTGAGTGGCCCTTTTAGATTAAAGAAACACTCAACAGACCCTCAGTAACATATTAGGGTTGTAGCAGTAGTGAAGCTTCTGACTACATTTAGAAGATTAATCAAGACACTTTTCGTTAACTGTGCAAATGATTTGTGTATAATTTGAGGAATTCTGTTCTTTGTCACTTTATTTGGAGTATGCAAGTTCATATTTGTAAATGTTAACCTGAGATGTCACTGAACATGTAACATGTAGGACACATAACTTGAGTGTTCTAAAATGGTTTTATAGACATGCTGTAACTAAATTAGAACTGGATATGGTTAGGGTTAGGATTAGAGCCAGCATAAGGGTTGGGGATTAGGTTATGAGTTTCGGTTGAGGTTAATTTTAGGGTTACAGTCAGGATTAAGTTTTGGTTTGAGGTTAAGGTTGGAGTTGAGATTTAAGGTTAGCTGGGTTGGTTTGAGGTCTGATCGTTGGTGTCTGACCCATGAACTGTTCCACTTATGAGTAAAGTCTTTTGTGGCTGTATCCAAACTCTCCTCTGATTCATCCATAACGATGTTAGAGTCTTTTAAAAGTTTACTAATCATCTATAAAAGACTCAAAATAGTGTTACCAAAATATGTACAGTAGTATGAAAGAAAACAGACATTAGGAATTTATTGTTTATATGCTGCTGATATTCATTTTTTCCACTTTTGATTTTCATATGAATGTAATTATACCACAAATATGCTATGGGAACACATTTAACCAGGCCACTTGCTGGAACAATCTGATAATATTCCAAGATATTCCAAGATGGGGCCATGTGAGAGAACTCCATTAGGGAAGTCCTTGTAGTGGCTCACTTCTTTTCCACCAGCAGGGGGAGTGTTGGTCTCTGTACTGACATACACTGATTTGTGAGGTCAGCGCCTTGACCAGCGGGAAGCAGGGCTGCAACTGCCATGCATACACACATGAAAACACACACACCCTCAGACACCAATAATATACACACACGCCCTCACAAACACACTTTTTCATTCACATGCACAAAACGGGTTCTTAAAGAAATTGATTTACATTTCATGAAAGAAATAGATTTCCATTGTGTAAGTGCTTTTGGACTCTCACCACACCATTTAATGGTGCACAGGTGTGCACACGTGAGTGTCCATGCACACAAGCCATATGGATCCTTGTATTTTGTGTGTGTGTGTGTGTGTGTGTGTGTGTGCGTGTGTGTGCGTGCATGAGCACATAAGTGTTTATCTAGCATTGCTGGCTGGAGCCAAAAAGAGATTATGCAAAGCTTCTTCTAAACTGTTTGCTTACCTTCCTCTCCCTCTCCTCAGCCCTCCACCCCCAACCCACCACCACGCCCCC
>JAOXYF010000003.1:15818630-15876483 GCA_028565775.1 Sternarchorhynchus goeldii
ACACCGTTGCTCTTCCATTGTGTGCACTCACAGCCTGCTGCATTCAGGGCAGCCATCCTCTCAATTGCTGCAATTTTGCCATTCTCCCTCATTTCAAATCAGGCAGCAGGCTGAATGTGTAATCTAGTTGTCTCAGGGCCATTCACATTCTCTGAGGGGGAAAAAAAGAAGCCCCTGAGACCGACTTGAAAATTGGCACCTGTTATATGGGGGGGGGCTTCTTGCGTAAGCACCTTAATGTAAGTTTATAGTTCTGGTCTTGCAACATGCTGGGTGCTTGACAATGAAAAAGTGGGCACAGCGGTGCCTGTGTGGTCGAACACATTCATGGTGGAAAGGTCAGTTTAAAATGTCCAAAGCATGGGAAGGTTTTAGTATTGGTGCCCCACAAATGAATGCGTCAGTTTTCATTACCTGCGTGCAACAACCCCGTGATCAGCTTGTCTGTGCTTCATATAAATACAGGCAATGGTTCCCTGTGTCACATATCTTGCTGTTAAACAACATGTACGGGGGAAAATGGCGAGGGACACTGGGAAGTTCGTGTGCTGACATTTCCGGCACTGGGCGCCAGGCTGCAGGATTACTGGTGAGCAAAACATCGATAGCTTGGGGATATCCTGACAGGACGTGCTCAGCTGGGGGAGAGCTGCACCCTTCACGCTATCGTACCCCGGCTTTTTCTGCTCTGTGGGCCACGTGAACAGCGGAAGTTGGACAACCAACCTCGGTCTGACTTTCCAGAACGGCGTCGTGAGCAAAGCGGGACTGTACCGTTTCCCGATTTGAGAGAACTGATTGATGATGAGGGGCAGTGCCGTGCAGCTATCAGATTTTTTTTGCGTCGGTCAAATATATATAATATATTTCAGTATGTGCATATAAAAAGAAAATCCTACTATCGAAGTTGGTCCCTTGTTCATAGAACTTGAATTCCAATGAAACTCTTGTCAAATCAAGTGTTACAAACAAATACAGCACCGTCATAAATAAGAAGTGCTATGTCTGATGAATACTAGTCATTTTCAGACAATCCAAAGTGCTTTCCAACACAATGCTATTCATTTGTTTATATGTAGATGGAGCGCATTATTTTGAATATCCAGAGTGATTGTCAATTTAAATAAAATGAATGAAGTTATTTTCAATTTCTAGAAAAAAAAACACTTTTCACCACTGCAGTTTATTTCCAGAGATTCTACTGGGGAGGTCTGTCTTTTTTTCATTTCTTTTCTCACAAAAAAATAGCCATTAATGTTATAAACATCATATTACTAAAGAAAAAAAGCCAACTTTTGTATAGTTACAATTAATTAAGCATTAAGATGAAAAATTACACTATTAAAAAAAAACATTTGGGTGAAAAATGGATTTTCTTGTATCTAGTATTTTCTGGTATCAAATCTGATGAAAACAGCAGTTTAGACCTGAAACTAGAAGTGGTCTGGGCCAACGGCCACCAACCTCACAAGGTTTTGCGATCCGTCTGAAATTTGGACCACAACTTCGTGAACTTCTGGAAGCCAGAGGCAAGATCTCTGGCTCAGATCATCTATAAGCAGTTAGTGCATTAATTCATTCTCTAATCATGTTCACACTTAATTGAATTCCTGAGCCTCTGGCTCCAGGCCTATGGCATTCTCTCTCCAACTCCACTTCTGCTATTATTAGTTGGTGCTTGCAGTTCTGTGGAGGCAGGCCATTACCCATCACAGCACAATAACAAAGGGCTAGGACACCGGTCCTCTGAGCGCTCTGGACCTGCTTGATAATGGGAGCGCTGTGTCTACACTCTAATGTGTTTCACCTTCTTAATTCCCTCTCTCTGCCCTCTGAGAAGGACAAGAGAAAAGGTGGAATGTTATTACTGGCTCACTTAATTCAGGGTCTGGCACCGTGGATCAGAAGGGCTTGGATCAGCCCCACTTCGTTCCAGTAGTGAACGGCTGGTTTGCGAGGTGTGGCCTGCTCAGCGGCCAAGGGCTGACGGTGGGGACGGCAGGGCACACACGTGAAGGACAAGCGCTTCCTGGACTGAGTGTTTTCTACCGGTGCAGGAAATAGCATTGCCAGAGAGTCGCCGACAGCAGAGGAGATTGGCTCGCCATCTCTCATTCACTCTCGCCAATGTGTGTAAAAATAAATCGTCTGTGAGGACATCCAGAACGTCAGGCACACGCCCTCGGACAAAAATGCTCAACCTTGAACATGCACAGCCACTCTCCAAACACCCCCACCCCACCACCATCACCACCACCACCTCCCTCAGCACTAGAGTGAAGAGTCTTTGCTTTGAAAAAGGTGGAGGAGGGCGGGGGCTTTTCAATGGCTGCTGTTAATGGGGGTCAGTGGAAATGGCCTTCCTTGCCTTTAATAGAACACGTCCAGCAGTGCTGAGGACCTCTGCTGAACAAAGGGGAACCTGCAGGGTCAGTTCCTGAGGCGTTCACTCACACGCCATACGCCATTTTGTGCGCCGCTGTCTACGTGAGTTCATCATCTCTGCCCCTGAAAGGACCAAATGGACTGAAGCCCATTTATCTCCATTTGTTTACAAACTTATTCTTCCTGAGGCAGATGTATAAATCTTGTTCAGTGCTTCTTGAAAGGCACCATTGGATCCACCAGATGTCTCTGATACTAACCAATGAGCAGCAGGCTTTCTTTTCTCTTTTTTTATTGAAAAGCTTCACTAGTGTTTTAGATGGATAGATAGCTCACTTTTAATTCAGTTTTAATTCAGCAAGCTGAGTTGTAATAATTTGTTGTCTCTCTGGTGTCAGGTGACGGTCTTCACCCCAGTGTCTACAGAATGACTTTTCCCGCCAGTTGCAACTCTCTGAAGGGTGCTGCCAGAGTCCGTGCAGATCCAAACGCGAGCGGCAATGAGAACGAACGAAAAGAGGCGTAATTATCCTCAGGTGTCAAAATGTTTTTCTTTGAAGGGAGCGCGTCTTTAAAAGAAAACACGTAGTGCTGTCAAGGGCCAAATGTCACGGACTACGTGTGTGTTCATCAGGAACTGTGGGATTGAGATCGAAAATGAGCAGCAGTTAAGAAAACAACACTCTTGTCAGAACATTTCCAACTCAGTCCACACAAACACTTCAAATTCTACCACTTTGTCAAGGCTGAGAGATCACCAGGTTTGGTGACCTTTCATATATAGCTCTACTCTCCCACAAAGTTCAGCAGTCTACCAGTTATCCAAATTCAGTAAAATGTAATGGTATAAAAGCCCAACTGGGCTGCATAAGGTGGACAAAAATCACAGCAGCGTGTGGGATACGATTTTCTTTGCAACTGGAAATAGTATGTGAGCAGCTTTATCAAACAGACAAATTGAGAAAAAAAATTACTCTTATGTTCGTACTTTAGAAGACCACCATGCTTTAAAGTCTCACAAATCTCATATATGACTTCCAAAAATTGTGTGCTGTCACATTCATCTTTAAAGAAATCCTAATATTTTCTACTTAAGGACAGCTGCCAAGCATCTTAGTTTGATGTATACCGAAGATCTGCCCTCAGGACTCCTCATTCAAAGCTCATGCTGAAGAATGGGAGGACGGAGGAGCAGGCTGAGTGTTTTTCAGGCCAGAAATCCAGAGAGGAAACCGTATTGTTAGGTGTGGCAAGAAGCCTGCAGCCAAGTGTCTCGGCGCACGACAAGGGCGGACCGTTCTGGGGACAGCACGGAGCCGCTGCTCCTGTCATGTTTTCCGTGACCTTGTCATCGTGGCGCAAGTCCGTCCTGCCGTCTTCCGCTAGACCCCGATTTTTTTTGTTTGTTTGTTTTGTTTTTAACCCTGAAGACACCAAGCAGGATCACCGTTACAGCAAACATGCTTTTTGACTGTTTGTTTTGCTTTTTCTGTGTCATGGTGTTCTTTTTGATTCTACCCATGTTAATCAATTTGGATTCTATAATGTTTTGCAGGAATTATATATAAAACATACATAGGGATGTTGTGACCCTGCTAAAGTTCAAAAGTTCATACCTTCGTAAAATTTAATAATTTTGTTTTATTGGACTGCAGATGTCTTAGGAGACTCGTTGCCAAATTATGGGTACTTCCAGAGGGTGGCATTTACCTACATAATTGATTTATGGCCAGAAAAGTCTGAATCATTTAGGCAAAATGGCCTTTCAGAGACCTCTATTATAACAGTTTTATATTAAATAAGAGAGAGTACGAGACCAATGGCTAATTAGGTGAGTCCCTGTGGAGTGCACCTAGCAAAAGCACTGTTTGGAGTCTCAGACATGAGATCTACAAGCTTTAGAACCTGGGAGTGCTAGGGTTTCATGTGAAAGCAGCAGTCAGTGAGAGAGGAGAGCAGGTGTGATGCACAGTCAGGCATTAGCAGGGCTATGGGGTAGAGTGAACCTGTTGCTATGGGGTAGAGTGAACCTGTTGCTATGGGGTAGAGTGAACCTGTTACTGCTGTGTTTTCAATTTTCCAACAATGTTGCATGGCTAGTAGTTTGAACAGAGTTAAAAGGAGGCCAGTTGAGTTTGAGTTAATTGCCTTTACCTTTATACACTAAGAAATGGCTACTGCTGAACAATAATGGGGAGAATTGAACATTTCGTTTTATTTAGAGGTCCATTACTCTAAAAGAGAATATCTCGCTTCATAGGTCTTAATTGTAAGTAAAACACTGGCTACTTGCTGCAGTCCAGAACTCTACTAGAATTGTTTGCCAGGCCACGATAACGGCTATCGGTCTGTCATATCTGGAATTTATGTTGTTCCCTGTCTAAAATTAACAAATAAAATAAACAAATAAAATCGGCTAAAGACTCTCCATAGTTAGTAATACTTGAAAGTGGTTAAGTGCCTTGTCAGTGTCAAGTTAATAATCCATCACTGCTAGAAGAACAGATTTTATCTGCCATCAGGCAGACACTTTAATTGCTGAGTTGGCAGATTTAAATACAGGTTCATATCCATGTCAGTGAGCTGTCAAGTCAAGTTATGTGTCAAAGAAGACAACGTAGAAAAATCTGCTTTAAGAAAGCCTTTCAAGGCCAGTAAATGGATTGAGGCAAAATAGAACTACCCCCATGCAATTTTATTCTCTTCCCTTTAAGCCAAAGACAGAAGTGCTGGAAACTTCAAGCTTTTTTGAAAGGATGTAATCAAACACCTAAGAGGCCCATTAGTGCTAATGGGACATCAAGGACTCCTTCCTAATGAAGCCTTAGAGTCAAAAAAACATTATCTGTGATGGGTTTTGCCAATATTGCCATAGTTTAAGGGTGGTCATTAGCCTTCAAGCTGTATGAGCAGGCTATATATGTGCCATGTTTTTAAGTAATTATATTAAGCAAGAGGTATTCAGACCGCATTCATCAGTGTATCCAGACGTGGCTTTAATGCGAAAGTATAAAAGATTACAGGAATTTAGGGTACTGCGGGACTGTGGGGTTTGGATGTGTGATGGTGTTTTGGTAGGGTTCACACTGGCTGTTCAGAATGACGCACTTCTCAGTCGTCTATTGTTGGCTTCGAACTGTTTCCAAAAGGGATGCATTGTTCAGGAGAGGAAGCAGCTTTCTCTTGACCTCAATTGAAGATCTGCCATGAACCATATTAGTTAACATGCAACTGGATCCACCCTACTAAACATTCAACCACATAGTCTGCGCTGATTGCATATCAATCCATAACTGTAATAGCACGGCCACACAAAATCACTTTTTTGTTTATTTGCATAAGAAATTAGATTTTGATCACTTGAAAGATTAAACCATTTCCCACTAACCATACATGCCACAAGTGTTTGATAACTACTGACAATTTTGAGCTTTAACTACATAAATGGCCAGATATGACTTGGCAGTTGCTCACTGAGTACCAGACATAATTTTCTGCCCTCCAAACACAAATCTAACCTTCGCCTTTGTTTGACGCACTGTGGAAACCACCCTCTCAGTCAAAGTTGAGAGCACTTGGTACAGTCCAGTGAAAGCGAGGGGGAACGCCTTTGCAGTGTTTTCATTATGGTCACCATAGACAGTCTATGGTCACCAGAGGACTTCGCATGAGTTTGAATAAGCAGCTCTTTCTGTATACAAGAACTCCTTATTTGATTAGGGCCAAGATGTTTTAATCATTATTTTGTCATGTCTCAAGCTGTTTATTGTGTTTTTTTTATTTATTTGTGACGGCCAGTTCATTTTCCAAGTCCTTACAAAAAAGTCAACGCTACAGCAATGCTGATAACAAGTAAGTGAAAGTTTTATGCTTGTTTTATGTGTTAACCTAATTTAGTAGTCAGACAAAAAAAAATCATTCAAATTTCTAGTTTGTATTTTTTAAAAACAAAAGCTTACCTATTTTAAACAAGAATGTAGTGCATCCATTTTTTAGGACGGAGAGCTCTTTGAATTGTCTTTATAATTTGAACATCTTTAGTGCCAACTGTTAAGTTTTATGTCACATTCCCATGTCAGCATGATTCTGTGGAGTAGGAGGTTCAGTGCAACAATAGCAGGTGTAATGAGCTTAAGGTGTATGTTAATTAGGAGTGGAAATGTTTTGTGAATAAATAAATTTGAGCCATTGGATCATTTTTATTTGGTAAATATCTTTAGTTTGTTTAGATTCCTTTAAAATGTTTTACTTTTGTTATTGGTGGTATTGGTATCGGTTAAACCTGTTGAAGACTCATAAGAATATTTCTGGCACACAGAAAAAAAAATGACTGATACATGTCAAAGTTTTAAGTCAAGAATCTTTTGTAATTTGTTTTCTCAATTTGTCTGTTTGATAAAGCTGCTCACATACTATTCCAGTTCTTCATGATCCTTCATGATCCTCACCAAAAACTATCCTGACAAGTAAAAACTGTTATATGGTATTGACTAACACTGTATCATAAAGAAAACCCACATTTGCCCAGTGCATATTGGAAGATTTCCATTGTATTACCCTAGAAGTGTTAGAGTTGCTCTGATTTCACTGTTAGAAGATGCGATACAATTTGAAAATTGTTTCAGTGAAGCTAAATTAAGTTACAAGAAGGACCACAGCTGCTCTGTGCACTGGGCCCAACTGAGTAGAGTGTTGTTAGCAACCAGAGGTAACAACAGAGCAGTTCAGCCCATGACCTAATACAGCTCTACCTGCCAAACCTGGTAAGGGCAGCAGGAGCCTGAACGCGCCCACATCAGACCTGTCGCTAATGACGTTTTTACATGTCAGGGAAAGAACAAGAACATCTGTGTTCAAAGCTATGAAAACACTGGATATTTGTTCCATGCTAAAATCTCCGTGTTCCGCCAAGTGTGTATGGGACGGTTCAGAATCCAGTGAACCATCGCCATAATTAAGCTGTTTATCTTATTGTGTGCTCCTGATTATGACATAGTGGTGAATGGTATTACTTTTGAAATAAGGTTCTGACATCTACCAGTGAGGTTCACCCTCCCAGCAAAATGGGTAATTACATGAAATGACTGATTTTTTTTGGCAGAACTGTTGTAGCATGGGTCCCTTTAGTTCCAGGACTATGCAGCTAATTTAAGAGCCGCAACTGGAACCCATTTAAATAAACACTCAACAGTTGTTCTTTCTTCGTGAACTAAAGCAACGTTAAAAAAAAAAAAATGTTGTTCATTTGCAGGCTTTCGTATGTATGTGTTGTAGGTTTTCAAAAACTGTCAGTAAACTGAGGTCCAAGTGATTTGTGGCTGGTATGGGGCTCTGTAGGGGTGAAATAAGCCATTGTTTCACCTGCGCCTGGCTCAGTGTGTTGGCTTCTACTCGATTTTCCTCCAGAACATTATGGAGCATAACACCGCTTCCCAAGTCTCTGAAAGTCTCCCTTATGGGGCACCTTCTTAAAGTATTCGAAAAGCTAAAGGTTGCCCCACCTGCTCTCTGCCGAGACGCCCTCAAGGTTAGAACCGCGTGGGCAGTCGGCAGGAAAACAAGATGCAATCTGCCCCTCAGGGCTCTCGCTGCTCTCCTGTTGGTCGACTCTGGAGCGCTTGGCCAAACAGGGGCCTTTATGGCAGCAGCCGAGGTCCCACTCTTTATCAGCAGGGAGCATCTCCACCCATGTAGGCCACCAAGGGAATGAAAAAGAGTGGAGGGGTGGAGGTCGGTGGGCTGGGGTGGAGGTCTGGGGTTCAAGCATGCTGTTTGAACTGCAGCCCCTCCAGGGTGACGGATGCTAATCAAGTGTGGGTTTTGTATGAGTATGGAGCATACAGCCCAGGCAGCACGTACCACCAGCTACCAAGGCCCTTCCAGGCCCTTCAGATGCTTGGAGGTTTCCGGAGGCTTCCAGGGTGGGAGAGGGTTATGATCGCACGCTACATCCGTTATCAGTGTCCAAGCACTAAAAGCGCGCCTTCCTGTAGAGCCGCTTGGGGTATTTGGAAAAGGAAGTTCACTTCCCTGCACTGAGGGAGGCCTGTGTGATACCATCTTAACCGTGTGTGTAATCCCCATGCAAGAGCATGAGCGAGAACACAGGAGCACGGCGGCCGCATCAAATATTATATATCACATATCGCAGAACAAAACTGTCACCTGGTGCTATCATTACATATCCTGTCCATGCATGTATACGCACACACACACACACATGCCTTTCTGCAGCTTTAACAATTCACAGCCCCAGCAGGAGGTCCCGGCAGCTCATTTATTCAGGACGTGATCTGGCTGCTTGGTTGCTCCGGTGGGCCACGAAGGCATGGATGGGACATGGCAGGGGGCTGACCCACTCAAGGGCCCTCCACGAAGGGTCCGAGAGTGCTGTCCACCCTGCCCCCGGCCTGCGGCCCCCGGCCCACTGTTTACATATCAGAGCCATCTGCTCTGTGTAGCTGCCGGTCCAGCTGTCTTGCCCTGACCCTGCGGCTGCCTGTGGGAAAGGCCCTGGCGCTGAGGTTTTATGGCTCGCCAGCCAGCAAGGAAGGATTTGTTTCCACCATCTGTTCCTGGCTGCGCCGTGCTAGGAAAGAATCCACGAAGTTGAAAGGAAATGGGTGGCAGAGGAACAGGGCGACGTGGCCGATCTCAAGTCCAAGGGATCGGCTGCTTCGCCCTCCCTCTCTCCACCACGTCAGTGGGAAGATGTTCAATTAGCTGCAAAAATAGGCTACACTCTCTGGAAATGGAAGAATAAAGTTTAATAGCAAGAAGGCTTAAAAGAATGGTTTTGGGGCTGATAAGGTGGGTTGGGAGTAGCAAAAAGTTTGTCTTTCAATTAAAAAGTAAATTCAATTAAAGGGTAATAGTGTTTTGAATTCTCTTTAACGTTTGCTTAGTTAAAACATAGCAATTAGAAGTGACTCATTTTATATGCACTGCTTCTCTTTGTAGAGATTGAAGCAAAAGAGGCTTGTGATTGGCTCCGAGCAGCTGGCTTCCCCCAGTATGCACAGCTCTTCAAAGGTAAATATTTATTTGCAAAATGCCTTGTGCTTTACAATCAACTGAGCGTGGCTCTAACCGCATGCGCACTAATCAGTGGCAAACACGTCCACATTGCAATTCCTTTAGCCTTGTTTGCCTTCCAGATTGCCACTTCCCCATTGACTTAGAGTGGGTGAAGAGTGATCATGAATTCCTGGATACCGATTCTACAGAGTCTCTCTGCAGGTAGGACGGTTTATCCTCCCCAGCAGTAGAAGTTGGTTCTTGGCTGCTGAAGTAAGTCTTGGCAAAACATGAGGGTGGGGTTTAGGAAAGACGTCATGACACTCTGCTTGTTTGACCACAATGATTTTTTTTTTCCGCTTCCAGGAGATTAGGCACCTTAAACAAATGCGTGGAAATGAAGCTGGAACTGGGCAGATACAAAAGGCGGGTGAGTTTCTTGAGGAAAAATCTGAGCGGCGTCTTGACATGTAAACAAAAACACTGCAGAGAATAAACTTTCACAGAAGTACACAAACATCTGGAATGCTGTTCTATGAAAGTTTCACTCATACTCCCTTCTCATGATTCCTTGATGAATAATGCAATGCAGGGCTGGCATGAGCTTCAAAGTCTCAAAGATCATTTCAAGTGTTATAGAGAACACCCAACTGTTATGAAGAGCTCTACCACCTTTTAGTCTTCCCAGCCTCATTATGCTTTCACAGAACCCACTCTTTCCTGTTTCTCATTCATCCAGAGTGAGGATGAGGATGATGAGGAGCCATATGCCATCAGCCCTAAGTGGTCCTATGACAGGAAAAATAGGTGCTGGATTCGAGCGGATGGTATGGACTTCCTGCCGTCTGCAGACAGCCCCGTCTCCAGCCTGCGGCGGGTAGGAAGCTGTGAGGCTCTCTGGGACAGCAGCGAGCACCATGAGACCCTATCCATGCACAGCTCCAGCAGCGGTGACAGTGATGGTGGCGCTGGTGCCCACAGACCCCCCAGGGAGGCTGGGATAAGCCGAAGCTGCTCCAGATGCTCGTCCACCTGCAAGCCCCTGTCCCCTGACAGCCCTTGCAGTGGACCGCCATCCCCCAGTGAGCCTGAGAGTGTGGTCGGGGAAGAGCGCTTTCCTGCCAAGCCTCCTCTGAAGAAAGGCCAAAGCCTGCTGTGCAAGGTGGAGAAGCTAAGGATCAGGGGGTCCACCCGATGGCCCCGTGGCCACAGTGAGCGAGGACGCCTAGTCATCAGTGGGCCTGTGCTACAGGAGGCCCAGAGCGAAGGAGTGCTGGAGCGGCTCAACGCCGCAGGGCTGCGGGATAAACCTAGAAGCCCGGCATCCTGCTCACCACCTTCAGGCTGCAGCAGCAGCCCGTCCGAGGGCAGCAGTGCTGTCAGCACGCCTAGCCCAGTTGCAAAGATCCGCAGCAACTGCAAACAGCTGGATTTGCACAGCCAGGCAAGAGGGCGCTCCCACACGGGCGAGCGGGAGGTCCGCAGCCGCCACGACCTCAACGCCAATCCTGTCTTCGAGATCCCGCCTGGGCACAAACCAGGCACGTTCCCCACCGCCCTGGGCCACAACACCATTCTGTCTCCCATTGACAATACCTCCGTCAACTGGAGGACCGGGAGCTTCCATGGCTACCGCAGCCGCAGGTGTCGAGGTAGTGGGTCCAAAGAGCTGGAGCCGGTCTGCAGCCCCCTGGCTGACCACCGCGTCAGCATTTATGACAATGTCCCCGATCACCTGCAAATCATGGACGACGACGTGTTCTCAGCCTTGGACAGCGTCATGGAGCGGATTAGTGGACTGCAACAACTGGTCACCTCCTGGACGGAGAAACTGTCTGAAGATGGAGATTCTGACTTCTCCCACTCCAGCTCACCTTCACCCTCCTCACTGACTGACATCCATCTGGAGATCAAAGAGCCAGCAGAAGCAGATCAGACACAGCCTGAGCAAAGTTACGACAAGAGCTCATCGTGGGCACTGACGCATACCCATGAGCCCAGTGAATGCCCTTCTCGGTAAGACATATTAAAAAAAAAAAAAGAACCTTCAATCAGGTCTGCTGTTTTGCAATGGTGACGTCCCAAAGGAAGCTGATAATTCCACACTACATACAGTTCAATCTCCTCCACTAATCCATAGCATATGCTTTCTTATCATATGCAATCAGACTGGACATTAATCATGCTGGTTTATGGTTTTCTGCACTCCAGCACACAGAAGCTTCTCTGGTCCAGTGAGCAAGCTTTCGCAACAAACGCAACCAGCCCAGGCACAGAGGCCCTGCTCTCCCCCAGCGCCTCTGCGCTGCGGAGGCTCAGCTTGCTCCGTATCACGGCTCTTATGGACAAGCACTCCCCCTTCAGCAAGCAAGGCTGGAATTGGTAAGATGGGCGAAGACGGATAAAGAGAGGGGAGGGAGTAAAGAAACATGGGCGAGATGAAGGGAGTCGGAGGAAGGGGTAGTCTGAGAGAGCGGTGGAAAGAGCAAGTGAGCAGGAGAGAGTGCGAGTGAGAGAGAGAGAGAGCGAGACCTGTTGTTTAGAGATTCATTCATTATTTATACAGAGTTGCAACCTTGGCACGCCTCTCCCCAGACAAAACAGGAGGTTTCAAGAACGGTGTACTTAAAAAATAAAAAATAGGAAAGCGAACCCTTTCACCTCAATTTCATGACAGTGCAGCACATGGCAATAATCACAGCAGAAGTTCTCCATCAGAAACTTTTCTTGCAACTTTTGGAGGAGGCTTGTGCCACAAAATTTCATTTCATGCAGAAAGAAAAGTCTGCTGTGGCACCTTTGGGCCGGCCAAATCCCAAAGGCCTCTTCAGCTGACCACCTGACCAGAAGCTGCTTCAGAGTAGGCAAGAAAGGGTTTGGAAACCTCAGGCAAGCCTCACATTCCTGATCTTTACTGATCACCTCCTACAACAGGCCCCTTCAGCATTTGTTGCTCGAGACATAAACATGAGACTTTAAGGGTCCCACTGGCCGAATGGAAATGAGATGGAGGTTTGCTGTTATCAGTTAGTGGTTGATGGCAGTGACCATAGATATCTCCACAGTGACCATAGATATCTCCACAGTGACCATAGATATCTCCACATAGGAAATGCACAGCCGCACCATGATTAAATACAATCCAGTCCAGCCTGTCTCTGTGAACTATTGCCCTTAGTTCCTATTTGCCATTTATTCTTAGGTGGGTTTTTTTTCTCCTTTTCACAAACATTTCAGATCTGCATCTTCAACTCCCCGAGGAACAATTAATAACCCATTTGACATTATACATTTGTGTACTGAACTGGAGTAAAACTGATTGCCTAAGGCAAAAAGGACAGCATAATTGACTTTTTGAGAAGAGAGTAATTGGTCTATTTGTTTTAACAACCATTGAGCTAAACTACAAAAGAAATAACCTTCTTAACTCCCCTACCCTCACCCAAACTATGCTCTTTCTCACACACCTAAACATATACACATATTGATCTCTTGTATGAGCATCCAGTAGTGTCGATTCCATGCTTGATTTTAGGTTTTTCCTGGTGCTTTTCATGCAGTCCAGAAATCATTATTTCTCCTCTTGGAAACACGGTATTAACTTTTGGCAATAATTAAACAACAGGGTCCTCTTACATAAAGACAATCACATCCAGTCGCTAGTGGAACATCTTTGAGCTAATGAAATGAGGTGGATGCCAACATTAAAGTGTGTCAGGCCAGATTGGAAATGAAGGTGTAATGGAAAGCAATATGATCAAGAATTACCACATTATATGAAAATTTGTGAAGCCAGCTTTTGAAGAGGCTGGTCGGCTCTTCCAGGTTGAGATTTGACCGGCTTTGAAGTTTTATCGGGAGGTGCCTGAACCTGATTTATTTAGAAATAATGAAATGCAGCCCTTAAATTGCTGTCAGTTTATCTCCTCAGCTACACAGCTTGTAACCACAGTAGTCACTTCACTGCCTAATGAAAACGGGCCTTCCGGAATGTAAATCAATACGGGCCAGTGCGGACCGAAACGGACAGTCTGAAATTCATCATCAGCTCTTCACTAACGGCCCAATATGTATTCAAGGATTAGAACCACCGTGCCCACTTTAATTGCTTTATTTCTTTAATACCGGCTTCCTCAGGTCTTCAAACACTCAGGACAGAGAAAATACCAAGGAGCTTACTACAGCAGACAAATGAAATGTCAAATGCGCACACTCACAAACAGACTTGGTGCACAAGAGATGCTTTCTTTCAAGGGATAATAAGCAATACTAAAACCTGCTGAGAAGAAATCCATGTTTACTTTAGTGCACATGCAGTATATGCAGTATGTGGAAGCTAATAGTTTCTGTACTCTACATGCATGTTCCACTGCAGGACGGTGCCCAAAGTGTACAGAAAGGTAAAGGCATCCGAGCATAAGGGCAGGAAGGTGTTCGGGGTGCCTCTGCTCCACAGCGTCCAGCAGTCAGGAAAGCCTCTGCCCCCAAGTATCCTCAGAGCTATGGAGTACCTGAAGACCGAATGCCTGGATCAGGTGAACTTCCCTACCATCCATAAAAGTTGTTAATGTTAGGTGACGCCAAAGCAGTGAATGGCTTTGACTTGATGTTTATTTCAGTGATTGTTTAAAACTGATTTAGCACTGCTATGATCACAGAGAAGTATGTTTTGTAAGTCTTAACAAATGTATCTGACAGGTTGGCCTCTTCCGGAAATCTGGAGTTAAATCCCGAATTCAGTACTTGAGGGACATGGTAGAAGCCGACCCTGACAGCTTTTCCTTTGAGGGTCAGTCAGCCTTCGACGTAGCCGACATGTTGAAGCAGTATTTTCGAGACCTGCCTGAGCCGATCTTCTCAAGCAAGCTCTGCGAGACCTTCCTGCACATCTACCAGTGTAAGTATTCTTTAATAGTGACACTGTGCAAAAAAAAAAAAAAAGTGAATGCAATTTACTCCAACATGGAAAATTACTTTATTTCACATTCTGACTTGACACCTGGCTTTCTAGACATTGGGTCCAGGTCAATTCTTCTTGGAATGATTCTTTCTCTCATACGTCACAGACTTTCCAAAGGATCAGCAGTTTGCGGCTACCCAGGCAGCCATCTTCCTCCTGCCGGATGAAAACAGGGAGGCCCTTCAGAGCCTCCTCTTCTTCCTCCAAGAAGTGGTGGCTTGTGTGGAGGAAAACCAAATGACCCCCACCAATATCGCAGTGTGCCTGGCACCTTCCCTGTTCCATCTCAACATTCTCAAGAGAGATTGCACCAGGTATTCTGAGGTTGCCAACAAGAAACAGAAAATGTTTGGTAGTCTAGCAATTAACTCTCTATAGTATTGTGTAATGCTGGAAGCATATGCTAGGTCGCCTCAAATGTTTTATGTATTTTTCCCCAACAATGGACATTTTTTTATTCTAATTGGTTCCACGTTTTCCTGCAACATTAATACCTTATTTTGGGGGGCATTTCTGCACAATAAAGATTACATCACTGCTGCAAGTCCATTTTCCATGTTTTGCAACACTTTTTCCTCCAAGGGTTACTTACGTAACGCATCCCTGTCCACATCTGCCTTTAATTTCACCCGGATAAGCCAAATATATTTGTAATGCTCCACAACTGGCTCAGGAGAGAACTAGGAGAGACCATTTTGTAAAAATGATTAATATTTCAAAATAGCACTTCATTGAACTTCATTTTTGAGGAGACCATCTTTTTCTGTGCTTATGGTTTTTGCCCCCCCCCACCAAGTTATCTCCAATTGCTGGCTGTGTAGTCTTGGGACACTGTAGACACTTAGCACTTGCCCAGTCCTCTATCCTATTCTGTTTAGAGAGTACAGGGCAAGATAATAATGGGGGGGAGGGGCTCATACAATGATGTCACTGTCAGGCTCCAGAGAGTAAACACATCTAGGCAGCTGATAGACCAATCGAGTGAGTTCCCACCATCTTAGCAAGCCAGCTGTTGCAGCGCCAGTTAAATTTCTGCCTAGCCGCTGAGGTCTGGGTGGAGTGCTGTGAACTGCAGATTGGCATCTCTTCTGTGGCTTGTTGCTGAGTGCCATTAGGAAGAACACTGGGGAGAAAATAAGTGGACTGTGGGAAATAGCAAGGATAAAACGAAATGCTACCACGGTAACAGGGCCTCCATCAACTCCACCAACACCTCTATGTCCTTTTGAAAATAAAGTGCAAAAGGGAACAATTGCTTCTTATCATATCAGTATCCTCTTCATGTAAATCTCACATAAGAGGAAGGAACGATACCAATTTGGATCTCCACAAAGCATGCCAGCCGGAACGCTGTGTGAGAGGTGAAATGCTCATGATGTTTCCTGTTTTTTGGGCACAGGTCAAACCAAAGGAAGTACAGCTTGGGGAGGCCAGACCAGAGGGATCTGAGTGAGAACCTGGCAGCTACTCAGGGACTGGCCCATATGGTGGCTGAGTGCACCCGGCTCTTCCAGGTACTGTCCTCCTCCTTTCTGGGTGACCCAACCCACTTTCCTGGTGTAGTTAATGTAAACACATGATGAAAAAAGGAACCAAAATAACGCCAGAAAAAGCTATACATGTCATGGACTTTATTTTAATCCCACTTGCATATCAGACTACATATTACATTAATACAGATGCCACAGTACTGGGAGGAACAAAACCCAAGCACCTTGTATGAAGACACCCTTAATATGGATGGGAGCTTCAGCTCTCGTCTGTACAGTGATGAGACTGAGCTGGTAGACCATTCCAGGCTGAACCACTGTGTTCAGCAGCTCCTGAGGGAGGCCAGGGAGAAGCCCAAAGGCTGGGTCACCTGCTCCACCTCCGACCACATGGACGTGGCATTTAAAAAGGCAAGTGCTAATTTGTCCCGACATCCCATAAGACTCAGCCAGACTCTTCCAGGGAGAAGGCAGGGCAGATGGTAACGGTAACCATCTCTGTTGCAGGTTGAGGACGGTTACCCCTTGCCACTGTGGAGGGGGGCAGTGGAAGTGGACGCCTCACAGCATGAGGTCCTCCAGCGTGTCCTGAGGGAACATGGGCAATGGCAGAGTGACCTGGAGCACAGTGAGGTGGTGGAAACCTTGGATAAGCAGGCAGAGGTCTACGAGTTCACCCTGCAGGCTGTCGGAGCTAGGCCACCATTGCAACATGTGGTGCTCAGGTAATGAGACACCCACCAGCTTTGAGTGCCGCACCTTCTGTATAACTGCTGGTACTAATGGGAAGTAGCTCTTTTAGGTAGATGCAGTTCCACAGTTGAGGACAAGAAATGATAAAAAGAAATCAAAGATGGTAGTATGGTCCTTCACAATGCAAAGTCAGGAGAACATTTGTGTTTTTGCAAATTGGGCAAGGTGCCTTTGTGTAATTTCTAGTGTTAATACCAGGGAGGCCTAGAGTGACATGTCAAAAGCAGGTTGCTAGCATGAATAAGTACATCCACACAAATGTACTTGCCACGGGTCTCATCCAGGTTTAATTCACCTACTCTGTGACAAATGAGTGTAACAGAGAAAATTCCCTTGGCAACAGCAACTCGCGACATGCCTGCCATGTGGTATGGAATCCTGTTTGCTGCTGCTGCTGTGGCTGCATGCAACGGATCCCACAGTGCAACTAGCCAAAGCATTTGGCTCACTGGCATCACTCATGCGGCCCCGTCGCCGCAGAGTTCCTGAACCTCTCTACTTCTCGGCCTACAGGACCTGGCACACTGATCCCTCCTCAGGACCTCTGTTTGTGGCGGCCACTTCGGTGCAACACAGCAACGTTCCAGCCAGGGGGATCATGGCCCAAGTGCTCTGCTGTATGTTTCTGGTGGAGCCGACAGGGGCCAAAAAGTCACGACTCACATACTTCTGCAGAACGGATACCAGGTGAGGAGCACAGGTCTAAGAGGAAAGAGTGGGGGAAGGTGGGCATAAAGCGTGAGGAGTAAAGATAAATAGCTCCACTGGAATTTCTTCTGTAGTTTATGAGATGAGCAATTTGTTCCCTGCATTACTCCCTTGAACTGAAATCCCTTGCAAATGCAAATTTTGAAGTAGAATAATTGAAACACGAGGTCGTAATACAGAAAGCAGTGGGAAAACTGAGATGCACACCTAGGGCTGTGACAGGGAAATCCTGCAGCATTAAAAAATATTGTGCTACATGCACCTACCTAGCTCACAGGAATGTAAGTAAACACACTATATATTTTTCTGATTGCACAGTATGTTTTCCTGCCAAAGCAAAGTCCATGGTCTACTTCTGCATATTGATTACTGAGTTACATACTGGTTTGGTATTTCCAGTTAGAGAAGGACAAGTAATTTGTTATACCACCATAATAAAAGTTACTGGGTCAATGCACTGCTAGAGATAGGTTAGTATTTCAGAGCAGTCATGCAATTTATCTCAGTGACATCCTTTATGACTCTTTGAAGTTAATCACAACCTCTTTCACCACAATGAATTGCATTTAGTTCTTCCGTTTCCCCACTGCCCTTAATGCACTTTTAAAATCTCAAAATTGTTGTAGGTAGAGGAATAATTTGTTGTGACATTAATTTAGCCCAGTGGCAGCTTACTTAAAACATTCTGTTTATTTGCTCCTTTTAAGTCTGCTTAACATTGTCTGCAGGCCTAATGGGGCCGATCTCATTAGCCGAGGAGGAAATTGAAAGTAAACCAGTCTTTGTCTCAGGCTCCAGTGGCCCATATGTCTTCGTGATGGCACGCCAGAGTCCTGGCTCAGTTATTTATCCTCTGCTCTGTCTCTCTCTATCAGGGGCCGATCTCCAGAGTGGCATCATAAAGTTGGTGGACACCTGGTTTCATCCACCCTGGTGGCAATTAGGGACTCTTTTAGACCCAAGATGAAAGATTCCAGGGCATGAAAGGAGTACAAAGAGCGATTCTCGTAACCCTGGACAATTTCATAACCCCTGAGACTACTAGCTAAACCCTGCACAAAAACAAAAGGGCTAAAATACAGCAGTGTGTGAGAGGGCCAGGAAGAAGAAACAGGATCTCAGAAGCTGCTCCGAAAGGGAATGCTGGGAAGAGTTACGGAACCGTTCGAATGCAGAGCCAATTTACCCTGCCAATGAGAAACAACAACAGTATGATGAGATGCTCCAAAAGTGCAGATCCACCTGGCTTTATCGAGACTGACAAGGGAGAGTGTCAAAGTAATGAAACGTCTTATCCCATTTGAAGAACCATTCCGAGGCCTAATGCAGGCTAAGGTTCTCTCCAACACACTCTCTATGCACAGTTTTGTTTTTTATTTTTCATAAAGCATTAAAAGAACTAGGTCACAATGTGAAAATCTACTTCTTTGATGAGGTGGAGATGCCTTGTTGTAAGATAATTCTTTTGTACATTGGTGCCTGTGACAGTGATTAGTGTCGGTGTTATTGTGTTGGAAAACTACACATATTTATTGCAGAGCATTCAAAGGTGTGTCTGATCAAGCTAAGCACATCCATCTATATGAGATGAGGCATGCTATAAAGATCTTTGAAGTTGCTGACTAAATACCTGTAGTCCTTTTAAATACTGCATTTCAATCTATTTCTGGAGTTTATTTGTACATATTTAAAAATGTGACTCATTTTATTCAATTTATAAATATTTTATGGCAATTTAATATAATTTAAATGTGACTTACTAAATGTTATAGGAAAGATTATTTAAACATATAAAAGCAATTAAACAGCCTTTTAAGCTAATCAATTTTACTAAACAGCATTGTCCAGTGCATTTTTCACATTATTGATCATATATTTCTAAGCATTAATTGTTTTAGGACCTTTTTCCCCCACACTCACATGAAATTCAGGTGAATTCACAAACAACTGCATATGAAGTAATACGAAATTACATCACTGTTCACGTTCAAGAAATGAAAAGTCCTACAAAGAAACTGCTGTAATCCCCTTTTGTTCAGTTTAAATGCTGTTAGGTACTTGATCTGGGCTCAGTAACTTTGACATGATCACTTCAAGGTTAAAATTCATTGAGTTTTTTTTTTTTTGCCAATAAACAAAACCAAAATCCTTTCTACACAAAGTCTTTTTATGAACTGTAATGCTTCTGGGACGTGTAAGGTCACCTCTGCCATCCCTTGGTGTTCTGCTTTATGAAGTAAATAAACTCAGTGTTAATATTCTGCGGGAGGCTCTACACACAAGTGTGTTTCTTTCTAAATACTTGTTTCCTTCTTCTTGCTTGAAAACCCATAATGCATTGCAGAAGTTAAAGAGGTGGAATTATTGCATTAAGATAAGGAAAAGCAACTCAAGATATTTACCCCTGCTTCACTATGTAATTAGTATTTTTCCCAAATCTATAATTTCGATCTCCCACTTAAAATGATCAGAAAAGTCCTGGTAATGTGCATAGAGTAAAGAATAACCAACGGCTTTGCAAATAAAGGAGATCAGTCCAATTAATCTCCATACTGATTATCAGTCCGACACTACATAAACCACACATAATTCATTTAATCTTGAAGTGAAAGCAAAGAAAGAGCAACTTTATATATGCTGAACTATGACGTTATCTAAAATAATTCAAAGACCTGAAATAGAGAGACTTAATCAGAGCGCATGAACTCCTTACTTGGGAGGAAAATATGCCAACAAATCCAGAACATGTCAACAAAAAAAAGTTTATTGCATAAACAAGCTTGAAGCATTTTGTTTAGTTGAAAAGCATGTTTCTTGAAAAGTAAACATTTTGGTAGGAGTCCATATCCTATTGCCATCTAACCTGTATCTAACCTGAACAAGATTTCCTGATTAATCATTTTAGTCAATGGTCACCAGGGCTCCATCCATCTTGTGAGGGAACCTCAGAAGTGAAGAGCTATGAATTGAACCAGAATAGCAGCTCCTGTTGGTAATCCTTCATTGACTGGACGCCTATTCCTACATTAATGTGAAGAAAGACGAGCAAGAGATGCAAAATACGGTTTTACAAGGACTCATTTGGGTTTTATCGGTTTACCGTAAACTCCAACAGGACATTAACGGTTGGCAAGAAGCGCATGTGGAGCAGGGCATCGATTGGGTCACATCCTCTGGACGGGTGTGAGGCCCAGTATGTCAAAGCCCTTGGCCATGATAGCGGCCGTGGCCTCGCACAGGAGCATCCTCCACATGTTGACTTTAACCACCTCCCCTGGGAAGAAAGAGGCAAGGCATAATGAGCATTTCACCGAAAGTTAGTAGCGTTCTTTTACATTAAACCTATGACTTTTCTGCTTGAACTGGTAGCTAGGGACACCCTTCTAAATCTATAACGGGTAACATTATGGCATGCAATATCCCTGCTTCACTTACCCCGCAAATCAAATTCAAGTAATGGTCAGAAAAGTTCATAAAAATGGGGGATCAGGATGAAAAGTTTAAAAGAATGAAGTCTTTCCAAAAGTATTTACAAGCAAGTTGTCCTTTGAACTACTTTTGAGCTAATAAATGTAAGGTTTTGAAGTGCTGGTTTATGAAGCCTTATAAACAATGAATTACACAATAATAAAATGGAAGAGTCCTTTTTTACAACCCTTCTACAAGCCTTTATGGTTGTAAAGACTTGTCAATGTACAGGTCTTGCTCTCTGGCTATTAAAATCCACCTATTGAACAGTACCACAGTAAACAGTTTAATCTATACATATATTAATTCAATGTTGAGGGGGGGGGGGATTCTTTGGTAGTAGAGTAGCATATGAAGCTTTGTCATATAAAACAAATAAAAAAATGTGGGAAACTATGTGAGAGTAAGTCTAAAGATGCTTCACAAGCCTATGTTAAAATATTCCACAACCTTCATCATAATTCACTGGGAAGCTTGCTTCAAATATGAAGTTCTACTATCCCCTGTCAAACACTAGATCGCATCTTCACAAAGTTCACAAAGAAGATCTAATCACCATGCTTGGAGAGCAACTTTTTCAATCATGACTAGTCACAGCCCAGGAGTTCTACTAATCTCTTCCGTAAAACTCAGTTTTCATTAGCTTATATTAAAAGAGTGATTTAATTCAAGAAGAACTAGCTTCATCAGTGTCTGTGTATCCAGCTCTTAACGAGAAAATTTAATTAGGGGGAAAAAAACCCCCACTGAGCTACACCCAACAGTCGACTGGGAGCAAAATGTAAAACTGGACCCCAACCTCAGCTTTATTCAAACAATGGAGGGAAAGGGCCACCGTCTGTTAAGGTTATTGTCATATTCAGCAATGCCATTACATAGCGGGGTTCATGGCAACTCCACATGTTACCCAGCATGACCACTACCTCTCACGGCATCATCTTTTTTTAAATTCTGGTCTGGTCTTCAAGAACTAGCCACCTGGTTTTATGAACAACAAAACAGGTCCAGTCCAGGTCTGCATAGTAAAACCTGAACAGCACAAAAGACCACTTTAAATCCTAGCGTCATGCAAGGCCAGATCTGCCTCGCCCCGCGCCCCACCTGTCTGACGGTCCTTCTCCACGCAGTAGCAGTTGTCGTAGAACTCTGTGAAGGTAGTGGCCAGTTCGTAGAGGTAGTCGCACAGCGTGTGCAGCAGCAGATCATCCTGGATCTTCTGCAGGATCTCAGGGAAGCGCAGCAGGCACTTGCCCAGCTTCCACTCCTTGTCGTGGTCCAGCGTGATCTCGCACGTCTCAGCTGCCTTGCGTAGCGTTGCCTCCTCCAGGCTCGCCAACCGGGCAATGGACCTGCAGGGGGGGGGGGCACGAAGCTATTAATGGTAGCCTGCTGCTTAAGACAACTGGATACTTAAAGGAGTGCTTAGGTGCTAAAAATAAATAAATAAATAAATAAATACATAAAACATTTTGCCAAGTAAGTAAATAAATAAATAAATAAATAAATATGAACTCTGCTGAAAACAAATGGATGGCGGCAGGTCAGATAACATAACAGAAATTAGTTTGCACTAGCTGGTTCTGAACAACATTCTTTCACTGACAGCCCTGTTTGCATATCCGGCTGTAGAGAGCTCAGCTCTAGAAGTGTCACGACTGCAGTGGATTAGGGACATGGTAAGCCAGAGAAACACCAGCGCAGGGAGTGGAGTGGCATTGCAATGCTGGAGCCGATTTCAGAACAGAAAAATAGCAGGAACCAAGGGCCAAGGCAGTGTACACACCCATGCACACAACCCTACAGCTACACCACGGAAAGTGAAGCAACCCCTGCCAAGAGGCCACCAGCCTGGCAGAGTTTGAGGGCAGACACACACCCCATATCACATCACCAAATAAGTATTACACATACGCAAAAACACGTGTGAATACAGGAAATACAGCCAACTCTAGCACCTATACACGATACGCAGTCTGTGCTTCACATATTTACAACGCTGGTGAGAGACTGGCATGTCGTTGCACAGACTCGGCTTCCCGAGAGAGCTATTGATTGGACAGGGGCCGACGAGAAGCCATGGTGAGATTACTACTCCTTTCCCCACTCATGAGGGAATCGATCCAGACACAGACCCTCCCCCCACCTGCTCCTCGCTGACCGCCTGAGGGGGGCGCTTACCTGATGCGGGTAAAGGCGTAGAGGAGGTAGGCGGCCGTGTTGCCCCTGTCATCCAGCATCTTGTCGAAGGAGAACACGTAGTCATTGATGCGGTTGTGCGACAGGTCTGCGTACTTGATGCAGCCAAAGGCGACGGCACGCTGGGCTTGGGTGAGCTCCTCTGATGTCAAAACCTGGAGAGTGAGTGCGCACACACACACACACACACACCAATGGGTAAATCCCACAGAATCCCTCAGGTTGTCTCGTCACCTACAGTCTTTACACGACCAACTTGGCACAAGCGAATACACCAAGACTTTTAGTGGTTCAAAAATGATCATTTGAATCCTCAAAAGCACACAAGAGTGGCACGAAGAAAGCCGTTTCCCTAATTAGCCAAAAACGGCAACTGAAACGCTGGCCCGAAACCCCTTAATTCCACGAGCGATCAGTCTTCGTGCAAGTGGAGACAGCCAACAGCAGCGTTTGATGAGGAAGGCCTTCTGTTGGGCGGGTGGGGAAGCAAGGCAGCGGACGTTCTCCGCTGAAGTCGGCCTGACACAGGCGCCTTAGCAGGTGGCGGTTCCGGGACGTCAGCCAGGCTCGTCGGAGCGACGTCAGGGGACGACTGGCTAAACGGTCCACGTCTTTTAGCAAAATCAGAATCTCGGAACAGATCGGAACGGGTTACTGCCGCTGCTGGGCTTCTAATTGATTATGCCCTGGGGAATGAGGTGCGATTACATGCCTCTAGCTCTCCCCGCATAGTTTCCCCCAGGATGTGTAACTTTCAATGACAAGCATGGAGGAGGGAGGGATTTAGAAAATTCCTCAGCAAGCAGAAACTGCTTTAGCTTTACCAGGCTGTTCCACAATTACTAGAAACACCAAAGACACTAAAACCCAAAAGTTCCCAGCCACTGCATGGAAAAGGTAAAGGGTATTGTACCGTCGAAACGTCTAAAAGCCGGGCTGAGTGAGAGGAACCTGAGAGCATGCCGCATTTCTATTTTTTTTTAATGCAGCTCTAAATCAGCACTTCATTAGAGCAGCCTCACTGAGATGCCTGCAGGGCTGTTAGAGGAGTTTCATCATGGGCAGGTGAGGCAAAAGCTAATTGCTAAAAAATCTCATGAGAATCACGTGGAGGGGCAACAGATCACATTTTGTTTTGTTTTGTTTTGGTCTCATTTGTGGGACTCCAGTCTTGTTCGAACTGAATCACACAACCAAAGGGGATTAAACAGAGACATGGGGTAGAATTTGGGGCAGATCAGAGGAAGTGTGTGCATAAGGCTGCGTTTATGCTCATTTCTTTCTGGGCTGAGGTCCACACCTTATCCCTCTCCTTTTCTTTAAGTTTGTCCATGGATCTCTTCAAGCCCTCATTGAGCAGATCCATCAGCCTGACTGTGTCTCCTGAGCGGGTTTTAAACTTCTTCCTGCAGGAGACAGAAGCACAGGCGCCTATTAGAATTATAACTGTCTAAATGCCATACGCCAGAAAACAATAAACCTCACACAAAATTGAATGTAGATCGAACACGTTCTGCCATAGTCAACGTCATCGGGGTGTTCCAATAACAGCATGTTCACTTACTTGTCCTCCCCTAGAACCACTCCGAAGCCTGCATGCTCTACGCGGGTGACCTTGGGGTCGTACCAGCCAATCATCTGAGCTGCAGCAAAGACCACTTGGAAGTGTACTGCCTATCATGGAAGAAACAAGTTTCAACATCCTCCAAACTTCTAAAATAATCTGTACACTTGGGTCCTGCCTATTAATTAGCATTGCAGTGCACTAAAAAAAATGCACTAAAAAACAGCTTGAAACTTCTTCCTCCATGACTTTTTGATGACTTGTAGCCTCTCTGTAACGCACAGCCAAGAATATTCTCCAATGGCTCTGGATATTTCCTGACAGACATAAGTACGTTGCACCTATGTCTTTTAATACCACGTATGTGCACATTGGTCACGGCAGCTGGAGGATGCAGCAGCCACACAGTGCAGGCAGGAACAGGGCCTGTTCCTCACAGCAATGATACTAATATATAAACTAGATGCAGTGAAAGAGTGCATGTACCAGAGAACTGGTCCAGACTGTATTAATATTTGATGTGGTGAGAAGTTGAAAAACACACACAAACACACAGACACTCAGACAGGCACACACGCGCGTGCAGGTTTGTCTAGCTGCTGAGGTGTGAGCATCAGGGCATGGCTGGACATTTGCTGTCGCGCTCTAAACCCTCCGTAGATGTCACACGTGTGTGTGCGCGTGCGCACCTGCCCGCTGTCCGTCACGTAGATGATGATGTCACCCTTCTCGTCAAAGACGCGCTGTCGCAGGGCCGCCAGGTCCGACGTGTCGTAAGTGTAGCCGCCGTCTGACTTCACCACCGTCAGGGGGATGGACTGGCCTGGGGCAAACACTACCTTCCTGCCCTCATCCACCACCACCAGACCTGAGGGGGACGGGGGACAAGAGGAGAGAGCGAGAGAGAGAGAGAGAGAGAGAGAGAGAGAAGTGGGGGGGACAGGGACATAAAGTAGGGACTTTAGTGCAAAAGAGCATCTTGAAACAACAGTGCCCCCTAATGGACAAACTGCATCTTCGTTTCAGTTCACAGCATCGCAATATTCTATGTGACTCGACTCATATTGTAACCTTATACATACAGCAATGATAATTATTTCAGTTAATAAATAACACATTCAGTTAATAAATTTCATCCTTTGACGGGCATTATGGTTCTGCTTGTGTTTTTAATACACATCAGTCCTGCTCAGTAGTGTAGTGTCTTTTACACAACCTTAATGTCAACCAGCATTTGTCAGCATTTGTTCAGGTCCTGATGTCATACAGGTTGACAAAGAGCACAAGTGCGGACTTTGGTCTGGTTTGATTTTAATGAACAAGAATCAATGGAAAGAGGGAAGCCGATTGCTCTCGTGTGCCAAGCCAGCCCCACCTTTCTCCTCGAACTCCTTCACCACGTTCGTCATCATGTCCTGGTAGTAGGACTCGCCTCGCTCCAGCAGGTGCACTCCCAGGCAGTCGTAGACCTTCTGGAACTCTGGTGCAGTGGTGGGAGGCAAACGGGGGGAGAGAAAGTGAGAATGAGAGTGAAATTGAGAGAACAAAGAGAAGGAAGAAAGAGAGAGAGAGAGAGAGAGAACATTTAATTACAGTAGCCACACCTCTGGGAAATCAAACTAGGCAAGTGCCTCCAGAGTTGTCCAAAGCCGGATTTGAGGCGTTCAGTGGAGGAGACACAGCATACACACAGACGCTAATTGACATTTATTAGATAAGTCTCTGTTTTGGGTGTGTGTGGGCGGAGGTGGGTGATTAAGGTTTTACGAGTGCCGTGAATCCCAGCCTCCCAGCTCGTCACACGAGGTCTGAAGCTGGAGCGAGAGGTACTCGAGACGAAGCCAGGGCAGCAGATGAGGCGGGCGAGGTGGATGGCAGGGCCTCAGGGCACCCGTACCCTTCAGAGTTCATAAGCTAAAACTGCAGAGCTGGTTGGAACGGATTCGCTTTTGCAAAGGTCTCCATTACATATAGTGGCGAACGCAGAGAGCTGAGGGAGAGTGATTAGCTGGAAAAGGTCTCAGTCCATGATTTTAAAGTAAGGTGGAAATAAAGGGTGAACTAACAGTTTAAGAAACCGAATAGAGTGTGTTCAGTTTTAAGTGGGTCGTTCCACATATTGAAGAGTTGAGGGTCTACTTGACTGGTTCCGAGATCCCTTAAAAATAATGAATGTATCTAAGCTAAACAGTTCTATTTAGGACTTGGAATTTGACATGGGTTTTTATGCATTGGTTATTATGTTTTGTACAATGTAATTAACTCACTGGAAAAGTGCCGTCTCTGCCTAAGCCGTGCTGTTCTAGAACAAAAATTTCTTATTTATTTTTCTATTGATTCAGTGCATTTTCCTGATAATGACCATTAGATGGCTATGGATTTGAGGCTTTTTAAACATTTTTTATTGTATTTTTATGGTTTGTAGCTAAATCTTTGGCCAACTACACCTGCTGTTAATCTTTAGAGTCTATTTATTTCCACATCCCTGTTACAGGAATCTTCCATTCTATTATTGGTGAGATTACAAAAAATGATAGATGGTTCATGTATAAAATAATCCATAGATTCATTTAAATCTTAACAAAAGCTTCAATACGTTTTATTTGAATGCGAGGCCCAAGATGAACGTTATTAACCTGTTAATACACGAGGGAACGCTCGATACGTTTAGTTGTGAAATTTCGTTGACAATAACCTGGTTCATCATATGCTTATAATATAATTTTTATACATCTTTAGTACGTTTTAATGTTTTTCCCCAGTACTGTAGACAATCTTATTACCCTCTTCTGTGTCCTCAGAAATGTCATTTATGGGTGATCTTAGCCTGAGCTACCCATCTACGGAGGCAGCTCAGTGCCAAAATACCAACGTCAGTACCAGTGCCATATGGTATACTGTGTGGTTCCAAACAGGCAAATAAAACACCGGTGTCATCAGACGCACCCAACTATTTACCCAATGGTTTGTGCTCTAGGATACAGGCTCTAGGATATTATATGAGAAAGTCTTTTACGTAATCTGTATAACTGTCATTTCTCTCATTTGTGATCCTGACCTAGCTCTGAAATATTGTGTAATATATGTTAATAGAACTGGTAAAATGCCTGCTCCAAATAGAGAGATGACACTTGATTTACTTCAGTATACATCAGATTCTTTCAGAAAGTAATGCTGACTGCACCAAATCTGGCAAGTGGAGGCTTACATTGTGGAGGTCATGTGACCGGGAAAATCTACATGGTCTTAATCTATATTTTCTCTCAGCAATCCATCCTAATAATACCTGTAGCAATCAAAATTGGTAGTTAAAAATGGACTGTTGTGGATCATGCAATGCGTTTTAAAAGGTGAATAAACTATAGATAATAAGTATATCTATCAGCATGAATCACAGGATCATACAGATTATTTAAATTGTATCAGTGGTACTGATGTGAAATTTTCTTGTGCTCAGATGAGACTTTCAATTTCAAATGAGTCAGATGAGATTATGAGTACAGCTTCCTGCCTGTTCACTACTTTCAACAATATAAACTTAAACCTTAGAGAGTAGTTTGTTAGACATCTTGTGACACATCCATTATTTAACATGTCGTTATTTAAATAATTACAGATCAGCTTCAGCATCACTATAAGCTTCACTTCTGATGCACGGCTTTCATTTAATGAGAAAACGGTCAAAGATCAATTACTGAAGCAAATATGTAATCTGTAGTAGTTACAAGAAGTAACTGTATATGTAGCCAGATATATCTCCAGCTTATGCAGCAAGGAGTTAAAGACACCAGCTACAGTAAGATACTTTACCTCGGGCAATGGTGTTTCAAAGTTCCTGAGGACATGAGAAAGGCTATATACCCTAGACAGCCATAAGGAATGAACGCGAGGTCATCAGGAACCACTGTGAATGTGATTCCACTTAAGCATATGGACAAGCTCGCATTCATCCTGGAAAACATTCAGACAACCCCAGCAAATAGGCTTTTACTGCTGCCTAGAGTAAAATTAGAACCCTACAGCCTGGAGTTCACAGGGCTTCTGTGCAGCAATTCTTCATGCCTCCGTGTAATTATTTTCGGCTCTAATGCACTGAAGCTTTGTGCAAAATAGGCTTGAAAGCTGGTAATCTGTTTTCCCAGATTCTTCCTTAAAGAGAACAACCTGCCGTGCAGCCTTACTGTGTGAATTATTCTAACTACAGGGCAAATTGCTGACTGATTTCATTTCTGTTTATGGATGAGTGAATGCAGCCTCTTTCGATATCTTAGGAGATGGTGATGTCATCGAAACACGATGTAAGCGACAATAAATATTACCATAAAGCTAGTAGGTGTCTCTGAGTATTATGTCATCCATTTGGCAATTTGGCATTGCTCAGGCACCGAATCAGAACGGATAACAGTGGTTATAAGCCGCCTCTGTCATCACCTCAACTGCAATGCAACCCTGACCCCTAGTGAAGGTAATATCTGAATCATTTTTGTGAGACTGGTATAAAATCCACTTTGTAAGGTAGGGCCCATGCATACCCTTCCTGGACTCATCACAGATGAGGTTCCAAGCCTTAATGAAGTCTGGCTCTTTGCTCTGCAGTCTGACCACGCACTGATAGGCCCTCTTCTTAAACTCTTCGTCTTCATCAAAGCGCTTCTTAGACTCCTGAGAGCAAAAAGTAATGAGAAAACGGTTCATTTTTTTAAAAGCATATTGGCATAAAAAAGATAAATATTTACTGGTTTGGCCCAGCTAACAAAATTATAATGCATCGGGCTGAATGCATTTTAAAACTAAGTGCTTGTTAAATTTTGAGGAGCTTACATTGTAAAAGTCCTAAAGTTAAAAAAAAAATGCTTAACCTAACTGGTTTGCTAATTCACAATGCACAGGCATGCCAATTTCCATACTGTGTTCATAAATTCACAAATACTCAAGTTGCAGATCAAATAAACTAGAACAGAGAAGTAAAGGTGTGAGCTCAGAGCCGTTCTTCATTATAGCAGCTGAACTTAAACGAACTTACTTTGTAAAAAGCCTGTAGATCTCCAATTGGTGGGGAAACAGTGAGATAATTTGGGAACTTGTCCTGCAAGTGAGCAATGAGCATTCCAAACTGTGTCCCCCAGTCTCCCACATGATTCAGCCTGGTGAGAATTGAAAATGGGCCAAAAATACATCTTAATTTAGAAAAGGTTTACTGTTTTTCAGCTGAAACCTTGCTATAATTGTTTCTCATCATCCATAAAATAATAATAATAATAACCTGTGTCAACATCAAAAACTCACCTTAAATCTTTAGTATAGAAAAGCAATGAGTTCTACACATGACTGTAAATGATGAGTTTAATAAGGTCTGGGGTGAAAACCAGAGAACAATATATTTCAACTAAGGAAATAGGAATGAATCCCCCATTTACCAGACTCTCTCATATGGTACAAATGAAAGTATTTCTCAAGGCTGGAGATAAATAGTGAGACAGACCTGGGCATCTCTGCACACAATTTCAGGGCTTATAAATTCACTTTGTGAGGACTAATTAGGACTATATACCACTTGCCCATCCACTGACCTTAAGACATCGTGACCTAGGAACTCAAAGAGACGACACATGCTGTCCCCGATGATGGTAGACCGCAAGTGACCCACGTGCATTTCCTTTGCAATGTTGGGAGAGGAGAAGTCCACAATTACCTAAAAATAAACAAACAAAAACAAAATAACGCACATGGACAGAATAAAAGGAGAAGAATGTCTTACTCCATCACATCATTTCATTAGTAAGTGCTCTTGGTTTGCCAAACAAACTGAGGAAAAAGTTCCCAAACCTTCTTTTTCTTGTCCAAAGCTGGCGGCTGAACGCCATTTAGAAGCAAGTTTGTGAGAAGCTTTGACACAAATGACTTCTTAAGATGAATATTAATAAACCCTGGGGAAAAAACATAATTAATATTTATGCTCTGTTTATTCATTTTAAATACACAACGTAATATAATTTTAAAGAATACTTTTATCTGCAAAGCCATCTGTTCTTCTATTTTTAAGAGAACTATAAATACTTTGCTGTTATGCATCTTCATCTACCACAAACAAGCTAACATTTTCTAGTATTCAACCATCTTCTAAACAAACCTGGTCCAGCAATTTCTGTTCTTTCAATCAACTCATTGTCAGGAATATTTTGGACTATCTTGTCAGCTATCTCCCTGGGGTTAACCTTCTGTCCTTTAGACTTCAACATCTGTAAAAAGAAAGATAAACAAGTTATAAATAAAGAAGTAATGTATACTACTATTATTTACTTTAAAAATACAAGGGCAATGTTTGGAAAGATGACACATAACTTGATAAAACCTTTCACTATATTGTATAACCGCGAGTGATTCATGAAGTACTGAATAACAAAACAAAACCAATACTGAAAGGAATGTTACTAGAAACATATAGTTACATATTACTAGAAATAGAAGTAAGGGTAACGCCCCCCCCAAATCAACTGTACTTTTGCAGTAAGCTTTAGCTTAGGAGTATTATGAGTATTAGGCGTTCATGTTGCTTTCTCAGCATCTAAGTGACGGGCTGAAAGGGATATGCACAACCATTTGGTGTAATATGTCTTTAAGACACATCATCTCTGCGTGACACGGGTGAGGGAGAGACCTGAGCCATTGCCATGGCACTGTTGCACTGGTAATCCCCAAACTTGGCCTGCTGGTTGGGAGTGACCGCAAGCGGAGGGTTCTCCAGGTCAGGGCAAGCGATGCCGATGGCATCGCCGAAGATGTCCTGGAGTCGCTGGTTGATGTTGATCATGCTCTTGCTGTTGTAGGTCCTTTCCTCTTGAAGACTCTGTAGAGTAGCAAAGAGAGTCACTCTAAACTGACACATGAAAAGCTAAGGGGAGTGAGCAGTCCAGTAAGCCCTCAAGGTGTTTGCACATTGCAGTGGCACTTCTTTGCACATTTACACTCCCCCTACGTCATGTTTGCATGCGTTTGCCATTGTTTAATCGAGGCACATAACAAACTTAATTCCTGTTGGCAACATCTGCACAACAAACAGAGATATACAAGACATTTAGCCCAAGGTTTCTTCCACAAACTGATCATTTAAAAGGATCGTGTTATTGGACTGAGAACGGCCAGTGCGGCAGGCACGTGTGACCTGGGATTAAAGGGGCTTTCTGTGGTATTTTGAATATAATCAATCTTTGCCAGGTTGCTCTTAGGATTGTGTGTGCTTATTGTGGGAACATTGTTCATTTTGTGATACCCCCCCTCCTGTACTGTCTCTCTGCCCTTGCTGGTAAATCATGAAGTTGGGTGCATCAGGATAGTGGAAGGGTTTGATAAATAAAACAAGGCCCAGTTAACCACGTGTGATTTTTTTTACTGTTGGGATGAGATAGTAAACTTTATATGATGTGGTGATTTTATGACACTGGAATTTGTTTTACATATTGCTAGTCCTAATCTCCTCTTCTTTAATGTTGCATTTACTTCCTGACCTTTCTTACTGCATCCTTGAATGAAAATAAACTGATGAACTGAAATTCAGGCTGGGCAGTGTGCATGTCTCAGAGAAATCTGTACATGAATAAGTTTAGTAGTTAAATCAACAATTTCAAAGGACCACAGTCCTCACATCGAACATTGAATTGAGACATGACTCTACAGAGAAAGTGCACAGAGGACAAGGGAGCAAATCAGTTTTTCCCCCACACATGCAGCTGCAAATTAAAAATGGCTTCAATCAGATACCATGTGTCAGAATGAGGTGAATGGTCCCCCCCCCTCCTACCAAATTCTAATTTTGGGAGATTTTTTTCTCTAAGGAAACGGATCCAATATCGTTACAAATCTAGCCTGAAATTCGTCAAAATAAACGTCCTGGTAATTGTATGTCTATTTTAAAACAGAAAGGATTAAAACTATGAGAATAAATAACACTTTAATTAAGATTTAATGTAAAATCTAATTGAATTATACATTGACCAAAAATCCATCCAAGAACAAACAGTAAGAGGGAAACTAATGCAGCCAGTAAATACAGTTTTACACTGGCACTTTGATACCATCATAGAACACATGACACCTTAAAGAAAATCCTCATTCGCCGAACAACTAGGAGCAAATACAGTTTTGTGCTGGATCTATATTAATATCGTCTTACTTTCTGCTATTTAACTGCATTTTTCTTTTTCTTAAAGAGTCACATGTCTTGACTATGATAGTCACAAGAAAATGACTAAAATGCCCTCTTTTTGATTCCCTACCTAGTAATGTGCACCAAGATGTTCAAAGTTTACTTCAAAAGGTTTCAAGTGTCCTAACTATAACAGTATCAATATTGTTCCAACACAAACTTGTATTTCCCAGCACACTAGTTTAATTAAAAGTTGTACACCCAAGATGATGGAAATACCATTCTTGATTTATTGCCTAGTACTTGATGTGTGCCAAAACCTGTCCAAATACCTATATTTTACTTCAAAATAGCATTTTTGTTAAAATTTAAAGTATCCTATGTATGACGTTATTAAAAAGGTGCCAACACAAGGTGGCATTTTATAGCCACACTAGTTTGAATAAAGGCTATACATCCAAAATGACAGATCATCTTTTTGCCATACACTTAGACATCTGATAACTTGCATTGATATCATGTAGATCTGATAACCCAGTGTAGGGGAACAGGTTATTGGCTGCATTTTGAGAGTATTCAAATGAGGGGGGAAAAAAGTGTATTAACACTCTTCTTAGCACTATGCTCACCACAGGTTTGTGATCAACAGTGCTTTATTTTTTAATCTGTTCTTTAAAAAAAATTAACTGATGCAATTTCCTGTTTGGTTTCGAACTAAAAGAAGTTCAAGTAAGGAGCACCAGAAACAGAGCTGAAGAAGAGTAAACGAACATGTAATCTCATTTTAGAAATAAATGACATTGTAATGAAGTTAATTAGAGGAAAAAGGTAGAAAATTTAACCATTTAGACCAAGGCAATTATTTCACTAAGGCAGATGACATATAGCACTGGAAGGAAAAAATATAAATTCTCTACGAAGTTCTTGTTTTTTTTTTAAACATTTTATTTATATTTATCTGTCATATCCTTGCATAATATCTACATATGTTGCATATAATACATCTCACATATACACACAAACATCTGAACCAAAGCTCCACACCACAGGTTTTAAAGAAAGATAATGGCTAAATGCATTCTGATTTTTTTATTGATAGATTGTCAACTGTTGTCTGGGAAATAGAATGTCTACTTGATTGCATCAGTTGGCAATTTCATCAGACTACACCAAACATTCATAATGAATCATGAAATATCTTCCTGGTTCATGGTTCAATCAACTTTTTCATTAATTTTTCATTAATCTTTAAAAATAAAAAAAAACATCGAGCCATTTCTTCCTAAAGTAAAAATTATTACGTACATAATTTAGCTTTAATTTACATTTATGAGAAAATAAGCAAAAATTGGAAATTTTATTGGTATAAAGGTAAGATGACTTCAAAGTCATACGTCAATTAATTTATAAAGCACGTACCTTCTTTAGGATATTGAGCCGGTATTTTAGCCTTGCGTTCTCTTCCCTTAGATCATTCAGACTATTTGAAGATAAAGTCGAATCATGTGGGTTTCTCAACCTTTCTATCTCATCTGAGAGGGACGTAATCTCCCTTTCCTGTGATGAGCGGGAAAACGTCAAACTTTAGATGTATCGCGAGAAGAACAGTAAGGCACCAAGGAAGAAGCTTTAACATGTCATGGTATCTAAAATAGGAACTAAGTTATACATTTTACATTATAACTTATATTTCTGCATGCCGTTAAATAGATAATATCCCCATGACATCTTTCCGTGGAAATCAGAACTGCTTAATAATAAGAGACATACAGAGATTTATATTTATATATTCATACAGAGATTGCGAAATTAAAGTAAAAACGAAAGTAAACTAAACGCAGACATGCGTCTATTATTAGCTCACAGGGTGGGAAAAAGCTCAAGGTTTCGCATAACAAGTCAAAAAGTTTCTTCATCTGTAACGTTACCACATACAAACTGCTAAACGCCGGTTACGACCAAGGCTCCTTGTATTCCTAACAGCTAACCATGCGCTTAGCTTCTACAGCCGAAGCAATGTGTTCGGCATCCAATTCCAATGTGATTTCCACTAAGGACGTATTTACGAGAACTTAAAAAACACTAATCAGTGTGACTTGTATCCATAACATAAATTAAGTACTAGCTAGCGTGTTCTGCTAGCGCTACGCAATGAATGAGTTTCACAGCTTACGTCAGCAGCTAGCTAGCAAGCTAAGTCTGGGAACAGAGCCAAAGCACGCTGATTTAGTATAAAGCTAGTCCACTGTGTCTGAGGTTTTTAACCCTCCAACCTCATGTAAAGCTGACCTGTTGTTGGAGTCGAGCTGTATACTCTGTCACCGGGTCACACATATTCATATAAAACAGTTAAAGTAACAGCAACGTCTAAAACTTGTGCACTTCACTGGATATTTCACTTTCCCTTCAACTGGCTGGTTGTTTCCGGTCACATGGGAGAGTTAACACAGTGCTCGGATTTGCTTTAGGAGTTTTAATGAAAATGTAATAATATATTAAATATTTTTACACAATAATTGATCAATTCAAAACAAAAAATAAATAAAACGAAGAAAAACTACAAGCAGCAACACTGAAAGCACGACTCTCCAGCCCAGAAGGGGGCGCTATGGATTCATATCACAAATAACAGGAGAAATGAAGGAGAGACTTCCATGGTGCATGGAAATCTGTAGAGCATAGAAAGAACTGGAACTGATGTAAGCGCAAAACCTGCAATTGTTATGATTTTAACGAGCTCTGTGATGAGTCCGATCATATATAATATCAAGTCACTGAATTTGCACTGTATGGTGTGGCTCACTTGCATAGATTTAGCATCATGATGATAGGCGGCTAGCAACGTGTATTGTACAATGGGGACCATTCGTTAATTATCTAGCTAACTAGCTATGATAGCTAGCTAACTATGTCAGCCACAAAATGTGGTCTAATTCAAACAAATAAGAACCAAGCAAAGACTGCATAGCTCGCCTAATGTTTGTGGTTGTTTGTTTTGTCGTTTCAATATTTTATTTTAAGGAGTTATAAATCAATGGAGCACATCCATTTCGTAGCTAGCTCGCTAGTTATTCACGTTCATAAATTGTTTACACAGCCAAAACCAACAAATCAGCCAGCCAGCTAGCTAACCTGGGTTTAGTCCACGCTAACTGGTTAATGTAGTGAGCTGCGTGCTATGTAGATAGCTAGGTAGTTGCTTATTTAGTTAACATGCTGATGCTAACCTATAATGCAAGTCTCTGGAGAATACTGTTGTATATTAACCAGTGAATGGCGTGTTCTTGTGTGCGTATATTTCAGATATGTTCCCAGCTGCGTGACTCGGTTGTTGTTTGTGACATTGCTTGCTTGCTAGCTAGCTAGCTAGCATTCTTTTCAATGTGTCCAACCTGCGGAACGCTTATCTCATGCACATATGGAAAAAGTTAATTTGTATTATTTTAACGTTACGCTACAACTGTAGTGAGTGACATCTGTAACCCTACACCCAAAATGACATGTATAATTACTATTAACATATCATGAGTGTCTACATTTTACAGATTTGCACCAGCATGTCTGTCTCAGTAATAATCAAATGGGGTGGTCAAGAGTACTCTATTAGTTCCTTGTCTGAGGAGGACACTGTGTTGGACTTGAAGCAGTCCATCAAATCTCTGACAGGTGTTCTCCCTGAACGGCAGAAGCTGCTTGGCCTGAAGGTCAAAGGTAACAGCACAGAAAATGTAAACAAACAAACAAAAAAACTCACGTAGACTATATTTTGAAGACTATTCAATACTACTCATGTACTAAGTGACATGCCTTAGCAATGATGCATGATGTATGATTAAGTGGCTGTTAGTCATCTTATGTGGGGATGCTGTTACATCCAAGAGTAGTGACTTGATATGGATTTTTCTGCAGGTAAACCTGCAGATGATGATACAAAACTGGGCATCTTGAAGCTTAAACCAAACACCAAGATCATGATGATGGGCAGCAGAGAGGAAAGCCTGGTATGTTTGTAGGACATGTACAGTTGTATAGATGACTGTAAGGGCTGGGGAATTTCACGTTTCTTGCCAGAGGGCGATTGGGAACGATACTAGTATTAGCTTCTGTTGAAAACATTATAGCCTGTATTTTAAGTCATAAAATTTTACTGTGGCATGAAAATGTTTAGCATTTACATGGTTGGCTCTATTATTCGAATAATAAATCACAATCCTATGATATACTGAATATATTTTTCCATATAAATCCATTTACTGTGTGATTATATTGGTTATATTGGACTGCTGTATGACGTATTGTGGAACCACTCTGTAAAGCTCTTATGTGTTTTTAGAATGCTTATGGCATGGCCTGAGTAGTAGTTCTTGGCGCTGTCTTTGGGCCTCATTTGTATGTTCTCCTGAAGGAAGATGTTTTGGCCCCACCTCCTGAAAGTGATGATGTTGTCAATGACTTTGACATTGAAGAAGAGGTGATTGAAGTCGAAAACAGGTGATCTTCTACAAATGCACCCTTATCACCTGATGATTTATTTATTTATGTATTTATTTATTTATTGGGCTTTATCATGCTGAACATATCAACCTATTCTCATCATCCGGATTTTTTTTGCTTTTCTTTTCCAGAGAGGAAAATCTGGCTAAAATAGCTCGCCGTGTCAAAGAGTACAAAGTGGAGGAGTTAAACCCACCAAGAGAGGGGAAAAGATTACTTGTGCTGGATGTTGATTACACCTTATTTGGTACGACTGAACAAATCAAGCCAAGTTATTTACAGTCAACACTCACTGTAGTAGAAACACCTTGCACATCTTGTACCATAACTGACCGATAATCTTATAAAGTACATCAGTCTTATGTGGATCTGTATAATATGTGCATGTGTAATATACACATTATCACTGTCGGTTTGTACACTCAGGTCTCACCACCATGCTCAACGCAACAGTGACACTTTCATGCCTTGTGGTATTGGACTGAAATGTGCTGAACATGGCAGTGTTGCCAGTGTCTTCATGCATATCAGTCTCACTGCTAGGTTGAGACTGCTCAATCATTAAACTGTATCTAGCCAATTATGTTTCTGTGGTCAGAAACTGACCACTGATTGCGGGGGGGTAGCTGATGAAAACTGCATAGCAACAATTGGACTGTATACTCTAACTCTACTCCCACTGGCAGAGTCTGTATTACATATTCAACAATATATGCATTTTTGCATATTGTTGAATATATGCACTATATTCAACAATAAGAAACTGTACAAGGATGTTTTGATATATTGATAAATATTTCTAAAAAAAAAAGTGTAGGTGATATAGTATAGTATACTACTGTATATAGTATAGGTGGAGGTGTTCATATTTCTATGGAAATTTTGGATTCTTTCATAGATCACAAGTCGTGTGCAGAATCGGGGCAGGAGCTCATGAGGCCCTTCCTTCACGAGTTCCTCACCTCAGCATACGAGGACTATGACATCGTCATCTGGTGTGAGTGTCTAGCCTGCCATGCCCCCCCCCCCCAAACCACCATTCTGTCCTCACATATAGGGTCACAGCTCCTAAGCAGCACTTCCTCGACCACCTAAATGTGATTTGCTGGCGCTTTCATTCAGGACTTTGTTATTTCTGCAGGACGAAAGTGGATCATTTAATCACACACTCCTTTGGTTCCTTTCAGCTGCAACGAGCATGAAGTGGATTGATGCCAAAATGAAAGTACGTATAAGGATGTGTTCCAGACTGCAAAGTGTGTCCCTTTTGAACCTCCGTTGCTCAGGCTGTTTGACTCGGCAACTTCTGCTTTAATTAAACTGTTTTCATCAGACCAAGAATATTGTAAATTCAACTTTACTTTGAGCTTTTGACTGGTGTTTGCATCCTCTCTTATTAGTCCTGTTGGCTTGTGCGCGCACGCGTGTGTGTGTATGCTTGTGTGTGTGTGTGTGTGTGTGTGTGGGGTGTGTGCTTTAGGAGCTAGGTGTGACGGACAACCCCAACTACAAGGTCACTTTCGTGCTGGACAGCGGGGCGATGATCACGGTGCACACTCCCAAGCGGGGGGTGGTGGAGGTGATGCCTCTGTCCATATCCATGCACGGCATGCCTCTCCGTCCAACGGCAAAACAAAACAAACCGACAGTCATTCTGCAGCATTTAAAGTGTAACTGGCAGTGAGAAAAAAAAACTTCCATCTAGTAAAAAGATTCCCACTAACATTTTCTCTTTCACTTTTTATAACTAAGGGTTCATTTGTGTTTATTTTCTCTTGGTCTAGACCAATGTGGAAAATAATACATTTTAGTCCTGGTTCACTTAGCATTCTTACTAACATATTTACTGTTGATCCAAAAGATATAATCAAAAGTAAAATGGATATGATCTCATCCTGACTGGTCAGCTTCTATATTACAGTAGTTATGATGGTATTTTTAGCACATAGAGCTGGTGAAATCCAGGAGTTTAAACAGCACCAGTAATTCCTCAGTGTTATACTCTTATGCTGACTACACAATCATTTCAGTAAATGGAAAGGAGTAAAAGTGTGTCTTGCCTAGACTTGCTGCTAATCAGACACGAAAAGAACCACAAGTGTGGTTATAACGGCATTGTAGATACTGTTATATACTGACTGATCGGCACTTTTGTTGGCTTCTCAGGTAAAACCACTTGGAGTAATCTGGGGAAAGTACAGTGAGTTTTACAACAGGAAGAACACCATCATGTTTGATGACATTGGAAGGAATTTTCTAATGAATCCACAAAATGGACTCAAGGTATTAGAGTCCTAATTGTAATACAGTTTACTACATTCACAACTATGTTGTAAATGCTTACTTCTTTTTTTCATGGAAGATCTTTACTGGGTTTTCATAGAGGTCTTCTATTCTCATCTCTCTGTAGATCAAGCCATTTATGAAGGCCCACTTGAATCGAGAGAAAGATAAGGAGCTGCTTAAGCTTTCTCAGTACCTAAAGGAGATCGCCAAGCTAGATGACTTCTCAGGACTCAATCACAAACACTGGGAAAGGTATGCACACCGCACAACCTGGCTTCACTCTGCTCCTATCAATAATGTTCAGCTAACATTATTAACTCATCAGTTTAAGGATGTGGAGATAAGGAAACGAAGACCAATGTAATTTTCCCAGCTTTACCAAGAGACTGAAGCATGTAGTCTTGTTAGTTTCTGGTTTATGGTATGGCATTGGTAATATTGAGCCATGGTAGTGGTGATGAGTTTGGCCCTTGACCCACAGGTACCTCTCAAAGAAACCGAGTCAGTGAAGCCCCCAGCGCAGCAGGGACGCTGACCCCTCCTCTAGAGGAGGTGGTGCTGGACACCCACGCGTCCTCTCTGAACCTCCACCCCTGCAGGCCAGCTTCTCTCATCTCCTCCTGCTCTACCGGGGGGGAAGAACGAGACTTGAAATATTCACCTCCCAGTCACATGTAAACATTTTTTTGTTTTAGCAAATAACGGCATCAAGTGTAGCTAGCAGAAGCCTGATGGCTTTTCTCTTCCCCGATTACCTCTGCCGCCTTGCTGAGCCTTGGAATGACACGTCGCGGTACGCAGGAACACCTGGTTGCTTGTGGGAGAAAAAGGTACACATGCAAGGAATAGCAATCGTCCCATCTGCTTCTGTGCTGCTTGGTTAATCACTAGGCAATGGGTCACTCACTTTCTCGCTCGTGTTCCCATTGATTTGCATCGTTGTAGATTTCTGCTCTGTCAGTCTTGCAATTCCAGGAGCAGCTGATACAAAATGGTACCCCTTTTGTTTGGTGATTTTGTAGAAGTAATACTTTCCCACCCTCCTCAGTGTGCCACACATTGCCTAGCTGCTGTTTGTTTGTTTGTTTGTTTGTTTGTTTGTTTGTTCTTTTGTGCATACAGGCCAACGATGTCTTAGCGCAGTTCAGTTATGTCCACAGGTCCGTCAGTACTGCCTCAGAGTTTACCGTCTCTTCTTGGTTATCCTAATTGTCTTTGAACCACATAGTTATGCTTGATTTTGGGGACCACCATGGGGTCCCCGCACTGACTGGGTCAGTAATGCCTTTAAGTGTGCAGAGCAACTCCATAGTCCGTGTGCTGACCCTCAGAGTTTGCGTTAGGCATCTTCCAACTCCTCAGCGTTCAGTTTGATTATAGAGCTGCTGTTGGCTGGATGACGCTGGGTGACGCCGATGCTCGTTTGTACTTGAGCAGCATTGCTATGCCCTGATGCATATTTATACCAGCAGAATCACATCCCTGATCAGGAACTTTGCCTGGTAACAAACTGGGCAGAGTGCAGGCGTCAGGTTGGTCATGATGACAACTGAGCCTCAGTATGTAGTTGTACACTTTTTCTCCTGTGAGATTAATGTACATGATGAAGAGTCCTGTAATTGCAGGCATGAGGTAGGTGTATTTAAGAAACAATTATGAGAGTAAAAAAAAAAAAAAACTTTTGCCTGAATTGTAATGCATTGAGCGCTGCCTCTGCTGTGTAATACTGAATGGGACTTTCATGAAGCACTCTTAGTGTCTCCAGGGAAGTTGCTGAAGTTAAGGAGATTGTGGTGCTTTCTTCAAGGTCATGCAAGGTTGCCCGGGTACATTCTCCCTGGAGCCTCTTGTGAGGGAGAGCCTTTCGACACGCATCCAGTCATCGCAGCTGTACCTGGATGTAGAGGGGCTTTTTTGTAACAGCTGCTCACGTTGCTCACACTGACCACAAAAAACTCCTTGATTTTAAGGGGTTCCTGTTTTGTTTTAAATGACCAACTTTGAGACTTTGTCTTTTCCCTAACCCCTTATGATCCCATCCTCATCCCAACATGTCTAACTGATATAACGCAGCAGGAAGAGTCGGTGTATGAAAAGATCCAGGTTTTATAAAGGTCATTAAAGAGAGCAGAAAGCAGCTAAAGGTTTACATAAATGTTTGGGTTTTTTTTTATTATTAAGAATCAAGATATTTATTGACAGCTTATGACTCATTTGTAGAACTTTTGAGTGTTTGTTTAATTGTATGTTAACTGTCAGCTCTGACTTGATTCATCTTGATAAATACAAAGGGAAGAACAAGTTTTGAGGACTGGCTTTTTTTTATACCTATGTAATACTGAAACACTGTCAATGGATTGAGTTTAAATATTGTCTTTGGGTTTGTTTTGTTTTCATAATATTAAAAGTCTAATCAGTTACGTGGTGTCTTCATCTCATGGCACCAGCCCATTTGATTTGAACAAGAATCCACCAAATCTATGAATGCAACTCCAGTGTAAATAAAAAGGATATGATTTTATAAGAGGTCATGTACATTAGAGTTTAATGGATCGAGACATTTGTATCAAAACATGAAGTATCGAGACAGGTATCACAACATTTGTCTTTATTGTTCCTGATCAAACACAATAAAGCAGTTCCTTTGAAACAATCTTTTCTTCACCGAAGCATATTTAAGCAACCGGTGTTTGCTAAACATACACACGTACACAGTTCAGTCTTCCTCAGTGTGGCGGTTTAGCATTTATTTATTACAGAGTTATAGAGTTATTACAGTAGCAGCATTTACCAGGCACAGCAGTTCCTAACACAAACCTCAAATAATGTTGATGTAATTCAGAACTATATAATTAGGCCAGTTTGTGCAATACATTTGATATTTAAATACAAGTTTGATGTTCATTCCGTATCCACTGGCCTCTTTCAGTGATGTTTGTATGTTTGTTGCTATAGTACAGGTAATGTCTGGTTGTTTTGTGTATATTTATTCAGTTTTAATATGTCTGTAATCAGTATAAGTACATTTACAGTTTAAATGCATCTTAGCTAGCATCTGTCTTTTTAAATCCAGGCCACTCATGAAAGGCTTGTAAAGACCGATAAAATATACACAGGGTACGGCACTTGGCTACGCTAACTTCATCGTGCAGTAGCATAGCTAACCGTGGTAAAACCATGGCTACTTACAATTAACTGAAAAATATATAGTAACATATTTGGCATAGCAGTAGAGCAGGTGTATCTAATAAATAATAATAAATGCAATAGCCATTCAGTGCATAGCTTGGTAGGAATGTCAGAAGAGTAACTTATAAATGTAATGATCCAGTTCAGTGTTTGATGTTCTTGAGGACCTGTTCAAAATGACAGGATAGATGCAATATAATAAATACATGTGTCACACGTTCGCATTAGAATAAACTGAAAAGGGTGAGTTAATGTAGTCATCAGTAGAGACTTACCATTTTTTAGTTATTACTGGTGACCCTGTTATGTAAAGGATATAGCACATAAAAAAAACATCTGTCAGAATATGATCCGGTGATTAATATATAAGATGTAAATACAAAAGCCAGTGACATGGCATTAGTAAAGAAGACTTGAAATTGTTACATATGAACGGTAACATACCATAGATGAAGCGTCTAAAACCAACAAACTCACCTTTGCTCACTCCAGTCGCTCCAGATCTGATTAGTGAAGGGATCCTGCGCCCTCACACAGAAAGTATATCTTATCCTGGAGGTGACTGTGTAGTTTGTGTCACTGATGAACTGGTTCTAAAAAAAAAAATACGTGCATAAAAATAAATGCAACTGCAAAGCATTTATATATTTCTATTCATTCGTTTCTATTCAGTCATTACACATTTCTATTCTTTCATTTATTCATAGTCTATTACACTCGTTTGATTTATTAATGTCCAGTTCTTCAAACCAGTCACATCAAAGCTTCTGTATTGAATTACTGAAGGGTTTGTTGCGCATGTGAAAGAACTGTGAACACGAATCGGCTTTACCTCAGCATGGCTCCCTGTGTCTTCACAGCCTTTGCGATGGGAGATGACTTTAACCTCGTACTGGAGCGGGTAATAAGTACACGGCGTGTTCCACGTTTTGGGGACTTCCCACTGGAACTTGTTGTCCTTAGCCTTTGTGATGCTGACTTTGTCAGGCTTGACTGTGGAATCAAGATAACATCAGTCTGTGTTCTTAGCAGCACTGAGACTCTTCTACCATACATCTTTGGAATCAGGAATTATTCACTATGTTCATTTTGACCAAATTAATTCATTTACAATGCGTGAACAAATGTACATGCTGAATGGCTTTACGTTTTTATTTTCCCAGGGTTGTCGGAACGATATTTAAGGTTATACACATAAGCAGCCAACTTGCATTGTAGTGCTCCATGAACAGATTTTACAATGAGGCTCCCTTATGTCAGGCACTTTCCAGCTGGATTTAGATCAGGATTCAGTGGTAAACAACATGTCTTTGTTCCCAAACCAGTTTTGCAGTTCTGTAACATGGCTTTTGTGTTGCCGAAAAGTGAATCTCACGCTTTTATTCACTTTTCTTGTAAAGAGACAAACAATTATTACATTCTTTTACCAGCTTTGCCCCTGCAAGCTTTTCAGATCCTGCCAATGAGAAATACCTCCACAGCAGTGGGAAAGGTCTTTTGAAACCGGGAAACAAAAATTAAGAATAAGAACTACTGACTTTTTGGCTACAGACGAAGGTGTAATTTTAAACAATATTAATTTTCAGTTCACCACAACGATTAGCCTGATTGTAATGTTGGCTCCTCCGCACTCCTCCGTGGTTTCGTTTATTTCTGTTTCTTTGCTCCACGTGCTTTTGTTTTGATCCTGTTTGTCTCTGCCCCTCGCTTGGCGGTTCCTTCCGCGTTTCCCTAGTTCCTCGTATTTCTGTTTTGGTTTGGTTGTCACTTCCCCTCGTATCGTACTATGTTACCTTGTCCCTTGTTAACTTGGTCATCACACACATTATAAATACCTTACAGTTCTGTCCACTGGTGTCGGTCGTTGTTTCCCTGTCTCGTAGTTTTCTCGCGGTATTCCGGACACTGTATTCTGTTCCCGTTTCACCTGTACTCTAGACTCCCCGTTGTTCTCTGTGAGTGTTGTTAATCCTAGTTCGCTATTCTATGTTTGCCATGTTTGCGTGTCTTTTGTTCTCTCCTTTGGTTTGTTCCCTCCGCAGTCCGTTTATTCGGAATAAACGGACTGCGTTTATTCGCAGTCGCCAGTTCGTTTGTTCTCTTTCTCTCCCCTGTTAATGTCTGGTCTTCGTGTCAGTTATGTTCCTCTAGACCGCTACTCTGGTTACACAATCCCTAACTGCTCTGATGACTCTCCATTCGGATTTGCTCACAACAATAAAACCCGCTCAGCTCAGCACTTGTGTCCGCCTCCTCGATGTTCTGCGTTACACCGATGCTATATTAGACCAAGATTGAATACTTATACAACTAAGCTATTTGTTTTTATTGTCCAATATCCTTAATATGCTAAACGCTGTTTTTGTGCTTGTAATTAGTTGGTTATAAATTAACAATGCATTTGGCAGAATGTTTCACAGTGAATGTAGTGCCTCTATGAATGTAACATAATATGACCAGAAGGTGGCACTTCGAGCCCTTACTAATGTCATGGATGAAGAAAGTTCTTTGATGCTCCTCCAAGCGGTACTGGTTTCGGACCACCAAGGTGAGGTTGATGCGAGTCACCTCCTCGGAGTACGAACACGTTTGCTCCTCACAGGTGAGTCCAGCATTGGTGGAGTCGAGTGAACAGTTGATGAGGCTCGAGTTTCTGTGGAAACCCAGACTTCTTCGTAAACTCAGTCAATCATAATGAAAACACAGGCTGGAATTGATTTAACTTGCCCTTACCGGAAAGCCCTGAAGAACACTACTACTCCATTCCTTATAGGATTCCATTTCCAAGAACAGTGAAATAGGCCGTTGTAGTTTTTTGCTTGACAGGTTATAAATTCTAGGCATAAAAATAAAGGTATTCATGATGTTTCATCAAGCATCAGTCAAGTATTTTGCATTAACTTAATATGCTGGAGGTTAAGGTTGCCAGATCAGTGGCAAAAATAAAACCTCATCCTCCCACTTACCTCTGTCATGGTTCTGTGTCACAATAACCTTTTCAAAATTGACTGGATTAACCAGCACCAATGTGTGGTTCAGAACTTCTCCAGAAGGACCATGGCAGGTGAAGTTTCCTCCTAGCATGGCGTGGATATTGACGTTGATACTGTTACCCTTACTGAGAATACTTTCTCCGTTCTTCTGCCAGTGAATCTCAACATCTTTAAACTCGTCCCCACAGTGTAGCGGAACTGGGGTCGTTTGTGTCATGGGGTCTCCTTTCACGTCCAAAGCAACAACTGCAACAGTTTTAATTCAGTCATGAACCAAGCAGCATAAGATGACAACCCTGCTAGATGCACTGTTCAACAGTCCTGACTGAACATGCTGAATAGAATTGGCATTATTCAATTGCTAAATCAAGCCCTGTTGTGGTGGAGATATATTATAGTTATGGCCGTCAGATTTAAAATTAGCTTTAAATTTAAAGTGAATATGCCGAATCATACTGCATTTAAAAAAATAAATTTACAGAAATAGATGAAAAAATAATAGATGAAAACAGATGAGAAAATAATATTCACCATTTGGCTTGATAACCCGGAGTGAATTGCTCTTTCCCATATGAAAAAGAGTGAGATGCAAAGCAAAAAGGAAAATCAAATTCATCTAAATTACAGATGAGAGAGAGAGAGATTATTAGTACCTCTACAAAAACAAATACATACATGTACTTACAAATACATACATGCAAAGCCCAATTAGAAATGAACAGCCTTCATAAAATACATCCTGTAATACCGATATCCATTGGCTATATGCGGTAGGTCACATTTAACAAATGGAAATAAATCTTTTTGACAATCCTACCATATCCATCTTATCGCAGCGTTTTTCTCTTAACTGTGAACACAAAATAACTGAAAGTGAGTATTTATAGCAAGTGAGAGAGAAGCGAAAAATTTCCAGCAGCAGGACAATATAAAGGGAACTGTTTATCTCATACAGATATGTGAACAGTAGGAGTTCATCTCAGTCTGGAATTTTTTTACACGTCTACATGACCTAATTAGTTGGCACTGGCAATTTCGACAGGTATTTGTCACAATTGCATGATCTCACAAAGTAAGTCAACCTGCTGAGGTGTCCCAAAAGCGTGGCTTTGGGGTCTGGGGTGCCTGCTGTACTCCTGCCATGGCTGAGTACAGTGCAGTAGCTGTTTATTCCAGTGTTTCTCCTGGAATAAACCAGTGTTGTTGTTGTTTTTTTTTAAATAGTCATAGATGTTATGATTTAAAGTCCTTTTGAGGGCATCGTAAAAGCGAAATGGGGAAGTAAGATTCAGATTACATGAGAACTTCATAAACAAAAAAGTAGAACTGGGCCTCTCCCACATGCACACATTAATGACACCACAGAGTGACAGCGGAAGTCTGAGATACCTCTTGGATGTCATCAGTGGAGCCCACAGAGTTGAGACTACATGGCATTTTACTTAGAGGAGGAAGGTCTGGCCAGCATTTGGGGGAAGAAGTGAAAGTACTGAGTACAAATAGAGAAATGCTGGTGGTTTACCTGCCTGCAATGTGCATTCGTGTCAAAATGGCAGAGCTATACCTGTCTTTCACTTTATAATTATAACACATACTTTCTCGCTCACATTTTACCTTAGGGAATTCCACAACACTGTTACTGATATGACAATGCAAGAAAAGATTTTTCTCAGTTTGTTTGTGTCTTTTCCAGACAGTACCCCAAACCAACAGCAGCCCTAAACAAATTATGAATAAATACTCATTTGTGTAAATGGTCATGTTCAGAAGCTTTGACAGAATTGGTAGAAACAGCACTATTATAAATAAAGTACACAATTACATTTATTGTATTTAACAGACCCTTTTGTCCAGAGAAGCTTACAATAGTAGACCGAACATGTCTACTGTTAATCTGAACAGTCCAGAAAAGTGGACCTGTTAGTAAAGAACAGGTGACAGAGGAAAAACAAAAACATGCTCTTAAAATGTCCCTCTTTGACATCGTTTTGTGAGAACATTCCACAGAAGATGGTATGTACATTCCTGACTTACTGTTTATTCTTTTGAATTGATACTCACTGCCGACTTTTTTGGCAGCGATACTCTTGGACGGCTTTCCTATTACAAAAGTGCTTCAAAACAATTGTAGCATGAGGGCTCTATCTTTCTTCAGGGCCCTTCAGAACTTGGGGGGGAATATGTGATCCAAACGATACCATTATTTTGATACTGTTAAGGCAAGCAAGAATTAAGCTAAGACATTTGGATTTAAATGTCTTAAATTAAACTAAAATATTGGAACTTAAACCTGATGGGTACAGCATCCAAGGATGTTTTACTTTTCGAAGCCTTTAGGATTTCTAACGGGTGTAACTGCCAGGCAGTGCTTCCTTGAGACAATTCCCTGCAGGGAATCGTGTTTTTCCTACTCTACCACACCTGACTCAGTTCTCCTGGGGGTTGATAATTAGCTCATGAATTGAATTGTGAGTGTTAAGAGTAATGAAGGGTAAAAAAAGTGAATGTGTTCCAGCCTATCAGCCATTGAATCCAACGCACTCATTCACAGCCAAGACAAATTATAAAACACAGTGAGGATGTCACTGCCTCACTGCCATTGGACCTTTCACTGGAGGCTGTGCATGTATCTAATGATGGTATGATTATGACGATGGTATGTTTTTAAAGGTACGATTCAACTTCTCCTTTGTACCCCTTGTCACTTCTTTTGTTACATCTGTATTTCCCTAGTTCACCTGTGAGTTAATTAACAAAAGAGGCCTCAGAGAAGATCTGAAGAACTTCTGGAAAGAGTAATTACACTTTGCCACTCACGTCTCTTGATTCGATAACAGATGTGTTCCTAGACTATAAACAGAAAAGAAGTAACAAGTACATCAAGCCTTGCTGCAGAACAAATGATGTTGTCTTTAATGACATGTCAGTCAGAAGATGAATGGACATATTATGACTCTTCAGAAAAATCTTTTCCTTTTCCTGAAATACAGGAATTAAGTTTCCATGCTTCTCAATGAATGATCATCAACTGTACAATTATATCCCTGGTAACGTACAAATGTTGGCCCGGCTTGAGATTTTCAACTGATGTTTGTAACACAGCTATATTATGACTGAAAATATTTTCAGTTCCTTACATTATAGTAGGTAGTTATAACCAGTGCGACCACAAGTTTCAATTAGTGATAAAGATTAATAAAGCAAACTTGGTCACAAACTTAGAAATGTACTTGCAATGGTAACATTTGGTCAAGGGAAAAACCTGAAGGTTACAAAGTCTGAATTTATAATATTTCAGATCAGGTTGTTAATGGGTACAGATAATGTAAGATACTGGTTATACTGTTTAAACACATTCGTCAAAAGAAGTGTGCAGTTAAACAAAAATAAATCCTGACCAATCAATTTAGACTTACACATGCTGTTAGCAGTTTGCAAAGCACAATTATCAGCAGGCAAATCTGTTTTTTTTTTATTGCATTTAATGTTAGCTAGCTAATGTTACCTTTCATTTAGCCTGCCGAAAAGCAACAGGGGCTGTTTAATCCTGTTTGAATATACTGTCATTCATCAAACTTTACAATTCAGAAGTTTGTACATACTTTAATAACAGCCTTAATTATGAATATGTAATGTACTTATTGTAAAATGTAATTGCCCTGTAATCTACAACCCATATATAATATAAAAATTTCTAAAACCAGATTCAGAGTAAAAAGTACTATGTTGTCCACTTTTTAGTTTGTGAGACAAAAAAAGTGCCTTCTACCCCAAGACAAGAACTATTCCAAATTATGTTAAGACCAGAACAAGGGCAAGACCATTTATTGATGGTCACAAGACTGGTCTCGTGTACTTCAACAGTAGTATGTGGTTTTGGACAAAACTACCTGCATTGTAATCAGGGTAAAAGCGGAAATCCACAAATCTTTCATCACTGTTCAATATATATCCTTATTCTGGTTTAGATGAAAGGGTGAGAAACTCTACATGCTAGCTACTTCCACATTGTAAAGCTGTAGTCAATGACAAGCAAATGGGAATTTTCCAGCTAAATTACATATTAACCACATATTAACTACACAGTGGTCACCTATTTTTCTGCCAGTACAACTGACATTAGGAATCACATGACCAGTGCAATTAAGTATAAAAAATCAGAAACCACAACAACGATGCAGTAAAAATGTTCATCTTATTTTAATTAAAAACACATTGTGTATCATCAAAATATGCCATCATTTTAGCAATTCTCTTTCAATGGTACGGACATGTCAGTGTCACTTAAAAACACATACAAAGAGTAAATAGCAAGAGTGTCCTTCTCCCATAAAAGAGCTAACATTCAGAGAGGACCTACAATGGCGCCATATGATTAGTTGTCCCAATGTGCTCCAAATGCACCAGGCCACAGGCCACAGTTTCGTTCCCAGTCCACTCATGTCTTCAGGGGATTCAAGAACCTGTGGAAGAGACGGCAAACCATCCCTCCTCCCCAGCCCCAGTACCTGTAACCTCCACCTTGCTCTCCCTTTTCTAGCCTCAGCCATGCTAAGTGCATGTCTATGGCACTTTCTGAATGTCTGCACCTCATAGAGAACAAGGGAGAACATGGCGCTGACCGAACGCGCCATTCCTGAGGGGCGGAGCCTCGCCTTTGCATCTCCATGGCGGCATGACTCCCTTGCGTCGTGTTAAGATCTGGGGAAAAGGTCAAACTGCTGATCTATTACACACAAATTGAAGTTCCTCACTGGAGAACCATTAATAAAACGCCTACTAAGTGTAGGAGCTGTAAAGTCATTGAATGCACACCTGATTTAAGGTGAGAAAAAGATTATGATTGAACCAAGAAGCGTGAACACGGGGAAAAAACAAAACTTGGCATGTTTTAACCTCTTTCCATCTTAGATTCCCCTATTCCGCTATTTTTGGTAGTACAGTTTTATGTTTAAAAAAGGAAATAAAAAACAGTCAAAAAGTGATTTATATATATATACGTTAAAAGCCATGACATGGCTCTATGAAAATGTTGCCCAAACGCTCCTGACACTTGTGGGTCACCTCTCCAGAAGTGACGGCATGTCCACAGGGGGAGTCTGCCTTGCAGACATAAACTCTCACCACTAGTGAAAGAGGAATAAAACGCAGACTACTCCAGAGCAACTCGTGTCCGTCCGAGCCATCAAATCAAATCTCCTGCGAGTCTCGTTTGCTGCCAGCACACTTTTCAGAGCAGAGATTCTCACCAGTGCCGGGTTTCCTGGCTTCCTGTCACCTGAAACCACCAGCTGCTGCAGGTGGTCAGGCATGCGTTGAGGAAATTCCGCGAGATCTCACTCGACAAGGACGTTGCCCACGGCACCAATACCCCCCCCCCCCCCCCCCGCCCCAACACCCACCCCCCCCCAATCGCCTCCCTCTCCCAGATTGGCGCTAGTTCTCCACGGGTGTCGGGTCCTGTTGTGGCAGCGGCTGCGGGGAGGCCGCGGTGGCCACGGGCGGCTGGCTGACGATCACCTGCACCACGTAGTCGCGCGAGATCTTCAGCTCCTCCAGCCTCATCTTGTCGGTGAGCGGGCGGCCCGAGAAGAACCAGCGCTGGCAGCCGGCCGCGACGCCCTCCTGAGCCTGCAGGCGGCGCTTCATGAGCAGCACGCTGTCGCTGGTGCGCACGGCCAGGCGTAGGTCACGACCCGTGGACAGACGTAAGCGCAGTTGGCACTCTTGGCCCTCGCCGCCGGCGCAGGCGGGAGCCTCGGCCGCTTCGGCCGCCTCCGGCTCACTCTTCTCCTCGATCATGTTGACGGGGGGCGAGAGGCAGTACACGGGCAGCTGGTAACGGTTGCCTAGCTCATCGTAGCACTCGGTCAAGGCACCTGTGAGAGAAGATCCACACGTGTCGTGAGAAGGGGTCTACTACCAGTCTACCACTGCCCATGCTGTTTGTGAATTTTACACATGAATTTCACTTCTACATTCATTGCCAAGACATCCCACAGACTCAAAGATATCAGGAAACGTTTTTTTTTTTTTTACACCAAACTACTGAGGCACACATACTACAATGGCTGTGCCACACCACAAAGGGTTAATAGTTACTGTACATAACTGTGGCTGTTTTTATTGTTAGGGGGATGCCAGCAGGTGGTTACTTTTGATTGGACAGTTGTAGCAAACCTGGTTCTTGGTCAAGATAAGGAAGTGTGGCCCAGGGGTGGGGGGGGTGGTGTGTGCAGAGAGACTGGTAAAGAGTTGTGAAGGTTTGGGGAGAGTGGAACTAACTAGAGTAATGTGCTGATACCAATTCCCTGCAGAGTATCCAATCTGCGGTGCACGTTTACTAGGTTAAACCATAAATTAGGATAGCCGAAGAGTAAACCTCTGACAACGCAGGCTGTTAAACAATTTCTGTTGTTGGTTGTAGGTAAGGGAGGTATGGGTAAGTAAATATAGTAACTAAAAACCCCTACATCACGACCTAATGCAAGTTCAACAGAAATCCAGCAGTGGCCGACTGCAAAGAGCTTTGCTTTCTGTTTCATCTCAAACCTTTCAGCGAGCCTGCTCAAAGGACACCTCTGCCTTCAGCGACAAAGAGCATGCCACGTCTAAAGTGCTGTGTGAGTCGCTGCTCTGAGCAGCTGCGGTCCTGCCGAACTCTGATTTACTCGTGCTGATGGAAAGGTGTAGACCAGTGGAAGCACAGTGAGAGTGGAGTGAGAGACCAGTGGAAGCACAGTGAGAGTGGAGTGAGAGACCAGTGGAAGCACAGTGAGAGTGGAGCGAGAGACCAGTGGAAGCATAGTGAGAGTGGAGCGAGAGACCAGTGGAAGCACAGTGAGAGTGGAGTGAGAGACCAGTGGAAGTATAGTGAGAGTTCAGTGAGAGGACAGTGAAACAGCATATGACCTATGGCCTACACCCAGCCTGCTCTCTCCCCGCCACCACACCAAGACTAGTTCTCTCTGCTCATTTCCTGCAGCGGTGTTTGAAGAAAATCCCTAAAATGACATCGGCAAGGCGATCCTGGAGTCCCAGAGGCTTGGGTTTTTGGTTTGGATGCGAGGGGCAAAGGGGAGAGCAAAACGGAAAAAAAAAGATGAAGGGTGAACGTCTGGGTTTTCCAGCGTCACGGTTGTGCCCCTCAGTGCAAATGAGAACAGGAGCAGAGGACCTGACCATCAGTGACACACGACTCCGAAAATGATGCTTCCCTTCTCACAGGGCGAAGTCAGCCGCGCTCTCGATCAGCACTTTCGACGGGCGACGACAGGCCCTGTCGAGTGTGTGTGACGCTGCCGTGAGTCAATGACACAACCCTCCAGAGACACTAGCGCCGCTACAGCGCTAATGGGCCTCTGTGCTTCGCCACTCGTTTGGGTAATTATAGACCGTGGCATTACAGGGTGTCGGGCAACACGGGCAGTGACGGACCACGGGAATGACAAACGACCATAATCAATGTTCCAAGCTCATAGAGATTAGGGCTACACAATACACTGTATGTTAAATTATTGATATATGGCTGTTTCCAAACAAAACTCAAGTCACAAAATAAGCCTTAGCAGTAGTAATACCAACAAGATATGAAAATAAACCCTCTAAAAATGTTTGTGTGTGTTCTGAGAGCATATTGTGTGGGTGATCTGATGAATCACAACATTCACATGCTCCATCAAATGTAAATAATTTTGGTCAAAATAACACAGGCCAGTCTTTAACCACAACACTTCAAACTCTCACCATGTTGTTAATATACTGTGAGACATACTGTAATCGCAATATATAGCAATATAACTGTGATACTGTATTTTGTCCACATTCTACAGTCCAACTAAATCAGTGTGAATGAAAGCTTTTCACACAAATCAGGTTTCTCTTCTGACACATAACAAACATAAATTCCAAATCTCAAACCCTGAAGTTTTATTTAAAATCACTTTTGCACAAAAACAGACAATGTACTGTAATTGTAATGTTTACAGTGTTTTAATGTATCATTTCAAGTTTCTTGTTCCCATTTCTCTTCCCCAAACCCTTTAACCTTCACTCCCGCACAACATAACTACATATTGAGCAAGTTTATAAAGAATGTTGGAATTTACCTTCCCTCTCTTTATCTGAACTTTAGATTATGTGGGTGTGAAAAAACAGTGTCTAATGTCATCCAGATTCCAATCACGGTTCAAACCAGGAGAGAAACAGAACTGTGACTATAAACTGATGCCCACAGGCAATGATAAGTAGATCAAATGTAAACTAAGGCAATGCCTTATTAGCTCATCAGACACAATATTTATTATGTCAAGGCCACCAGCAGGGCTCCTGTAACAACTGCAGAATTTACACTTTGGACCAATGGAAGAAATCCATGAGGTCCTATTGTTCTTAGTCCCTACATCTGGATGTGTATTTTTATTCTAGGCTGGGAAAGCCTAGAACACACACACTGGCTGATCAGCACAGTTCTGCCTGGGCATTGCTTCAGGACTGGGTGTTGGGTATGTTCTGCTTCATGACTGGGTGTTGGGTCTGTTCCGCTTCATGACTGGTCGTTGGGTCTGTTCTGCTTCAGGATTGGGTGTTGGGTCTGTTTTGCTTCAGGACTGGTCATTGGGTCTGTTCTGCTTCAGGACTGGGTGTTGGGTCTGTTCTGCTTCAGGACTGGTCGTTGGATCTGTTCTGCTTCAGGACTGGGTGTTGGGTCTGTTCAGAGATTTGTCCAAAATGTGGCCAGCATCAGTGTGGTGCCTGCCACTTTAAAAGAGCTGAATTGCATACAAACTACCTAGTGTTCCCATTAAATCATTTCCCCATTGTTGTTTCAAGTGTGGACATTAATTCAAATTTACTACGGCAGTTTTTCAAAAATGTTAAACTGAAAAAACTGGTACACTTGAGGACTGTTGTCGTTGGCTGGTTTGCCCTTCCAGACCTTAGATTAAAAATGGGCATAGGAGATTGAGAGGAGCTAGGGACGTTACATACAGCTTGCTAGTATGTGAGGTTTGCAGAGAAGTCAGAATGATAGCAAACTCTGTTCTGCCATGCTGGTTCCCTTCAACCCTGCACTGAGTTTTTGCTCTGGCCACCATCCAGTTCCCAGCAATGAAGAGAACAAATAAGACCAGATGGCTATGAACAATCACCACATCAAAAGCCTGGGACGGCCTGCAGACAAGCTGGCTATGTTACTGCCAGTGCATCATTTGTGTGAACTGATCGTCTCTTTGAGGTGTCTTTGGCACGGTCTCCAGCTTGGGCTTCTCTGGAGTGCTACAAACCTTCCACAGAAACAGTTTCACGAAACACAACGCCTGCGGCACAGAAACGGAACCGCTGAGGGCGGTACGAAAACGCCAATCAAGACGACGTCTGCGTCAGGCTGTTTGCCTTTGAGGGGCTGTGTCTGTGTTTCTATAAGTCCTGTTTCTAGTCAGGGGGGGACGAATCTCTAAATCCTGTGGCTCCTGCGCCAGCATTCTGACGGCAAGATTGAGATGTAAATACATGTGGGCACTGGCCGAGTGACACAGAAAATAGCATTTCGAAAAGCTGCACCAGAAAAGCTTCAAGGTCACAGGCTACACGGTGGAGACTTTTATCTTCTGGCACTTTCTCGTTCTCAAGTTCTGCGCTGGGTAGAAATACTAGCGGACAGCTGTAGAGCTTCAGCGGCACTTGGCTGTAAACGAGGAGAGGAGGGAGACGACCCCCACGGTCTGACCTTTTAACTGGCCGAATCTCAGAGTGCGGCTTTTCACTGCTATAAATAAGCCTGGCTTGGCTGTCTCAAGCCCAACAACCCCCCCCACCAGTTGTACAACCCAGAGGCCAGAGACTGAAAATCTTCAGCTCACAGGTGGAACACCCCGAGCCCCCTGCGACGCTCCCTACCCGAGAGCCCTTCCTTTAACTCTGGGCTCGGTGAGGGGAATCGTCTTGCTGCTGACGAGACCCCTGACGTTCGTTATGACTTCGCTTTGCTGTGGTTGCCTGGGGACGGCGAGTGGTGGGGTCTGCTGAACTTTTTGTGGAGATCCCACTCACCACAGACCTAGTTTTTGCAAACACGTTCATGTGCATCCCCTACTGCATTATGAGCAACCCAGCTATTGTTATATAAAAGTAGTGGTAAATAATGGGGGGGGGGGCATTTATGAAGAAATGAATTTGAACTGAAATATAAGAAGAGGGAGTAAAGGCATAAAAGCAGTTCCATGTGTAAACAAGTAAACAAGTCTGGGTGATATCAAAGAAGTGGACTAAAACACTAAAATATCCAACATTAATCAGCAATAATCAACAGAAATACATACATACAAATACAACAATATATATTATTAATTTTTTAAAAAAAATTTTTTTGGAGCTCCTTTGCCAATTCTTCCCTGAGGTTTGTGGCCACTCCACCCTGCTGTTATTGCATCTCTGTACTTTGCTATCTGCAATTGAGGTCTGAGGGATGCAACTGGGAGCTTCTTTAGAGCGAAACATAATACACAAGGCACTTATAAACACACTTATAAACACTTATAAAGGCACAGCTGATTTCCTCAGCCTGACTGCTAAGTACAACTGTGGGTGATTTCTTTTTTGAGACGCAGAGACCTATCTTTCTTTAGGCATCCGAACTGCCTGCTCTCCTTCCGTTTAAACATTTGCTGAGTCTCCATTTTGTTTATGCCTACAGACTTCAAAGATAGACCCCAATGACATGAACACAGGGCAGGAACAGAATACACCCTCAAACATCTGTTATGTGTTCTTGGTTAATGCAGTTCAAAGCATCAAACCAATTAGCCATAATCCAAAAAAGCTTGTTTATACAGAAAAAAAATAATCTTGACTCTACTGTCCCAACACACTATGGAGGGTCTTTAATGAATTCATTTATTTCAACTGTAAAATTACACTTTTTTTGTCTGTTAAGATCAAAACATTCCTGAAGTGTACGGTTACAAACGGCTTGATGGGTTTAACACAAAGGGAACCTGGCATTCATGAAAGTCCATTACGTGCTTACTGGAAATATTGAGTCAGTATTTACATAACACATTGCGAATCCCTTCTCTAATACAGCTGTTTGAAATCAAATGTGTCTTCGTCAAATGCCTAATGAAGGAGAGCGCTACATCTGAGCTTCATCCCTGACAGATCTCCATGACTACACTGGGGGGACAGATAAAAAACCAGCGAGAACAGACGAACAGCGAGAACTATGTCTTTTATATCCTGTAAGTGAGATTTAAGAGTATGTTTTCTAGCAAAAAAAGCTGCCAATGATGCAGCAGTCTGAAAAGGCCTGACTGTTCTCTAGCTATTTAAAAACAACTCCACGCTTTAACATGTACGAGCGAAAGGTCTGATCTCCCTGACCTTCTTCACATCGTCTCAACGGCAGTGTCACGCTTTCTCGAGCGCCCTTTAGCAGTGAGGAACTAGGGCGAGTCATCGGTGCCCCCCCGAGCGACCTGGCGCTCAACAGGTACATTCACGGCTTGGTGCGCAGAGTAATGAAGCCGGAGCAAGCCAGGTCCCGCTAGGTCCTGCCAGGTCCCGACGCTGCCCTGACAAACATCAATGTGAAAGGCACATTCACAGATTCATGTGCTGCTTTCTTTCTTTTCTTTCTTTCTTTCATCTCCAACAACAAAACCATTTGGACTCATTTTACTGAAGTCCAAATAATTAAATAAAGCAAAGCCAAAAAATGCCTTGCTCCGAAGGGCCAGTCTTCTTTTTAGACAGATATCCATTCCATTTCACAGGTTGTTTGTTTCGTTCTTTTTCATGGAGAATGAAGCTACTCAGCCCGGCTGAGGTTTGAATTAATTCATCCCACTGCCATGCTAGAAACATTTTCTAGGTAGACGTTCAGTCAAATCTGAAACTCAGTTTGTCAGTAATATTATTTTGTGGTGAGGAAAGAGCTACAGCAGTGGTACAGAACTGTAGGTTCATAATACACAGATAACTCAGAAAAAATATATAAACAAAGCTGATGGTTTACTAGGTATATCAAATATACCAGCGTTTCTTCACTCAGTTCAATGTACTTTAGTTGACCGATGGTAACTTTCCACGACACATTTGTGCAATGATATACATTGGCCTCTTTCATAAATGATCTTTTTGTTGTATATATGTATTTATGTATATATATATCTATATATATACATAAATATAAGATCTATATATATA
>JAOXYF010000003.1:15900980-15918325 GCA_028565775.1 Sternarchorhynchus goeldii
GTGTGTGTGTGTGTGCGTGTGTGTGTGTGTGTGTGTGTGTGTGTGTGTGTGTGTGTGTGTGTGTGTGTGTGTGTGTGAGATTGAGGTTATTTCAGGAGCTGATGGGGAACTGACATGTAATGAAAGATGATCAGCCAGTCACACTCAATGTAAAGCAGGCATAGGTTTCCTGGAGCAGTGAAACGGGTGCCACATAACATGAACGCAACTCATTCACCTGTATTTATTAAGTGTGTCAGAGTAAGAGAACTGATCTGGGTACATTAATTCATTAATCTTTACAGCTGCTTTGATTAGAAAGAAAACTAATCTGAGATCAGCCCACTTGTTGCATATAATGGTGGATTCAGTCTGTACATTGTAACTGCAGTCTTACGCTGTACATTTGGAAAAGAAATGTAATGATATTTATTTTTGCAACCTTTGGAGCCCTATCTATTATGGTCTTTAGTGAAGGTGGTGAACAGTAAGTAGAACTAAGACTGAAAATGTAAAAAAAAGCTTATTCCAAAGTCCAGGGCAGGAATCACCCCCAATAAGCTCTTCAACAGCTGTTTACTTCCCACCTAAAGTGACTCCCACCTAAAGGCTCTGGCAGTGTTTCATGTCACCACGCGCACAGCGTCCAAGGATGTAGAGCTCCAGGTTTCCAAAACTCCCAAGCTGCATTCTTGCCCAAGCTCTGAAGAGATGTCTGGAAAATATTTATTCTCTCTGGGACCAAATGGAATGGTACTGCTTCTGTCCAGCTGGAACAGAAGGAAAGAGCTTGTGTGACTGCACCTCGCCCCAGTGTCACGCCTCTGCGATAACGCAACTCACTGGAGTGAAACAATTTCTGTTCAAAGCACCCTATTGGATTCTCCTAACAGGAGGGTCAAGCCAAACTGGGGTCTGCCATCTGTCAAGATGATGCAGCTGCTCGTTTTTCACGGCTAGGTAACATGTAAAGAATGTCTGATCAAGATCATTAAGACCACCTTGGCATGTCTTCAAAGGTTTCTCCTTTTATTTACATTTTTCCTCTTTTTTTCTCCACATTCAAATACTGAAACACAATACATTGTATAACGGGGACAATTGGCAGAATAAATCATCTTTAAGACTCTTAGGCACAACTGGAATGTTTTAAAAGGTTCTCTTTTATGCATTAAAATCAGAGCATTAAAATACCAGTTATTGTATAATGTAGGTACTTGCCACAAAAGATTAATACTATACAAAACAATAAATTAAACAATTAAACAGCTTATAAACCCATTTGGAACATTGGCATTACTTGTTCTCTCATAGGCTCCTTCTTGTATGTTGTCAGGTTGCGATTTGAAATGCTGTTTGCAACAGGGATGTAATCAAAGCCTCTGTTTTGTCTTTAGGACACACAAACCAACATTTGTTGGTTTGAATATGATGCAAATAATCTCTGCTGCCTTTGTTTTTCAGTTTAAACAACTCTCAGAAATCGTAAGATTTTCCCTGCGTGGGTCTTTCAATGACTGTCTAATCCTTAAAACTGTTAATCCTCCAAGTGTAATCCTCCAAATCTAATCTAATCTAATCTAATCTAATCTAATCTAAAGTGACCAGAAAAAACACCCCTTTAAAATGTATTTCACAAAACATTTTATTCTGTTATTCATTTAAACAAATCCAGAGAAGTCAGTTCCATATGTCACGTTATTGCTTTAAGATGGGCATCAGCTTTGCACCTGGAATTTCAACTCTCAACGTCAAATTCCATCTGAACCGAGACTGGCCTCATGCTCAAAGGTAAAGCAGTCTATGCTGATCGAAAGAGTGGAGCAGTCCTGATGAACACTGGTAGCCCTCGCGCACTGGCGGTGGTCACTGAGGCAGCCTCTGGTGCCAAGGCAGGCCTCCGCCAACTGTGGCCATATGCACAGAGTAAGACTGCTCAACTCTCTGTGAAACCAAATGATTGATCTGTTGGTTTAAAGCTTTAGGAATTAGAAATGACTCTCCCTAAGCTCCTAGCTGGCAACTGACTGAAGACTGTGATGTGATAAATTAAAACTCTATAAACTGCATGTTGTTTTAAATATTTCCATGCATTGTACTCTTTATTAAAAGTATACTTCATTTAAAGGTTTTATTAATAATGGGTGACAAGAAATGAGCTGACCAATCATTTGCTGTTTTAGTATTTATGAAAGCATTCCTTATATATATAGGTGTAGTGCTTCTGAATGTTTCTATATTTCTATAGTTTGAGCTGCTTTTCCTGAATGCATGCAGAAGCCAAAACCTAGAACACATATTATAGAAGTGCATGTAAAAGGATGTGGTATATATCTAAATAAGGCAGAGATGCACAGGGTGTTCTCTGTTCACACAGTCACATACTGTTAGCTATTCACATGGTCACATACTGTACTTATATTCAAAGGCTCAAGCCAGGTTACAGACAAGCATGTGGAGGGGGGGACTGCATAGCCCACGCAGAGAAAGGAAATGGCTCACATGTGAAACGCTGTAGCGACTGACCACATACATCAGTCTCATCTCTCAGTGCTTTGTGCTCCTGCTGTGAGGGGGGGGAGAGGAGGTGCTGCGTGACTTGTGGTGTCGTTTTGAGAGGAGAAGAACAACAGTTTGTTGTGTTTCGCAGTGCGTCGATCCTGTCGCGTCTCAGGTGGCTCTGAGAAGTGAGCTGTACTGAGCACACCGTGTGCTTCATAATTAAAGGGGAAGAATCTAGTCACTCAGCCTGGACAACATGTTTCTGAATTGAATGACTTGAGTGTCTGTGTACTGGCACACTGTATGTGACATGCAATACCCCTATGCTGGAGGGGTGGGGGTCCTGTGCTCAAGCACCATCTTTCAGGAAGCCTCCATCAATGATTAACAGATAAAAGGTGGCACTTGTAACCATCTCGCCAAGCATGTCCGGCTAATACTATATTTAGTATCTTTGACATTCTGTCCGTGTCACTGATAGCAACCACGATGCAGTAGTACCACTCAGCCCTCTGTGTGTCCCTGTTTGCGTTTGACTGGCCGGCGTGTCTGTTATAACACAAAAGACTTTCCAGTCCTGGTTATTCCCCTGTTGGCTTCAGGGCGCCAGCTGGATGGTCCACCCATACAGCAGAGTTTCCAACGACCACAGCCGCAACCCATCGGTCAAGCGCTTACTCCTTCCAGCCGGCCGCCTCCCCAGGCAGTGCTAACGGAGCTCGCAGCGTAGCGTCTCATTCTCTGATGCCCAACGGCGGGGCCCGAGCACCAAGGCCTGGATCTCTGAAAGGTCACTGGATGGCTTCCAGGGTGCAACGCTGCAGTTATGTAACGCAAAACCGCCTGTGGATCACGCAAGTAAAGCTAAATGTGGAAATTGAAAGAAGGGCACAGACCACTGCTAGGCTGACTGGAGTGCTGGTGTATGGCCTCTATGTGTATGTGTGTGTGTGTGTTTTTATCTGCATGTGGGTGTTTTTGTAGCTTTACTGAAAAATCACAACATAGAAAAGCCACAGTCAAGCTTATGGAGGTCAGTCATACAGCAGTGATCACTACCACCAAAGAAGGTTCCATACACATCACATACAAGTGCTTTAATGGTACTGCAACAGACAGTTGAATCTATATTCATTCAAAGCATTGCATTTCTTTTCAAATTTTTTTTTTTTGAGGTTTTTGTAGTGTCAAGCTCTCTGCCTAAGGGACATGCACACACACACGCACACACACACACACACCACGTACCCCACTCCCAATCACCTGATCATTAATCACTCACACCTGTTCCTCGTTTGTTCTCTCCTCGTTTCTTCACCTGTTTAAAGCTCACAGGTGCACGCTCACCCAGCACCAGGTGTTGCTCATCAGTCAATGCTCTTCAAGATGCCCGAAGGAATTCTGACTCCCTGCTGCATCTCTGAACCATGAGTTTTACCGCCAGCGATTTTCCTGCCGTGGCTCCCATAGTGCACATTCTTTTGTTTTTATTATGATGAAACAAAGATATTTCTTTCCAGCATTCGTGACTCACTCCCTACTTACCATCATTAGAGTTATGTGGATCGACGCACTAAAGTCTAGAATTTTAATTAGAATTGAACATACTTGAGTGGACCTTACTGTCGGTAGCGGTGTATTCACTGTAACATTAACAACCTGTTCTCAATGTCCATATATGAATACACATTTATTTCTCTCCGTCTCACTCTCTCTCACTCTCTTATCCAAACACACATAAATTTATAACCCCAAACTATGTAAACTAGTGATAATAATTAACCTCTAACCTGAGGCGTGAAACACAGAAATAAAAACTGAACTTGAAGTGTTATATTTATCATCACTGGTGACTTGTTTAGAAGACCTTTCATTTACGACTATAACTTCTTAAGGTCAGAACAAGAGCAACTATCAGACTAGAAACAATTCTTAAGGCCCTGATGTCTTCCTGAGGGCAATTGTGCATCTGCTTGATGGACATTTCAGTATTTTTCAAGTGGTTTTTTTTTCATGATTAGGTGTGCAATATGTCAACCCAGTGTTCAGGAGAGACATATCAGATGGTTCAAGCTTGTATAAATTGTACTGCCAACTGGTGTCAAGGGGCATGAGGAGATCAATACAAATCAAGCCATGTACTCCAGGCAGCGTTCGATTCCTGGCATTTAAAACCCCTCTGGTGGAGAAATGGCATGCATGCCCGTTGCCCCCCAGGGCACATGCTCGTGGCAGACATTAGCAGGTTCACATGGGGGAACTGGGTCAGTGCAGCTCTGTTCGTTCGCTCATCCCATGCATCTACAGCAGAGCGCAAGGCGATTCAAGAGCGGCTCAGTTGGCGCGCTCTATTTTTAACGCCTATATGTGACTCGTGCGGACCCCTGTACGAATGCTCTGGCTAGAGAGGGAGAGGCTGGAGAGAGAAAGCGTAAGGGCGAAGCGATTTCCAAGCACGTACAAAGGTTCAGAAAGCCTACTTACCACTTGTCATTTTTTTTAACTCAGCTCCCTTCTTAAATCTCTCTGGAGCACGACCCCTGACACATCCATGACACGACTGAAACTACTGGCCTGATCGCTCGTTGAAGACGAAGCGCGACCGCCCCTCTCCAGCGGGACTCGAGACGCTGAGAAACGATTCTTGCCAGCGCCCGGCTTCGGCACCGCCACACGTTTGGTCTCCTTTTCTCCGGCGCCTCTGCTCCGACTCAGGGAAGGCCTTTACACATCCGTAACCATAGAGCTTACAAAAACAGTGGGCGTGAAATTATTTTTTTGCCGTTTTGTATATACGGTGTCTGCTTTGAAGCATGGCTGTTTGGACCAGGATTTAAAGGAATGAGTGGGAGACAGAGAGGGAGAGAGACCGTAGAGCACTATTCAGTGAACACTAAAACAAAAATAATTAAATTAATTGTATGAATGAATTAATGAATAAAGGTAATTGTCTTTGTAACATCAGTGTTACTGCATTTGTGCTATGTGTGGGACTGAATGCATGTTTTACAGATAGTAAACAATATCAAAATTAGAAATTCATATTAATTCTGAATTTAAAAGTAATTGTTAATAATTAAGAAAGTAAAAACTATTTGGCAATACTTCTGCTAATTTTGTAGATACTGTTGTAACATTCTACTGGGCTTATGTTCTTTTGGGCTGTATATTCAATGTAGAATATACAGAATGTCTTCAACCCTCACAATCTCTGATGGAAACGTTGTACGCATGTATCATCATCTAGGTAAGCCTAGTTTTGCCACACCACTATCCACTTCAGAGTATTTTTCACTTCAGTCTCATCAATATGACATTTTAGATGCTTCTAAAATGCTATTAGATGCTTCTTACATCTAATAAATGTACCTGGTGATAATTAATATTAAATAATAGTGGGTGGTGTCTGCAATTCCTGAGTAGCAAAATGATTGCTGGGCAAAGCAGAACTCGTAATTAGACGTACTAACATTAATAACAGTAATCCTCTAACCAGTATAGTCACAAACATTCACAATCGTTCCACATGACAAAGCTAGGAAGTTACAATGGTAACCTAAACCATCTCTAATATAACCTCTAGTTAACATTAGTGAAAAACGCCATCATGTGACGTAATGCCCATGTATAAATACTTATTTAATTGCATTAATAATAGTGTACTCGTGATTAATTACTCTTCATAATGGACTGTTCATTGCTGTCTTCATGACTACCCACTTTTTACATGCAAGTCTGACTGCCCTGTAGGTGGTCTAGAAAAAATACCCATAATACTCTACTGCTCACAGAGTTCTACTGCAACGTGTGCAAACAAAGTATAGTAATGTAATTTCACATGGGCTTTTTCTGTAGTAGTATTTACAACAGAAACAAATATAGTTATTATAGTCCAAGCCGTTGGCACTGGTTACATACGAAGGGCCATTTGAATCCAACAGGTCAGCTTAAAGGACAAAGCTTAATCAGCAGAGGACTGTGATTGGTCTGTTGAGCTGACAGTGGGGATGAGTGGCCTGTTCTATGCAATGTAGCCCATAATGGGAAGCTTAATTAATGACAGCAGTGTGCAAATGCAGATGTGATAGCAGTGAATACAAGGACTACGACAGACATTGACAAATATATTACAAATGTTTACATTAGACAGCATAGTGGACATACTGGAATGAGACGCGTGGTTTTTTTGTTTACCATCTGATTTGGTGGTCTTTCCTGAGATGTCTGTATATAAATGTGAACACTGTATAAAAAAAAACACTGAAGCTTATTCACTACAAAGCCACAAAAAATCAGTAATGTATGACATACACTGAGAGCTTTTATCTGCACCCACATTTTGAGTGAATGAACATGAAAAGGCCCAAAACATGCCGGCCTGCACATATTTAGTTTAGATGTAATTATTCGCTTTTTAGGTATAACAAGAAAGACAAATTTGTCTGTCTGACTAAGAAAAAAGCCATAAAAGAACAAGTGTTCCACACAAACATCAAAGCACCGGTGGGAAGCAAGGAGGGGATAAGCAGAAAGACCAAACCAATGTCATATAGAGAGTCTGGTATTTCTATTATTTGCTGACCAAAGGTGACCTCACTCTGTACCATAGACCATTTGGAGGTGAGGGGTTTGAAGGTGCATAAATCTTCTTCTATTTCTATGTGTTATTCTGCTATTGTGTATGAGTTTGCTCACAGTACATATTGTTTATTTATAGCCCAACAGAGACTGTAGTTGTTCACCGTGATGTACCTTTGTTGACTTCCTAAATCAATAGACTTTAAAGCAGCAAAGATATTAGTAGAGCATCCCTGGTAAAAAAAATTAATAATAAGTCGCAAAAATAAACTATGGGTAAAATATTGTCATGGTTCCCCTCCTCTGGCGTTGTGGTTTCCTTAGCAACCTGTCATGTGTTCCTTTGTTTTGGTTCTGTTCCTTGTTTTGTCTAGTTTCGTTTTTTCTGAGCCTTATTGGTCTCACCTGCGTCTCATTAGCCCTCGTTAGTGTGTGTATTCAAGCCCTGTGTTTTTCTTGTCTTGTTGCTGGTCATTATGCTATGTTTGATGTACTGGTTTCTATGTTCTGGCTCCCTGTTCTTGGTTTCCTGTTCCATGTCTACTTGTCGTGTTTTATTTTCCGTGTTCTGTTCAGTTACTACCTATATATTCCCGGTTTTGTGTCATTATCTGATTCCTCTGGCTTTTTGGCCCCTGACTATTTTTATAACAGACATTATGGATTTGCCCTTAATAAACAGGGCATCTCTCAGCGTCTGTGTCCTCCCTCGTATAGGCCAGCACCACATATATGCAGTTCAACAGTGGTGGTAATGGTCTCATTTTTTTTCATCCTTTAACTGCATTGCTAATAACCCCTGACCCGGTGATAACACAGTTCCCCGCCATCTCCCTCTGAGATCTGCCAAGCCTCTTCTTCTGTTCTTAGACCGCTTTTATAAAGCTATTACTTCACAGCTGTGGTATTTTTCTATCCTCAGTTGTACTAGTTGTGCTCAGCCAAGCTGGCTGTGAATTGTTCTGTGTTACACCCCCCTTCCCCCCAAATGTTAATTAAGTGTTATGGTTCTGATCTAAATGATTTATACTTTCTAAATTGCTTGTGTTTCTTTTGTGAACAAATCTCTATGTACACTAATAATTCAGCTCATTTTTAAAAATGTGCACTAAACAAAGTTATAGGGATGTAGATACAAAACTACAACCCTATAACTTCCTGTAGTTTCAGATGAGGGGCAGGAAGCTTGCATTGCCCTGATCCACAACCTCCTTTAATGGACCATAGCAACTGGCAAATCTCAACAGTCTTCACCTCACTGCAGCCAGTAGCTAATGAGGTGCCTAAATCCCCTCCACATCAGTGAAGGTGTTAGACACCAGCAGAAACTCATTTTGTTTTCCTTGCCATGTGTTACTGTAAATGATGCATTGGCACCAAAGTGATATTAATGGAGAGAGCTGTTGAAAAGCACCTGTTTCTCAAGTGCGTCACGAAGAGACCATCTCCAGATCTTGCCAGAATGAAAATGTCATGATGCTTCAGCGGGAACCAAAAATAGAGACGTGTCTTTTTTTTATTTATTTATTTTTTTGTTCAAGTGTGTGCTCGGTAAAATGACATTTGGTATGTTCACTCTTTGGTAGTGGAGACTGATCTCTTGTTTGACTGATCTGTCTTGTTGCTAGCTTGCATTTCATGGATATTAGGGCATGTACTCCTCGCTGGAAAGGAAAACTGGGATGATATTGGGATGATATTGCTTGATAATTGCGTTGGTAAAATGAGTGCAAGCTGTAGAATCTGGCTGTAAGTCAAGGTTCTAGGTCTGGTTGATGCCTTAGGGATAAATGTTGGTATGAAAAATAGTGATTAATACTGAGCCTGGACAAGCTTTAGGTAATAGCAGAGCCAACTACAGTATACTGTGAAAACTGATTTTTTTGGACAACACTAGCTGCATGACTCTTATAAATGATACCGCATTACTTTTTTTCCAAGTAAGTTTATAGAGAAAATTTGTAGGAAACACTTGTTGAATAAACTCCATGTCCATCTCCATCTTCACTTATAGTCACATGAAGTTCATCTGACACTATTTAGGATGAGGATCACAGTTTTGGCCAGTGCCAAAATAACCAAACAGTCCTTAGCTGAGTCCGTCAGGGTAGACCCAAGGGAAGTTCCATTCTGAAGGCAGTTTTGGACAGCAAGCATTACGCAGGTCCTGCTCTGCCCTTCCTGCAGCAGTAACCGGACATTTCCGGGAGCCTTCTGACCCTGCAGAGCAGAGGAAGACTGATGAGATCGTGTGACACGCAGGTTCAGCCTTGAACTCGCTTTCCCACAGTATCCGGTCGTCAGCCACCCGAACACCGTCGCGACAACCTGCCCTCGCTGGCCATTGTCTGCAGTCAGAGTGAGAACCGAACACAACTGTCCTTTAAACTTAAACAAGAGATTTTAATTAGTTGCCAGTTATAGACTGGGAATCCATAATCAGAAACCAGCATCCGTTTTTGGATTGAAAGCCAGAGGATCCAAACACAGACACAATCAGAAAAGCTTACAGGGCTAAATGAACAAGACAAGGAAACACAGACTTGGTCTTACAAAATAACACAGGATAAACAGGGCAAACAGATCAACAATGCAACAGACTAACAGAATCCAAGTTAACAAGAGCCTAGTTTAACAATGACCAATGGAGTAACAGATGGAACACAGGGTTTAAGTACACAAGCTAACAAGAATAAATTGAAACAGGTAGACACAACTGGATGCAGTGAAACTTGAAAGAGGGGCAGGACTATCAGAATTAAAACAAAAGAGCACATGGAACAAAACCAGGAAAATATCAAACCAGGAAGAAAACCAAAACAGACTATGTGAAAAAGTGTCGCCATGGGAACCATGATGCCAAGGAGGGGCCAATCGTAGTAGCGTTCAGTTCTTTTCTCTTTTTACTCCCACTTAGTCAAAAGTGGTGCACTGGTGAGCAAATTCAACCTGTTGGCTTGAAAGTGATCCATTTTATTATTTATGCTGTTTTGTCAGGAAGTACAAAGAAACTCCACACATGGCTCCACCCATTAATTCTTAATTAGGTGGTGACAGGAGGATGTGATTGATGGTAAGGGGTTTCTGTCCTGAAAGAGCCAGTCAGGAAATCCCTCGACCGAAAAGGTGGCACTTCTCTATACAATAATTGTCTCAGACAAAGTGCAACCTGCAGCATCCTGCAACACTGCAATAATGAATGAGATGGGTTCATTAAACGTATGGTCTCTTTTTCTGTAATGGTCCAGTTGAAATACCAAATACAATAAGGTTATTCAGATAATCTCTTATGTCTTTTTTATGCACTTGACATAAAGTGTTACAGAACTTATAACCTTTCCAAGGACGAGCTGGATTACATTAAGACTCACATTAAGACGTTTCTACAGCTCCCTGCATACCCTGTTAACCCTGGTGAGTTATGGGTTGTTTTGTGAGATAAATCAAGAGGGCTTGACCTGTTATGATTTCATCAGGAAGACAGGGTCACTTAGTGTTAGAGGGGACTCCCCTCCCCCTCCCCCCCACCACCACCACTCAACGCAAACAACATCACTACAACCACTAAAATAGAATCAACTCCCTCATTTGTGAAAATAAGAGCTTGTATTGAAATACAAAACAACCATATTCTTCTGGCGAAATCCAATAACCAAAGCCACATTTGCTGCCCTTCTTTGCCATGACTCCCGTCACTCAGTTCCACAGGATAAGTGAACTGAATTCAACCACCACCAGGACAATCATAACAGCTAGAACTGTCCAGATTAGGCGTTGACAGACTTTATGCGCATTTTCACATTAACACAATGGCAAATGCTAAAGATAAAAGTGATTATTTTGACAAATTTTACTGATTTATAATAAATGTTTTCTTTTCTAGCTTGTAATGTGTTTGCATTATGCATTACCACCTCTTAGAGAACTGTAAAATGACTGATTGCTGAGGAAAGTTAATGACAATAAATTTTTTATGGAAAATATAGTCAGGACGAGTATAAATGTTATTACAGACTGAACAGGGGAACTAAGATGTTATCAGCTCTACACCTGTTTACATGATCATTCTCCATCATCACGTTCTCTCCTCGAATTCTAATGAGCCAAAACTGGTTCAAAGCTGTGGCTCCTCAGTAGCACTAGTCAAAAGGAAATGACATTTTTACCGCCTTTTCCTTCCTTCTTCATAAAACTCTCACCCAACCATGCTGCAAGGTATGCCAGTTTCATGGCTCTCAAATACACGCATACCTTCCTTTGCGTCATGGCAAATTCATGGCAAAGATCAGGTGTTTATTTAGCGCACAATGATTAATTTGTCCGAGAGTCTTTGTTCTGTAAAAACAAAACCCCTGAAGGATCAAACATTAGCTCAAGATGTTGACATGTAGTTGCCCTTTGTATTTCTGTCTGGAACCTATAAACTGAATTCCAGATCTCTCTAAATAATAAAACATTTAATATTAGACGGAACAGACATATCTTGGCCTGGGATTAGCAATCCTGTGTTAATCCATGTTAATCTTTCCAGCAAGCCTCTATCAGCAATCCTCTGTTGAGGAACAAACATCAAGCATCAACAGACTTAAAATGTTACCAAGGTTGTATTTTGCTGTTCTTGTTGTTGTTGATACTACTACTCCTCCTTTTTTCAAATCTTATACAACTAGGATATAAGATACAATAAATGTATGATTTCATATCTCAGTCAAATGCACAAATTCAACTTTTGCAGTGATCCTAATCATTTTACCCACGTCCTGTTTGCCCAAATGACTGTTCTTTCTTCTCAACTGGCATCATATCTTTACCTTTTGATATAAAACACGAAAAAACCTTCATCACAATGTTCTAAAGTGAACACCTGAAAGGCAGCTCTGTCTCATCTCTAAGTGCTGTGGGTTTATTATCTTGACTGACTGTAGCGCTTTGAGCTTTTATCGTTAATTGACCAAAGTCCTTTTTCATTACTTCCTCACTTGCTTTCACAATGTGCTATCTGTCGAGTCCAAATAATAAATGAATTAAGTGTGTTCTGAACGTTACGCTCTTCATCGTCGTCAGCACCAGCAAAGGTGCGGCCCGATTCGTTTCTACAGGCGTGCAGTTCGTTTTTAGCTGTCAGTTTTGATTAGCAAAGTTAACCTCTTATTGTCCCTCTACTACTCAAGTGACAGCCTACTGTAGTCAGGCTTCCAATGTCCATTTTAATGAGATTAAGGCAATTTTCATGTAATGTAAGGAGAAACTGATCACAGAAAACAGCGAAGCACCTGAACAATTTTTGCGGCGTTAGTTTTACCATCATTAGTATACTACGCGGATATTATCCGCGCTTCCACGCGGATATTTTAATAACGAGCCCGAAGGACAATCTCGCGCAATTCTCTGCTCTTCTGTTTCCTGAGGAAGGCGCGGGCAGACATTTGGGTTCTCACGAGGGACGGGGGTGGGGGTTCACTGACGAAGCTCTCTGTCTCCGGGCTCATTGAAAAAAAATGCATGTATGAATAAAAATGATATTTTGATTCATTTACATAACCGGTCATGCACATTGTAGGTACAGTCCAATTACTCAGTCCTCAAAAAGCCATCTGACCAGCACTGGGTCAAATCATTTATCTTTCTTAAATTCAGAATTTTCTTCTCTTTTATATAAACATAATATTTGCAGTTGCTGCTAACAATATGGACAGAAAGCGCAAAAATAGGGGGGGGGGGGCGGTCAAATCTTAATTAGAGCCCCTTAAATGGTAACACCCACTGCAGAGGTCAGACAAGGCTAATGATGGTAAAGTATTGACTTTTGGTGGGAGTGGTGAGGGAGAGAATGCAGTGAAGATGAGAGGTTGATAGACAGTAGACTTGTGGGACTCCAAGGACTCGCTGGATTACCTCATGAATGAAACAAGAAATATGGCAATCCACCAGACAGTACAATGATGGAGCAGAAAACTGTAGAGGCAGATAGAACTAGAAGGACGTGCAGGGAGCAAGTCATTCTTATTGCGATCGGAAAGATTAGTCACTGACAAGACTTGAGTTTATTGTTCAGTACCACTTCGTGCTGCCAATTTTTAATGCTACAAATTTTAATTGAAATGTATAAACATTGATTGAAAGGTGTTCATTATTTTGTACTTTAATTTTGAACAGTCTGAATATTCTAAAAGATATACTGAGCCTAATAGTGTACTGGTTTCATAAATTAACAATGAAAGTCTTTTACTATTGGGTGTAAAAAATAATACACCCAATAGTAAAAGTAATGTTGACAAGAACCAGAAATTAAATGCAGTATTTTATCAGGTTTGATACAAATTATAACATGCATTTAGATGCATGACACATTTATACCACAGAGGCAACTCACAGGTATTTTATCTCCTGTTAACATTTGGTTGGTAGACTACAGGGTTGACTTTTGTAAATTGTAGAAACATGGACTTATTGGAATGTTTACATTATTGGACGTAGACAAGTTTTGAAAGAAAAGGCAAAGAGAAAAGCCTACTCCATTATGTCAAAATTACACAAAGTGAAGATTTCTGCATATTAATGGATTTATTATAATATATTAGAATTTCATTATATAATGTAATAGTATGATAATTATAACAAAAGTATGGTCAGTTTTTAACTAAGCATGTTTAAAAGCTATTCCCAACCTTTTATAGAAATGGGTGTAGTATTTGCTTTTTATATTAGTTATTAAAAAATTACCCTTTGTTTTAGTCTCATAAGAAAGTATCACTCCACCATAAATTCAGTTATCTAGAGTGAAAGAGGAAATTCGGCTTCTGGTTGGCTGCTGGAAGGGTGTGATGTCAGCGGCTGTTATAAGGCTCAAGCTGATCAGAGGCACATTCAGTCCTGGAGACCTCATGTGCTCGAACGCTGCATGCTCTCAGAGAGAGAGAGAGAGAGAGAGAGAGTGAGAGAGAGAGAGTGACAGAGAGAGAGAGAGAGAGAGAGAGTGAGAGAGAGAGAGTGACAGAGAAAGACAGAGAGAAGCAAGAAGAAAGAAAAAGAAAACCAAAAGGGGACAAGGGACGGAGCAACCAATGAGCAAGGGCTTGTGAGCATGACATAAGAGAGAAAAACAAGAAAAAAATTATTGAAATTTTACTCAAAAAATTTTTTGGCCTTCAAAAGGATTACGTTTGGACTTTCTTATGGGTTCCAGGAAAAAAAAAATATTTTAATTGAAGGATTGTGAAATCTCCTTTAGGTGAATATAATACATATTTGTTCATTTCTATATGTATGTGGTTATGTTTTAAAAATTAGTATATAAATATATGTAGGTTTTGTCAAAAATGTAATTTTTATACTTTACTGAGGAGGTGCTGTCGTGTTGCTGGCTAACGACTGCTTACAAAACGACGTGCATGACATAATCAAACTTATTCCTCACTGATCTTCCTTGCACTGGTTATTTCTCATGTTGTAGACCATGGAGCGAGAGAACATATCGAGTGTGAACAGTACCTTTCCACTCACTAATGCATCCCTGGGGCTTAGCGCTTCCTTTGCGGCCTCTCAGGATGGTTCGGGGTACAGTGACGCAGAGATGGTGCTCCTGGGCTTCCTGATGGGACTTCTGGTTCTGGGTATTGTCTTTGGAAATGTGCTGGTGATCACCGCCATTGCACGCTTCCAGCGTTTGCAGACTGTCACCAACTGCTTCATCAGCTCTCTTGCATGTGCTGACCTGGTTATGGGACTCCTTGTGGTTCCTTTCGGTGCCAGCTACATCCTGCTGAACACATGGCACTTTGGCAACTTCTTCTGTGAGTTCTGGACGGCCACTGACGTGCTGTGCGTGACAGCCAGCATTGAGACGCTGTGCGTGATAGCGCTGGACCGCTACTTGGCCATCACGTGGCCCCTGCGCTACCAGTCAATGCTCACCAAGCGCAAGGCATGCTGGGTGGTGCTGGCCGTGTGGGCCGTGGCCGCCCTTATCTCCTTCCTGCCCATCCACATGGAGTGGTGGGTTTCAGATGAGCCAGAGGCACGGAGCTGCCTCGCTAACGAAAGCTGTTGTGACTTCAACACCAATGCACCGTATGCAGTGACCTCCTCCATCATCTCCTTCTACATCCCCCTGGTGGTAATGGTGTTTGTCTACGGCCGCGTCTTCCAGGAGGCACAGCGGCAACTGCAGAAGATCGACCGGGTGGAGGGCCGACTACGCACGCAGAGCTTCGGCCACCAAGACGGCACTGAGGCAAGGAACCGGAGAACCAGGTTTTGCCTGAAGGACCACAAGGCCCTGAAGACCCTGGGCATCATCATGGGCACCTTCACGCTGTGCTGGCTACCATTCTTCGTGCTTAACGTGACCGCGGCCATCTGGAAAATGGACGACATCAAGTTGCCATTTAGGATCTTGAACTGGATAGGCTATGCCAACTCAGCCTTCAACCCTCTGATCTACTGCAGGAGTCCTGAGTTCAGGTGTGCCTTCCAAGAGATCCTCTGTCTGAGACGTTCATGGTTTCTCTCCACAAGGAACAATAAGGGATATAGCTATGGTGGACACAGTTGGCAAGCAAACATCAGGACCTCCAGACCAAGGCAGCCGCCTCTTACAGACTGTGGAACAGTGGAGCTGGGCACTTGTTCTTCAGTTACCGGCACCTCAAATACAAATGGAAATTGTAACAATGCTCTGATGTCCATCACTTAACCATTTTTGAGCAGAGAAATATGGTTTCTTCTCATTCTTTGCTTCCATCTCCCTTCCAATATATTTAAATGACTTAAGAAACTTCTGGTAAGTGAACAATTAAAATGACTAAAATTGAATGTTTTAGTCAACGAAAACCAGTGCTGAGACACATCTTGTACTTGTAAAGAATATTATATAATGTCACTGAAACACTGTGGTGTTTATATGTGGTGTTACCAGAATTTCTAAGTGAATAACTGGATTTGTCCACATCACAGTAAATGTTCAGGTACAAGGTAGAGCAAAACTTGAAATTTGCAATGTGGTTGTAAAATGGAAGTGTCAGGATACCTCTGCTTTTAGCTACCTCATGACACTTTATACGTCTTCACTATAATATTTCAATTGTTAATTGTATTATACTTACAAAAAATCCTCTGAAACTCTGGAACCAGTGAATATCCAGAGATTCAAATGTATTGTCTTCTCACAGCAGGAATGCAGATCTACGACCAGTTTTGGTCACTTATTTTGCATCGAGCATATTTCTATGTTAGTGTATTAACTGTGTTATGTTAACTGTTAACTGTACATTAGCAAAGGTAGCTGATCTGCACTCTTACTTTGAGATGTTTAATGTAGAGGAGGCCCAGAACTTAAGGGGAAGAGTATGCGCAAGATGGACTTTTTACATTCCGTTTAAAAGCTGGATCTGTCCTTAAGCGAGGGACTTCTGTATCTCTGTGATCTACCCGTCTAAGGGGTAAGAAATTCAACCCTCTGACGAAAGGCAACAGGTGGACATTGCTGCCTGTGCTATAACCAGCTGTACTCTTACGAAAGAAAAAAGAAATTAAAAGCAGAAAGAGTCCAACAGTACTCGTACCTCCCAAGCCCATATTTTTTAACCTTTATACTGCTGGCATTACCATTGGGTAATCATTTTAAGGTTACAACCTTGCTTCCCTCTAGCTATGAACAAGCTTATTATAGAAACGTCACCACTATGGCTGACAAGCGTGTGGACTATATACTTTACCATGGTCTTCTACAAATAGGTACCAAGTTAGAGACCTCTGTGGTTAAAAGCACTTACTAAGACTGGTAGAAGGAAAGAAGGCAGTTTTATGTTCTATTTTGTATTTACCAGCTCAATGGCTTTTAGAGCCAGGTCTTTCAATGGCTGCACCTTTAGGGGGGATGTCTGTTTTCATAAGGGTTTGTGTCCAGTGTTTACAGAGATTCTTGAACAAACTGTCCAAAAGGGCAAACACACTATGCCAGAAGAGAAATCTCCTAATATTGTTCCAACTGACATGTTTATTCATAACAAATGTTGTATTTACAGCATTACTAAGGTAATTGAATGTAATACGGTATTGTCTGAGTATTATGAGAAAGCACACTGGTCCTTCAAATGCATTGTTATATAATGATTCTGTGTTGATACTTGTTATTTACATGCACTGACTTTCATATATCCCAAAAGGAGAGGCCAGTGTTGGCTATTTAACATTACTGGAGTTCCCTTCTTGTGCTGTGTGTGTGTGTGTGTGTGTGTGTGTGTGTGTGTGTGTGTGTGTGTGTGTGTGTGTGTGTGTGTGTGTGT
>JAOXYF010000003.1:15931561-15943959 GCA_028565775.1 Sternarchorhynchus goeldii
AATATCTCTCTCTATATATATATATATATATATAGAGAGAGAGAGAGAGATTCAGAATTGTGGTACACAGGGTTTCCAGAGAAACAGGATGTTTCGGACAAAGGACTGTGCAAGCAAAGTTGCATATGTATATATAAATTCTCCTCTCACTCACTCACTCTGTCTATTTTTCCTTCAACATTAATATATAAATAAATTGTAAAATATAGTTATATACATATTAATATTAAAGATGATTATTATTACAAGAATGATTTAGATTGAATCATGTGAATAGCATGATTCATCACAACGGTCACAAGATATTTACTGGGAACTGATCTGAGATCTGTCAGGACGCTCAGTAGAAAAAATTGGAATTTGTTAGCACATTTGCATATTAGTGCTCAGTATTGCCAAAGGCAATGATAAACAAAGCAATATATTGTGTAGACCTAAAATATACCTGGTGAAGAGCCTTCAGAAACATAGTGTGAGTTATCACACTAGTGTTATAGTTGATGGGTGTAATATTGTAGGAAATCACAGTACAAAATCATTTAATAGGTTGGTGTTTATTTTGTGTTGTCAGCATTATATTTTGAGCCCCCTGTTGCACAAAGAGTTCAAACACAATATTCTTATTCAAGAGTACAGAAGAGAGACTCTTAATCGCCAGTCAGAATCTGCAGTTGTCTAACACAGGGCAAAAGGTTTTGGCCTTTGACTCAAAAGGCATCGGAGGACTTTATTGCCACTTTTCACGCTTCAGCTGAATTAGGTCGCAGACCGATGCCTTGATGGACGTCACGTTAGAATTCAGCATTACCCTGTATCACTTCTCCCATAGAGGATGGTCACCTCAAAATGAAAAAAGTTTCTCTTCCCCTCTTAAAAATAGAAATGCTGATGTATATTGATATTACTGACAATCTAAAAAAAAGTGTGCTGCTTTTTTTGGCGAGTAGTGTCTATGATAACTGTAATTTGAATACAGAACATTCTAAGATTAGTGTGATTTTCAGTCATTTTTGCCAAGGCATATTTTTAAATACCCGTATGATGAGAGGAGAGTGTGGGGTCCTTTTGGCCCGTGTTGCCCTGGTGTCAGTGGATGTACTGGTGGATTTAGCCGAGGGGACACTCCTCAAGCACATATTCTCCACTGCCCACAGGGATGCTCCTTTAGCCTGTGATTAAAACGGCACTGACTGGCACTCGACAGGTGCCCCCTGTGCCCTCAGCACTGGCCAGTGAGCATCAGTACACCCGTCTGATAGAACGAGCCACCGTTAACCTGTTTAGTTCCCCTACCCACTCGCGTGCATGGGTGTTCTCTCTCTCTCTCTCTCTCCCTCTCTCTCTCTCTCTCTCTCTCTCTCTCTCTCTCTGTCCATCCTGACTGAGTAAAGCCGCAACGACAGGCATAAGTTGTCACGCTTCTCCTCCGCGTTCTCGGGAAGCCTAATGGAGCGCCCCCGCAGCTGGAGAGGAGTGGCATGCACCCGAGAGAGCGTGGGGGCTGGGAGACGCGCCGCTCGCTGTCCTCCTCCTGCACAGCTTGCTCCACTACTCCACATCCCTACTAAAGCTACCATCACCTTAGACCACTCTGAATTCAGTCCTCATACTGCCACAAGGCGCCGGTTTTACTACCTGATAGTGTATACATTTCAAACGTGGAATTCAACCTCTTTCTTTACTGAACTTTTTCAGTCCTTGAATGGGTTGGTAGTTTCCTTTAGTGTTGTTATATAGTTCACACTGTCTTCATTCTCTTCACCCTGTCCTGTAAGCACAGCTTACGTGATTACCACACTCGTAAAGAAAGGCCTGTGTCAGCGTGCCCTGCGCCACAGCACCCGGAGAGCAGCACACTTACACACTCACACATACAGACACACACACACCCTACTCACCCCAACACACACACACACAGCCCACACGCCACACCCCACACACACACACTCCTCACTTTTTCCTCTTACACACACTCACACTCTGTTAGACACACATACACACTCTCTCCATTTTGCTCACACACACACACACACACACACACACACACACACACACACACACACACACACCTCAACACACAGTCTCACACTCACACATACATACACTCACAAACACAGAGTCAGGCTCATGGGATCTGTATCAGACTGTCTGCTCTATCCAAGTCCTGTTATGGGATGCAACTTGAGAGAGAGAAACTTGGAACAGTGGCATCTTCTCTATGCACACACACACACACACACACACACACACACACACACAGACACACACAGACATGGGTGAGAGAAGCTTGGAACAGTGACTCCTTGGCTTCCACATCTTGTTGTAACCACTTATGTTTGTCTTAACCATTACAGTCTGACATTCAAAAACAGACATGAAGCAGTTTAAGGCTGAAGTCTGACTGAAGCTCAGAACTTTGGTGTACCGCTGTGTTTCTCAACTTAAGGGAGCCACTCATAAAACAAGTCCTGTCCAAAATAACCACAAACTGGAATGAATGATTTCCATTTAAACCTTTTCTTAAATACCTAAGACCAGCGTTAAACGGGATCACACAGAATGATTGTACAAGGCTGATACACCTGAGCTGTACTGCATCTGCCATTAAATCACCGGCAGGTGGGTTTAAGGGGATCATGGAGTTTGCGGGTTTTATAGCCGTGTGTAAATATACACATACATGGTGAAGATGTCACCACATCTGCCCAGCGCCTTTTACCAGCCTCGTAAAAGAGCATCGCTAGCATCGCTATGTCCGCTTCTGTTTGCTCCATCGGCCTGCCTTTAGGGCTGAGTAATCGCAACTGGGCGTGGGGGCATGCGGTGTTACAAGGCCAGTATCAAAGCTTCTCTCTCCCTTCTCAGCTGCGATTTCCTGGGGGCTGTGCTGGGTTTGTAAAGGCCTTCCCAATACAGGCATTAGTTCTTAAGGTTTTCGTTTTATTTCTCATAGCTCACCTCTGCAGTGCATTGTGAAGATACTTCAACATTACACACTCTGACAGAGCTCAGCCAGTCTGGATCTCAGAATGCTGGACCCAGATTTGCGAGGACATGTGCTGACGCTGTGCCGGCTTGCATTTTGATCCCCGTTGTCGTTTTTTGGAAGTCCTTCACGATGCAGTCCTTCAGACTTTTGGCTGTTTGGAGAATTTAGCACTCTTATAATACACAATAGGACACCTAGCCTTAATATAACAGTTGAGGGACAGACTGGAACAAATACAGGATTTTGCAGGCTCTATAAAATAAAAAAAATGGAGAGTTCAATATTCAGGGATGGATGTTTCTACAAGGTGGCATGTCTAGGCAGATATCTTTGTTTACAGAAGTTTATCCGAGATTATGTGAGAAATTCTTTGCCTGCCACTCTTCCAGTTGTGTCACAAATGGTCTCTTTCCTTTTTCAAGTATCCACAGGAGACAAAAAAAAACATTGTCACATTATAGTGTTCATATGCCGAGTGTCATCGAGCCACAGTTAAGACAAACTCCCACTGCTGTTAGCTCAGGCACGCCTGCTTTACAGAGAGCAGTGGACTATTCAGTGCTTGTGGGGGGCAGGGAAGAAGTTTTCTGGCAGAGTTTCTGGGACCTAAATCATAACTTGGGACAGCTGCTTAGCAAGTATGTAACTTACCACATCCAAGTACTTCTGGAGACGTTTGATTAACAGCCTGCTTTAGGAAAGAGAAAATTGTTTGGTCCTTTGAGACCCTGGTGCGAGGCAGTCTATCTCTGAAGAAATGAGGTGGAACAGTGTGTTGCTCCTCATAGGAGCTCGTGAGCTGGCCAAAGTTCTGAAGTTTGTGTGTCGTCAGACTTGCCCGACTGTCATTGGTCGGTCCCTATGACGTTGCCATGGTATTTTGTTGGAGTTGACAACTTACCTAGCAACACCACTCAGGATGCGGGCAGTAGCCAAAGTAAAGATTGAAGCGGGTGCAGGAGACGTGTGCCAGTTCCGGAGGGGGCACCCCGGAGCCTGGCGCTCGTTTCACACCCAGATGGCAGAAAACTGACAGAGACAGAGGCAGCACAGCCAAACCGGACTAAGAGCCACCTGGGATGAAAGTGTGTGTGTGTGTGTATGTGTGTGTGTGAGTGTGTGTGTGAGTGTGTGTGTGTGTGTGTAAGTCATTATAGAGCAAATGTGATAAAACAAAAGTGCAGCTCTTTTAAGAATAAAACAGAAACACTGAAAGAAGGAGCAAAATTTTCATGTTCTTTATTTGTAAGATCAGAAGGTATTAAACTTCCAAAAGAAGAAGAAAAATAAACTTGGTTCTGTACAAAATGATTTTTTAAAATATACTGTCTAAAAGTAAGTCAGTAACTAGATCATTTCTCTTTTGTCTTTAAGCCCTGTTGTCTTAGAACAAAAGGATACTACAAGCTAATTGATGCTATTTTGAATAGGGAGCTTAATTTACTTCTCACTCTGGTAGAGTTTTTCAGAAGTGATACAAAATTTGAATGAGGGAATAAAAGAATAAAAGTGTGTCATTTCAGTTGGAGACTTCACTGTCTTCCCTTCGAATTGTGCTGCACCACACACATCTTTCCTAGCCAGGCTCTTGACTGGATTCCAGTTGACCTTGAAATTGTATGATTGAGCCAATCACTGAGGTTGGAGATTTAGCTTGGCCCCATCATCGGATGCCTAACCCTGTTACTGAAGCAGGAAAATACCCATAATTCTTGGCAGACCATACTTGACCCACTGGAATCCCCTCCGATTAGGCCATTGGAGAGAAATGACAAGGACAACAGGATGCTGAACAGAGGGCTGTATGTGTGTGAGCGTGTGTGTGTGTGCGCGTTAGCACATATGTGAGCATGTGTGAGTTTGTGTGTGTGTTCCTTCACTTCTTCAAGGCCTTCTTGGAATAAAATAAGATGTCTTATGTCAAGTATGTTTTTAGTCAGTAAATTGGACTAAATTACTTCGTTTATTTCATTATATTCCTGGTCTCAGAAAAGTAGAATAAATAACACTTCCTTTTGCAGGTCCCTTAAGTTTTCAGTATTAACTATATTAGTGTGTGGCACAAACTCGTAATGTACGTTTTACGGGGGGAAAAAAAGTAATGAGGTATGACGTTTTTAGGTAAAACGTTTGTAATTATTCATTAAGAATGTAATTAGTAATTATTAAATAAATTTCACTGAAGTGAATGACAACCTCTTGGGATTAAAAAGGAAAGGACAAAATAAAATGATTCAAATTATTATACTGTATACCAGATAAATATTTGGATTGAAAAGACTTTCCTTTATAATCTTTCCGTGGAAGGGTTACCACAAAGTAAATACATAGTTTTGTAAAATATCCCAAATAATTTATGGGAAGGTTTGTTCAGTGGTCTTTAGATTTGTTTCAGAGAATGCAGGATGTTTCTCACGAGATCCAGGTCATTATTCTTCATTTGAGTTAAACAGTGACGTCAGTGAGAAATATCTCACTTAAAACCACACCAGCCATCATAACCATAACGCTTCTGCCAGCACTGATCAAGCACAGTCCCTCTTGTCATTTACACCTGTCATACGCTCAGTCAATACATCAGCGTTAATAAATGCCTGTTCTTGTAGCCTCGCCCGTGGATTCCCTCAACACTCTGCCGCCTCCCTTTGGGGTTTATCAGTCTCCCGCAGCCCCTCCACAAAACGCTTTCTGTCTGCTTGTAATGGCTTGAAGGTGTTGATTAGCGATAGCACATTCGATGTCCTCTAAGGATGCAAAACGGTGTCTTGTTAGATCAAAGCTGCTGTTCAAAGACTTTCCTATCCCCAGCAGTCTTTGTGTTTACATAGAGGCTCAGATCAATGCTTCCCTTTCACTGTGTTAGCTGCTTAGCTAAGTTAGCATGGCTAATAACAATGCTTATGACAAAAACATTTAAACAGAAGAAATAGCTGTTGAACTTATCGTTCCTTTCACGAGCTCCACATGGGCGTGGTGATCATTAATTTCTGGGTTTTACTGCTGCCTGCGTCAAAACTCGATTTTTTAAATTTTAGAAATGTTTAACATTAATTAACTTCTTTCTCAACTATCTTTTCTCAGTTTGCATATGAAAACTCATTGCATTTATCAGAACTAGCTGCATACATCCCTCTAACCCGATGGGAATGTACAGGCTGTATATGTATTTATGATTAAATATCTTAGTTAAGCAATTGCTTAGACATTGCCAAGGTTAGACTATATCAGCGGCAATCCAGCCCCACCTCTGCCAACAGCAAGTTGCCAGGGTGACCATGTGTCCCTCTTTTTTTCCCAGATATGTCCTCTTTTTGGGAGCAAAAAAATATGTCCTACTGAGATTTTCTAAAATGTCTGGGATTTTTCTTTCCTTTCATGTTGACGTTTGCTTTCTGTGGTCACCACACACTGTGCAGCTGTTTTCACATTTTTTGCTTTGTCCGTTCTTTACAGGTCCCGCCTTCTCGCAGGTCACAATTGGTCGATCGTGTACACACCCCTACATGCAGCCACTGGTCAGGCCATTTTTCAGTGTGTGTGTGTGTGTGTGTGTGTATATGTGTGTAGCTGTTCACAGAAGATCTTTTGTATTGCATCTTAACAAGGCCAAAAATGACCAAACACTGAGCTGATAGTAAATGCTCTAAGGGTTGGGCTTGTTATTTTGTGATGTCTGATTTATCTGTGTACAGCAAAAGAACTTAAAAAAACAAAATAACTCACACCCCACCACATACACTCTGAGTAAATAACTTTTTAACCATGTAAGTCTAATAAGACAGAAATGAAGACAAAACTAACAGGATTATAAATATAAAGTGCTCAGATTTTGTGCTGGAAATCTGTGGTAGACTACACTCCCACATGCGCATTGGCCATTTGCCTTGCTAAAATGGTATAGTCTTATATAAAACAGTTTGATCTTCAGAAGCATATACCTGGGTACATCAGAACTACTGAAAGGTATTTAGAGAAGTGGTAGAAGTTTGTGGCAGCTGATTTTAATTTATTCTATGGCCCGTGATTTTTTGTATTTTATTAATTTTTTTAGTGTACAGCATTTTATTTTTAAAGACCAGAGGAATGAAGAAGAATATGATTATCCAGCCCAACGGTATTTGCAGGTGATTGTTATTGGTCCAGTAAGACTAATGAATAAATGTGTGGTTATGTATTTGTGTCCCACACATCGTTGTTTGAAAACCAAAATATGGTCATTCTGTTTGCTGCAAACTCTCGTACTGTTTATGTTCATTTCACTTAGGGGACTACTGAGCTCAGACAGTGACAATGAACTGTACATTTGACTGTGTTGCTGTGTATTACTGAAATGCCGTCATTAAATGTTGATTGTTTCTCGATTGACTTCTTATGACTTCAGACAGTATTTTTCTGTCTTTATTTGTGCAGAGAGCGGCGTGATACCATTGTAAAATTCACTGAGGAGTAGCTCGAGTGAATGTGTGGCCCCACTTATATCAGCAGTGAATTTGTTTGGTCTCTGTAGAGAACCCAATCTCCGTAATCCTCCATAATCTGTCTCTTTGTATCTGACACTTGTTTCTTGACCATCTCTGTCCTCAGGCTTTTTGGCATGTCTACCAAATATATGTCCCATGGTCTTTTCTGATATCTTCCACTATGATGGCAAAATCATTCTCTCAGTGAGTGATTAATTGTCTGCTGGCCCACAGTAAATATCTCAATGCACGTTTGTTCTTGTGGAGAGTCTTTGAGTTTTCTGAACTGCGTTCTATTGTTGGTTGGATTTTGGCAAGCGATCACGAAGCCCTTTTTGGATGCTTCCCACTCTTGCTTGACCCTTACTCTCTTTTGCGAGGCTGTGGGCATGAATGCGGTAGAGTCATAGCGCTGCGTTGCCTCTCCCACTTCTACTCGTGCTCAGCTAGGTTCACATCAGGACATCCACTTACAAAGCCATCTCCATTCTGCTGAAAAGGCTGTCAGTGATGAAGCAAATGGAAATCCCACTTGATTTCTTGAAAGTGGGGTTCACTCAAGTACCATTACCTCTGACAGGCAATTTGCCCCTATTATTTACAGAATTTACAAAAAGTTCCCATGTATGTGTGTGTATTTATATGTTTTCTTCAGTAAGCTTTATGCTAAGAAGCTGTCCAGTGTATGCTGCTGTAAAATTACGTTGATAACTGGACTAGTACTTTATCCTCGATCTAAAGCTGACTTAGGAAAGGGAGTATACCAATTGCATTTTGTTCAGTCCATCCTTCAGAGCCTCTTTACTCAGCATGTGGTCTCAGGGGAATAAACTCAAAGCATTTCTGCTAAGCAGTATGGTCAGATTTACATTCTGCAAGAAGTGACTTAAATCAGCTTGCGCAGGAGGACATCTGAACCTGGATCAGTTCAAGATCTAGTCTCAGGTTGCCTTTGGGCTCAGGAAACTTCATTCACTGAACATGGTTTCTGCTGCTTTCCTCCTAGCCTCTATGCACATGCAGATCTTCTGATGGAGATATTTTGTGCTGCTACAACCCACGCAGAGTGTTGGAGGAAGTGTGAAGTGGGGAGAAAAGGCATTCGGTCAGTGAATGGAACTGAGGGCAGGGGACCAAATATAGTTGGTTTAACATTGCCATATTGTAGACCTTGTGACTCTGGATGTGATCTTGTTCAGATAAAAAAAAACGTGGAGCAAAAAAGTATTGAGTCAACACCTACAGTATTGAATAGACTCCCACAGAGTACATTTAGTTGCCGGTACATACACTGTAGGTGTTCATTCAGCACTGTGGACCTCAACTAAATTGTAGGTGTTTAAAGTTAAATCAGATAAGAGGCATCTGCATCTAATGATTTTTGCAGGCAATCTAATGGATAAAGTGAACGTCTCTTCTCATTTTTGGTCTAATATAAGTTTTAGAGGCCTGGTTTATTTTTCCCCTTATGCTCTTATCACCCATAGCTCCCACAGATTAATGTGTTTTGTTGTTGTTGAATTGTGCTTAATCAGAGGGTGTTAAAGCACAATGGACCAGAGTGTGCTGGTCTGGCAGCGTTGCTGGAGCAACAATAGAACGTCTGGCAGAATTAGAGCAACAAAGGAAGGCCTGTCTGTGGTCTTCATCATGCTAAGCAGATGAAGTAAAGACAAAAGATAAATCCAGAAGTGTCCATCCAAAACGAAGTTCATCGCTTAATCACTTTCACTACATTACTGGTTATTATATCACTTATCTGTGAGAGCTTATTTAAAATTAAAATGACATGTTTACAATTCGAGCCAAAATATTGTCAAAATATTCAGTTCTTTTCTGTGTATGAGAGCTTAATTTATCAAATACCATTTAGTTTTTTGTCATAATACTGACATATTCTGTTTTGTATCAGTACTGTTTTACTGATTAGAGTGTACAAGTATTGCATTATTTAAGTCAGTATCGGTCACCAATGTGTCTTGAAAAAGAAATTCAGTTCTGCTATATTAACATTTTCAGCTCTCGGTATTTGGCACAGTTTTGGTGCCCATCTGTCCGGTGTCAGGTCTGTCCTGCGGCACTTGTAGCTGCTCGTGGCCACAGATGTTGCAGGACTGCTCATCTGACATGGCACTAATGCGGACGGCAGGGCTCTCCCAGTGAAGGAGGCTGCCGTGACAACCGTAGCAGCATCTGTTACCTCCTCATGGGAAGCATATCCTTCTTCTGGAGGGCACATTCAGCCTTGCTATCTGTCAGATGTGTCATGCTCGTCCTGGGCCACGTTAGTGTGAGTGGCATCTTCCTGCTGATGCTTTGTTCTAGCTGGAATACATGCATACACATGGCCCATCATATGGTGTAGACCACAACCTTGGAAATTAGTTCCCTGGTGCTCAGTAAGGCCTATCATGTAACAAGGGCAACTAAGGGACTCTCCTGCATGAACACTAGAACCTAATTCATGGCTGTTGATCTGGTGTGAACTTGCATGTTGCAGCTACCTATATATTCCATTGGTCTTACATGATCTTTAATGTTCCGTGTATCTGTCCTTACAGCTTTCTAATTGCACTAAGCCTCCAGGATTGACTAGCAAAGGTGAGAGATGGTGGCAAATGGTGGTGCAGATCATCAGATCTTTGCCTCTGCTCTTCCACAGGGCCTTACCAGCGCCCAGGCCAAGGGGGAGGAGGGGGCCACAACCCAGCATCCATCTCCTGCTTTCGCTGCGGCGAGGCGTGCAAAGGGGAGGTGGTGCGTGTGCAGAACGCCCACTTTCACGTCAGCTGCTTCACCTGCCAGGGTAAGGCTCCGCCCACTCACCTCCGTAACACCATTCTTGCATGAGGTTACACTGAATGACCATGTTACTTGAAAAGGTCAACAAGGCTGCAGAGTGAATGAAAATTAAGAGGGACAATTTAGCCTGTTCTGGTTCCAACTAGCTCTCAACTTAGCATGAACATTTTGAGGTGAAGTAGTCCATTACAGCAAAGGACACACTATATCCTCTTCTGGCATGGCAGTCTCTAACAGATGGATGGTGTGGATCAATTAAAGTTCTGACAAACATTGAAATATAGGACATTGTGATAGAGCTTGGTTGAGTCCTACACCCAAGACAGGATGAGCCTGCACATTACCTGGCCAGTTCATGCAGCACCGAATGGATTTGGTGATTGTTAATATTTAATGGCATCCTCTGGGACTCCACTATTAGACTGGATCTTGGAGGATTTGGCTGTTTGGCCACTTCTTTTGTCCAAACTGCCAAAGGCTCACGTGATTGCTTGTGCACTGTTGCTGTGGCAACCATGTTAAGGGGCAGGTTGCCTACCATAGTGGTTGCCATTGACAGGCACCAACCAATGGGAATGGTTTTCTCAGCCTTAGGGTTTGATGATAGGTGGACTCGCTCTCTATCTTGCCATCTAATTTGTTTATTTGTTTTTTTCAGTCTCTCTGTTGCTCTCATCCCCCACTGTATTCTGTTAGTGGACTTATTAGTGTAATGGTCTGCTATGTCCATTATATAAAACATGGGAGAATGAGAAAGACTGGTCTGTTATTGCTGGCCTTATGTTTTATGAACCAGATGTCTTCTGCATTCCCCTCACACACATCTTTTACATTCCCTCCCCCCCAGGTCAGCTCAGTATCTCAGTAGATTTCACAAGCTTCCACATACCTTTTAGCCCAAATAAATTAGGTTTATTTGTCTCTGTCATCCACAGTCTATCTCTAGGAGGTGGAGGTGGAATGAATCACGCCCACAAGATTCGAATCCACACACACACATACATACACACACATACACACACGCACACGCATCACATGCTAGTAATGGTTGCTCCAGAGCACATGGCCATTTGTAGCTGTATCTGCACAGAGCATGTCAGATTTTTTTTTTTAAAGTGGCACAGGATGGGCCTCCAGAGCTGCACTCACATCGACTCCCAGGGTCCGCTAAGCACTGTGGTGTGTGGGAGAATGTGTGTGTGTGTGTGTATGTGTGTATGGAGGGGGGAGGGGCAGGCCCAGTCCATGACAGGCCCAGATACCCAAACCCACATTGGTCCTGTGCTGACGATCCGTCACCCAGCAGCTGTGGAAAGGCTCGGTGCTACTCCAAGTTATACATGAAATGGAGTTCCACTTCTCTGCATAAAAAGTCCCTGATGAGTCACATGGCTTAGGACCGCATGCTGCTCATTAGCATTAAACAACGAAAACAAGTAAATATGCACCAAGGCCAGGAGTGCACGTTGAACACATTCCAACGTCAAGGAAACAGAAGGTGCATGAAAGCTCACTCGTGCTCAGTATTCCCAAGCATTTAGACTCATATGCATACATATGCAATATAAGGTTTATAGTTGGATTACCATGTGCTAAATTATCGCGATATAAACATTTACAGCAAAAACATGATTACTATTTGCAGAACAAATTATTGTTTGAGATTGAACCAATGTGTTATCGCAGTGCATCTCAGGAGTCAAGATTCTTCTGTGCAGCACGCTCCTGAGACAAGCCCATATAACTATGCTATATCAGCTGGACTTTGGTGACACATACTTGCTGAAAATGTCTGGGTGTGTGGTTTAAAGAGCGCAGGATGTTCAGGAGTCACGAGTCAGCTCATGGAGAACACCCAGTCAGCAGCCTACAGAGGTAGGGCTAGTGGCATGGGACGTTACACACACACACACACACTCTCTCACACACTGCTTCTGCTCCAGAAATAAAGACCAGGTGCTGGAGTTAATAGCAGGGCAAGTGGCTGCTCTGGAGGAATGTGTCTTAATGAAGGACTGTGTGTGTGTGTGTGTGTGTGTGTGTGTGTGTGTGTGTGTGTGTGTGTGTGTATGTGTGTGAATGTGTTCAAGAGAGACTTCTGAAACTCAGTATAACACCAGCAAATGACAGCATGCTCTGTTTCTGCA